>VDFB02281492.1:691635374-691860350 GCA_007258455.2 Sequoia sempervirens
AGGGAGAGGGGGAGAGAGATAATATTTAAATATCTTATATATTAGTAATATATATATTAACTAAAATATAGAAACTTAATATTTAAACATATTATACAAAATAATATAATATATTATATATTATATAGTTTTGTAAGAGATTATATATATTAAATTATAAATAATATTGTATATTCTAAACTAGATATATTAACATAAACTATGAACTATAAACTATTTAAAAATCATATATAAACCAAATCGTATATTATAAACTAAATATATTAACATAAACTATAAACTATTTAAAAATCATATATAAACCAAATCGTATATTAAATAAACTAAATATATTAAAATAAACTATAAACTACAAATGAGATATATTGAACATGTTATAAAGTCTTGACATTTTCTAAAATGCTATGTTAACAGATCGGATATCTGATTCAAATCGGATATCCGATATGTCTGACACAAAATTCATTGCCTAGGGAATAGGCTCGGGTTTGCTTTGGTTTTTGGTTAGGAGATACCAATCCTAAAAATTCAACACAAAAAGCATGTTTAACAGCTTACTTTATTTTTCCGGACTTCGCCCATGTGGCTGACGACTTTATTTTTAGTTAAAATTGATAAAATGAAAAGGGTTTGTAGAGGAGATTCTCAACTTTTTGCCAATATAAATTATGTTTTATTTTGAATTTAATAGATTATTATTATTTATTTTCTACTAGAATTATGACAAAAGTCCTGATTGATAGGCTGATTGTAAAACATTTATAACTTTCAAGCGGTATCATATTTTTGAATCAAAACATGTGTCACATTCTATGCTTTGCATACTATAGGATTAAAAAAAAATGAATTTCATGAAATTTTGACCAAGATTAAAGGTGAAGTCAGGACATCTGAGTTTTATATTTTTAAAAGTTAGCAATAAAAAATTCATAATTAATTATTTACATGGAAAAAAATTACAAAAAAAAATATACATCACATCGGACATGGATCCTCTACTTACATATAAATCTCATAAAAAATATTATCATTTTATTATGGTTAGGGTGGTCGGACATACACTACTTCGAATTTTTCTTGAAATTTAAAAGTGCATTGAAATTTTAAATTTTCACCAAATTGATTTTGTTTTAAAAAAATAAACCTAGTAGTTTAGAAACTACATTCAATTTTCCACAGAATCTATTCTTACATGTTTTTGAAATAATATAGATAACTTATTCAAATTTTTACATCAAGTTGCCTAACTCTAATTGTTCTGAATTTTCATTGCCACTTAAGGGCTTGTTTGGCATACCATGATCCTGTACATACCCTTATGGTTAGTTGTTATTAAATTTATTTTTACTTTATATGGAATAAATTAATGATATTTTGTGGATATGACTAATTGTGAGTAATTGTAATTTTGGAGTCAAATATTGTAAATTAAAAGATATTCAATTAATTAAAAAGGTGTAAGTAATTAATTTAAATAAATAATGTTGGTGATAATTATAAATTATCTATTTCAAGATATTAAAATTTGAAAATCAGAAGAGAATATCTTGTGAGGATAATTTCATGTGAAAATAATGAATTTTTAATTAAATTTGTGAGATAAATGTGAGCTTTTAAAAGCAAGAAAAAGAACCAATGGATGGGTTGGGTTTTTTAAAAAAAAGAAAGAAGAGCGTTATTTATTTTTCTTTTTTATATGGTGAGAGAAGGAAGTTTTATACACACACATGAATGGTTTTTTTGGGTTTTGTCTGGAAAAGAAAAAAGAAGATAAGGATTTTTACATTTCTCTGAAGAAAATTGTTCTGTAAGAAAAGAATAGAAAATTGATTCAGAAGGTAGTTGAAAGGAATTTGAGAAGGATTTATAGAGGGAGTTCATTTTTGAAAGAGGAAAAAGGGTTACCATGTTTGGATTCATCATCACATGAAGGACTCCAGGTTCTTTTCGATTAATTTAATTACTTTGCTTTTTATTGTTTTGTAAGGGAAATAAAAATCATGTCTGCCATGTTTGAAATTGATAATTATGTTTAAAAGAATATTTTTTTGTTGAAATTCATTTGTGTCAACTTTTAAATCTTCCGTGGAAAATGAAAGCGAAATCTTCTGATCTTGCTTCAACAAAACTAGTTGTGAAATTTTGATTGGAAAAGTAAACAAAATTATTTTGGGATTAAATCATGCATACCCAGATTTGCAATTTGTCTGAAAAGAAATTAGATTGATATTTATTGTAATTTCTTTTAACTTATATTTATTTATATTAGTTTTCAAAAAATATGTATATATATGTGTTGGGGTTAAATCTTGTATGCCCAAATTTATTCTGAAAAGAATAAATAAGGGGACTGTCGATTCATTATATTTTTTATTATGTAATTTATAGGAAAATATATATATACCTAGGCATATATTATCTTTTATCCTTTCAAAAAAAATTATGTATTATTTTTTATATAGTTCGAGTTTCATGCCCTAGTTTTGGGTAAAAGAAAAATAAGAAAAAAAAGGAATTCATATTGGGGGTGGTGGTCAACTGAAGCCGTACCACCCACGGCCCTCCTGTGGTTGTGTGTAGTCTCCACTGACTGTGCACAATAGCTGTAGGCTACTATACATAGCCAATGGGGACTACAGCCTCCCCACGGGGAGGTACACAGTACCCACTACGTGTTTTACTTTTTTCTAAAAGTCATTTTTTGTAGTTTTTTTTATAGGATATATATATATATGTATATATATGTATATATTTATATATATCTAGGTGTATATATATGTATATATATAAATAAATATATCTTCATTTTTAAATTTACAGTGAATTATTCTATTAATTTTTATAATATGAGTTATGTACATGATTTTTAATATATGATTTTAATAGATTTTTAATTTATATATATTTATATATAAAAATAAGGGTGGTTATTTATATGCTGAGATTATGGATTAAGTAAATAAATTTGCAATGTTTTGGGTGTAATCATGCAAATTAGAAATAAACTATGTGCTTTTAATGAAATTGAATATTCTTGAGAAATTAAAATTATTTATTGGTGAAATTATTGTGTTTTGAAATGTATTATATGGCGTTGTTTAACGTAATTGTGTACTCTTGAGATTATTTGTTGTATCAAGTGAGTTTTTCTCTTATTTGGATTTATGTTGTGTGGGAAAACCCTTGAGTTAGTTATCCTTCTATAGGAGCTTAAGTTGTTGGTTAGGGACTTCTAGAGGTGGGAGATTGATGTTGTATATTTGATCTTGTAATTTGATATTTGGCCCTATGTTTTGGCTTTGCTTGTGATTTGAATTTACACATGGGTTGTAGTGGTTATAGTTGTTGTTTCATGTGTTTTTGGTGAGATGGTTTTTCCTAATAGATGTTCCATTTGTTGGTTCAGTATTCTTGTGGTACAACTCCTTGGTGTTGGATTTTATGGTTTGGTTGTCTAGGGAGAGTGGCTCTAAGTGGGGGCCAGCACACAAAGGGGCTGTCAGGGTAGCCCACATATAGTTTGATTAATCAGTGATAACCTAAGTAATTAATTAGGAGGTGGGTAGTTAAACATTAATAAGATAAATATGGATGCCTCATTCCCCTGTTAGTGCTATTATAGGCTAAACGTGAGCCGAGAAGGCCGTGGTTGGCAAGATCATTGCCTCATCTTCACGAGAGGTTAACAATTCTGCATGAGTAACCCTATGGAGCAACGCCTTGAGATAGGATGTTAGGATAACCATAGATGGAGGCGACACCTTGCAATAAATTATCTAGATAATCCATGTAAGGCCATGTAATGACACTCTCCTCTAGCATTCCCTTTGAGATGTTTTTTATTGAAATCCTCTAGAAGTGGTCTATTGTTATGTTTTGGAAGTTTATTGTCATTATGAGATATTTCTTTGTGTTCTTTTTCTTTTCATGTCTTGAGTGTAGTCTTTTTTTACTATTTGGATGTGCTTGGTCGGGGATTCTTCCTTGTTTACTCCCAACATGGGGGTGATTGGGTGGAACGTGCTATGCACCCCATTGGGTCCCCTTATGATGCAGTTGTACAATTCAATGTAGATTTTTGCTGATGCAGTTGATCCAGGATTCATTATTACTAGATGTATATTTGTACTCCATATGTATTTTATTTATTGATGTATCACTCCCACGTGCATTAGGAAGACTTATGATGTAATTTTGTATATGTGTTCAGTGAGATGTACTATCAGACTAATGTAATGTATTATCATACCATGTAATCATTCTTGAATTACAATATGTAAATATTGTTAATGTTATGTTGTATCTGTGGAAATATGTACTTACTATCTTCATGATTAATTTATTGTATTTGCATGGATGGTTTTATGTGGATTATTCTTATTAATTTGGTTATCATTAATGGATGGTTTTAAATGGTGATATGTGAGTGAATGGATTTCGTAAGTGGTAATTTAATGTTCATCTATTTATCTTTCCTACATATGGGATAATTTGGTAATGTCAGCTCATGTGCCCCAAGGGATTTAGTTGTGCAAATTAGAACATTGTTATGATGGGAATACCTAATATAATTTCCTTATGTTCTTAAAAAAAAAAAATTGTTGCATTTTTACTTGTTCCTTTGGGGTTTGTGTGACAGGGTGCTACAGGACCTTTTTTTGACACTATATTTAGCCCCCACTTTAGTGAGAGGATGAACCTGCTTCAAAATCACACTAAAGTAGACAAACACACACCAAGAGGGGTTCCAATAAACCAATGCTATCAAGGTGAGATGATCCCATGGAAAACCACATAAGCATAAAGGAAATCAGATGAAAATTATATCAAGAACAATGAAAAGGCTTAACATACACTGCCAAAGAAGAAAGAGAAGAGAAAATAAAATAAAAGAATTAGATCAAGGTTCGATCATTTTTCCATCACAATGTGGATCAAATATAGGCTATTTATCTAAAAAATGCATACTCACTCTGAGGTGATGGAACTCTTAATTGTTCACTAGGTGAGAAGTCCTAAAAGGTGAGAAACATACACTCATGGCTGGTATGCACTTACACACATGCAAGTGGCTATTAGGAAAGTCATGCCTCAGATTGGGCTTCTCGCTTAGCCATACCAAAGTTATACCTCGTGATAACTTTAATAAGGTGCCACACAAAAAAATAATCTTCAAGCTTCATGAGGCAACCAAAACTTCATATGGGTATGTGCAGAATCATGATGGAAAAAATAGGTCCTTAAGTGGAATTTTTTTTAGAAAAATCAGAGTTAGGAAACTTGACATAAAAATTTGAATAAGTTATCTATTTTTTTTCAAAAATATGTAAGAATATAATCTATAGAAAATTGAATGTAGTTTCTAAAATACTTGGTATTTTTTTAAAAAAAAAATCTATTTGCTGAAAATTTGAAATTTCAATGTAGTAATACTTTAATTTTAGGGAAAAAGAAGAAGTGTCTATCTGACCACCCTAACCACAATAAAATGATAATATTTTTTTATAAGATTTCAGACATAAGTAGATGACTCATGTCCAGATGTGATGCATATTTTTTGTAATTTTTTTCCAAGTAAATAATTAATTATGAATTTTTTTTACAACTTCTAAAAAATATAAAAACTCATATGTCTCACCACCTTAACTTGGTCAAAACTTCATGAAATTACATTTTTCTTTTTTTAATCCTATAGTATGTGAAACATAGAATTTGATGCATTTTTTTGATTCCAAAAATGTGATACCATTTGAAAGCTATAGATTTTTTTCAATCAGCCTATCAATCAGGACTTTAGTCGTAATTCAAATAGAAAATGAATAATAATTATTTATTAAATTAAAAGTAAAGCATAATTTATATTGGTGGAAAGCTGAGAACATCCTTTTAAAACCCTTTTCATTTCATCAATTTTGGGTAAAAAAAATTTATTAGCCACACCCTACAAATACCCATCATATCACTTTTTGGCCCATCATGATCCTGCACATACCCATATGCTTGGAGCTCATGAAAAAATAGGATGACCCTACATGCATGAAACCTATGTTAGGAAAGGTCACTATATAACAGAAAATTCAAAGTGCAACATGTAGAGAATGTTCAAAGGAGTCTTGCCTAGGTCATGTGAGGTCTTTAACTTAGGGAACATTCTACCTAATGTCTCCAAGAGAGGACCAATTAGATAATAGAGAATTTGCAACTTAGGGGATGCAGTGTGTCGCATCAATAAGAGGAATGAAATATGGTAAGAGATATCATGCTCCTAAAAGACATTACACCCAATGCCATCCAAAAAGTGAAGGCTGCACTAAGAACCATGAAAAAGTGAAATGCAAAAGAATATTGCCAATGCATTCCTGCACTTTAAAGGAATTGCTAAACATTGTACTATGAGCAATTACTTTAAAGTAGCAAATGAAAAATACAAAGAAGGAAGAAATGAGAGGTAACATGGAAATACCTATGCCAAGTCATATGTTTTCTAAGTAAAGTTGCATCATGCAAGAGAAAAAGAAAAGAAAGGGGTTTCCCCTAAAATGAAAACACCAAACACATAAGGGATCTATGGATTTGGGGTCAGTATGTTCTTTGCTTAAATGTTTTTAGAGAGCTTGGAATTTCCATCATCCCTCAAATACACATAGAACTGGAAGAATGACACAAAGAATGTGCAAACAAAGAAAAACCTTTTAGGTCAACATGGAAGATATATAGGGTGTCTTGATGCCTTGCATCATCCCTAAAGGAAAACACAAGACAAATGAAAAAGATAAACAAAAAGGTGAAAGAAAAATAAAAATCCTTTTGGGTCAACATGGAAGAGACATAGGGTGTCTCGACACCTTGCATCATCCCCAAAAGGAAAACAATAAACAAAAGTAAAAAGATAAACAAAAAGGTGAAAGAAAAGAAAAATCATTTTAGGTCAATATGGAAGAGACATAGGGTGTCTCGATGCCTTGCATCATCCCCAAATTGAAAACATGGGATAAAAAGAGGAAGAGATAAATGACATAGAGAAGAATGCAGGTACGGATAGAGGAATGTCACAATGAGAGAGAGAACATCAAATATAACGTCATGGGTGGTCACATTACGCACATGCAATCACAAACAAAATAAAATGAAAAATAAATAAGGCCAAAGGCTAGTAAGGAAAATGTGAGTCAACCTATGAGCAAGTCATATGCCTCCCAATCTCAGTCTATATAAGAAAAAGGTGAACAACAAACCTAAGAGACAAAATGTCAAATGCATTATTAGGGAAAGGCTATCAACTTCTTTCCCCCACTAAGTGTGAGAGAAGAATGAGTTGAGGTAGGTGATGGGGTAGGTTATGTAATAGTAAGAATAGAATGTTCTAAAACTATTACATGACAATGGGTGAAACAATATTAAGTTAGGAAATCACATGATGGCACTCATTGCCATCAAAGTGAAAGTTTTTCAATACTAATTGGAATGCATGGGATTCATTGATACTATGTCTGAGAATTAGATGATATGTACAATGTGGGACTTTTGAATCTTTAGGATATATTATTAATCTATTCGTGGGTGGTAATGTTATTAGTTCTTTGTTGAGAAGTATTTGTAATTTCCTTTCACTTTTGGGTGGTGGATGAAGTCTGGTTTGTAATTTTTGTAATTTGAAATGCCTCTTGCATTTAATGGATTCAATAACTTCTTTAAATGTGATTAGGGAAGGAGGTCATAAGATTATCTTATATTTATCCTTGTTATTGTTATGATCTTTTGATTGTTCTTTAGGAAGAAGGATATTCTGATTGGGAGGGGAATTCAAGATCACCATTCCATCACCATGAAGCCTTAGATATTTGTTGTGAGGCTTTATATTATGAGAGGGATCTTGATATCCTAACCCCTTTGTGTTTTCATTAGTTAGTTTTTTCTCTAGGATTTGATGAATTTCATGTTCACTTGTTGTATCACATCCTTTTTTACTTGAGATTGTGAATCCTTTTCCATATGTTTCTTCAAGATTGGTAGGATTGTTGGTTACTTTATTATCATAAAATGGTTGAGTGTTTTCTTGTCTAGAGGAACTAGATTCACCTATTGTAGGGATCCTAGGTTCAACTTTTGTTTTAGGATGTAAATAACCAAACATCTCAAGAGGTGGAATTGTGGGAAGATCTTGTTGTTTCATGGATGGATTGAAGGATACATTAACTTCAAGGTTTTCAAGTTAATCATTTAGGAACCTATTCAAGCTATCACCATCTTCTCCAATTATGGAAACATCATGAAGATTACATGCATTAGAGTTGAGTGACCATGAGTGAGTTCAATTTCATTAGGTTCATTTCTGTTGATGGTGTTTTCTGCACAGCAACAACTCAGACAGAATATAATATCCTATCTCTCTTGGAAGGTTATCTTCAATAATAAATCACTGAAAATCACCCCAAGGTCTCTCGGGTGTTAGGTCATAAAAATGCATAAAACAACTCAGATAAAATGTGAAATGCTGGTAATCACAATCGAACCTTACTACAAGCAAACTGTATCCTTTCAATTTATCAGATCTGACAATATGGTGATCTTGAATCCTAAATCTAACTGAATAATTAAAGAAACAACAAAAGGTAGGGATGCAAGGAAGTAATAAAACTTAAACTACTGCAAGGACAAGCAATGCAAATGACATATATGTGGAATGGACCTATCTCAAATAACCAATTCCTGATCGACCCACAATGCAATCTTACAAGAACGGTGCAATCTTCTGAGGTATTTAAATTTTTAAATCATAGACTTGCATCTACAATCGAACTTGAGCACACTGAATATACGGTCCAGGTTGACTTTACCAGCCTACTACAATCAGATAATTACTGGGAGTATAGACTAGAGATAGCTACAAACATTCCAAATATGAAATCACAAACATCATTTATCCAACCAAAACTAATTTACTTCTGAGTACTAAACCCTAAATCTTCAAGCAATTTAAAATATAGAACAAAGGAACCATGCAAGATGAAATAACACAAAGGATTTCACCAGGAAAACCACAATGTCTTCAATTGTATTAATCACCAAATGTTGCAACAATTCAACCGTTCTGATACAGTATTTGCTTCAAGAAAAGACTAAGAAAATCTAACTATTGCTCTTGCTTATCTCTATTACTGCTTAGCTAATTAATGTCTAACCCTTACAATGAGGCGAGAATGCCTATTTATATCAAATTTCCCCCAAAACATGTCGGCCCAGCCAAACATTTTACAAAAAAATAAAAAACCGCCAAAACAGGTCGGCCAAGGAAACAAACTAAGGCACACATTTAATGCCATCATCCAAGTCGGCCAAGGCACATAGTCCCCAAGGAAGTCTGGTCCAATGCATGCCCTATGATAATAGGGAAGCACAAATCTTGAACTTGAGCATTAACTGCCACTCCCCTTGTCTTTCTTCTGCACTGACGTCCCTTGGACACTCGAGAATATTCTATCCAGCTCAGCAATAGGTGGCAATGGAAAAACCTTGAGCCGACATTTAATTGAATCTATCTTTTCCTTGGACCGCTCGACAACTTTAATCCAGTCTTCCTTACTGGCCATGTATCTATCCATCACCGCCAAGTATGTGGCTGCATCATCAAGTAAGTGGGCGGTGACAGCTCCATCAGAATCTGGGGCATAAATTTCATGCCACCACTCCTTCAATTGCTCATGGCTCAAATACTTGGGGGCTATCTTCTTCCTCCCCGTCATTACCTTAAAGAAGGCAATGCATCCGTCATAAACTGATGTCAGGTCACCATCAATTGACTTCCTTCATTTTTGTATCTTCTTTAATGCCTTCTGTCTGATCTGCAATGCCTCGAACCACTCCCATGGTTCATCCAATCCGGAAGAGGGAAGGATTCCATCCTTAACCAACTGCTCTTTCCATGCCCCAGGATAGTCCTCGACTTCTGCAACAGGAAATCTATGTCACCCTTATCCTGAGACAAGATGTGTTCCAACAGTTCTTTTGCCCGGACTGCATCCTTGCCCACAGACAAGATCTCCTTCATAGCACTATCCCCATTCGTCTGAACATCCATCAACCAGTTGTTAGCAGCTTGGGCGGAGGCCTTCATCTTTTCAATTCCGGAGATTGTCTCCCTAGGCAGAAAACCCAGAGTAGCAGAAGAGGATGGATGGAGAGACTGTAGAGGCCTCATTACCTCTTCTAAACATTTCCTCAATCTTTCATTTTCTCTCTTCAGCTCCCGTTTGGATTGGGTCTCCTTCTTCAGCCTGTCAACAATTATGGCACTTGACCCCTCAAACTCCTCAATGTCTTGCTCTAGGGAAGCCGGGCCGAGATTAATAGTTTGGACATTGTAGTCCCGGCTTGTTATATCATCCCTCATTTTATCTGCTGCAGGGGTGGCGATGTGAACTACCCTGTTGTGTGCTTCATCCCTTTCCATCTGGGAAATCACCTTAGCAGCTTTCTTCTTCTTTCCTTTGCCGATCTGGGACAACATTTCATCCCAATCCAACAGAGTGTCCTCAACAATTACCTGTTTCTTCTGGGTAATCTCCTTTTCCACCCAGTCTGGAGCCACAGGGTCCGTCCGGATTCCTTCTGATCTTGTTTCTCCCGGATCCTCTGTCACTTTTACTTCCTCCGCAGCTGTCACCTCGACCTCCTCCTCAGTTGTTGCTTTGTCATCCTCTTTCTCCGGACTCTGCTCGCCTCGATCAGCCTCCCCAAGTCCCAATTCCTGAAGCACTGGTGATGGAGTCCTAGCAGGTATGTTTTCCTCCAGCCCAGGTGATCCACGGCCTTTATCACTCTCTGGAGAATCCTCGTACTGCACCAGTGGAGAAGTGTGCCTTTCCTCTGTTTCTTCCTCAAGCTCGGCCGCTTCACTGTACAGTGTTCCCTCCTTGAACTGCTCGGCTTCCTCGTTAATTCCCTATTCCTCTGGATTTTCCGGTTCTGGTGCACTTGGCGGAGGAGAAACAGGCTTGTCCTGCTCGGCAACTGGTTGTGTTGGAGGAGAGTCCTTCTACTGTGCCACATCCTTAGGAGAAGGAGTTCTTGATTTTCTAGTGTATACCTTGGTTTTCTCCCCTCCGGAGCTCTCCACATCTACAATTGGAGGTTCATCCTCCGAAGCAGTCTGGTCCTTCCTCTTGGCTATCCTTGTAGTTCTTGTCTTCTTGGGTGGTGGAGGAGCATCCCCCTCTTCAGCCTTCTCTGTTTCTTCCTCATCCAAGGACTTGCTGATGGTCAGGGTCTTCCACCTGCGTTTGCCAATTGGTTTGCTCTTCATTGCAGGCTCAGCCCCCTTAGGACCTCTGACTTTAATCTTGAATGGTGAGGTCTTTGCTGATTTCCCTTTGGGGTCCTCTTCTCTGGACTCCTCAGAAGTTGACATGGGGTTGAGATTCCCCATCAAGTCAAAGGTGCAAGCCACTTTAGCATTCTCTAACTCCCATACTTTATGCTTGACCCAAGAAAAGGTGAATCTCAACACAGGAGCCATCAAGTCCTCCAATTCTGTCACTTCGGGCTCACTCCAATCAATGTCCGCAACTGACCTGTCTTTTATGGGCTCGTAGACATGGTCCTGAACCAACTTTCCATCATCATCAAGTTGATCCAGAATCAGCTTAACATTGTATTGTCTAATGGCTTCTATAGGCAGCCGGGAATACCTCTTCTTCCTTGCATCAAGGTCATCCTTGATATTGACCCAGTAGTCTTCTAAGTCCTCTTTATGCCTATATTCCTGGGTCGCCCTCTTTTGGGCCTCTCCTGTGATATCAAAGTTTATTCTCTTCGAATGGAAAGAGAATCCATAAGCTGCCAACTCCTCACCTGCAGTGTGAGCTGATTGAATAGATGGGAACACTTCCCCTACACCAATCCCAAGAGGGAAGTCTCCTCTGAATCCTGTCTTGTGCTTTTCTTTCTTCACAACTGCATCAAACTTGCAAATCTGGCGCACAACCTCCAACAGCACAATATGATCAGTGGGATACTGAGGCAACCTGTAAGGGGCAACTAGACATCCATCAATCCGGAGGTAGGTGAATGTAGGGAACTGGATAAACCATGCTCCGTAGTTCTTGATTAGTCCCCTAGCCCCATCGGATAATCTGATATGTTCTACATTTTGAAGTGTCTGGGTAATGTGCATTGTGAATGCATCATTTGTCCTCCTGTAATCCTTATGTCCCAAATGCAGCTCCGGATAAACCTCATAGATTATGCTCTACCCAATGGTTCCCCTCGGAGTCAAGCCTTTGTATGGGTAGGAAAAGGCCAGCACATACACAATGTAAGAAGACATACTAAACTTCTTTGCTTCCAGGACATTTCTCAGTTGTTTGTCAATCTCTGCACTAATGAGTCCTGCCCAGTGATAGTTTGTCCCCTGGCTCATCTTGGTGATCACATGGACCATCCAATTCTCCAATACCCCTGCAGTTCTTAGTCCAGCCACCCTGCTCAACAGTGTGATGGCATCATACACGTCTGACCTAAATTTCACCCTGTGCAATTGTTTGGGCAACTTGGAGTGGTGAGATTTTGGCTTCTCCAGCCATGAATTGATGATCTGCTGAGCCTTGGTTGGATCATTCTCGTAATAGGTCCTGGTAGTGTCAATGTTCAAAGCACAGACCGAAGGAAGATCAGGCATGCTGAAAGTTCATGCAATGGAAGTCGGACTGAAGTTTGCCAAGACTCGTCCCTTAGTACTGACCACCATCTGGGTATCAAACGCATACTGTCTTGCACATTCCAAAATTAAGTCATAACATTAAACCACCGGAGGGAACCCTGCCACATGCACTAATCCAGAATTCATCATTCCTCGTCTCAAAGCTGACTGTTCCTTCTTAGCTGCTCTCTGCTTGAACTCCTCATAGCGCCAGGCACCAACATTCATGTCAGATACCTCGGCCCACATGGAGGACACCCTGCTTTCCGGGAGCTGATTCTTCATATCCAGTCTCAACCACTCTATCTCAAAAATTGAAGATGCCCCGACACCGCCTTTGGACTTCCCAGTAGTAGCCTTGCTTGATTCGGCCTACACATCCAAAAATCGTCATTATAATCCAATTATTATTCATATTCCAATTCAAAAGGTTAGCACAAATCATGTAAATCCATCAAAATCCATTGCTAACTACTAATCCATCGAGATCCGGAGAAATCAGGCAGTCCGAGAAAATCACGCAATCCGAGAAAATACCGTCGGGGCAGAATTTTGGAGAAATCTGACCCAGACGGATTCTTGCTGCCAAAGCATCATTAATCATATAGATCATTAGTGTAAATGGAAAAATCAAAGGATAATCATTAAATTCACTCATTAGCAACAAGAAATAATCATTAGACAATCATTCCACCAATCCTATCATCAAAATATCGCAAAGCACACAACCAGACAGGAAATCCGGAAAATCCGGATGGAATGGATTTTCACGGACAACTCAAAATGCACCGGAAATAACCCCCAACCTGTGGAATAAACCCAAACCGGGAAAATATGGGAGCGAGGAAATTCCGCGACGACCTCGAAAACCCAAAAAATGATGGATGGAAATCAAAACTCGAATGATCACAGGATCTTCCCGACCCGAGCTCGAATGATCCCAAAACCGATGATAAGCAACAAGACCCATGGCGCAAAGGATTTAGACCCCTTGAAAGCACGCAAAGGATGAATCTCCACATCAAAATAAAGATGCCCTAATCCGAATGGCCAAACCACCCGCCATTAAAACCAGAACAAGCTTTAAGGTTTAAAGATTATAGCTAAGGATTTACCTAAAGCCGCCAACATGGTACGGGGCAAGGGTCGCTCAAGCACAATAAAATCTTCGTTCTGGGCCGAACACCAAAGGAAACCCTAGTTTGTCACACTGACAAATTTCACGCCCGGAATAAGCAAGCAATTCGACCCATAATCCCGCCTAAAGTATATCATCTCACAGACAAATGGAGTTCACAAGGCACGAAAAATGGGGGTTCCATAACAAAACGGGTCAGACCAAGACTCTATAAATACGAAATCAAAATCAAATGAAGGGCCGACCCAAATCCAACGATACCCAAGGCAAGAAACCCTCAATAACCACGCAAGCAAACGGAAGGGCAATGAATACATACCATGGATCAAAGCGAACGGAATTCGAGCTCAGAAAATCGACCACGCGGAAAACACGTCCAAGCAATAGAAATACTAGCACCAACACTCAAGCAATCAACGCGCAAACAACCCAGGATCAATTCTCAAAGCTTCAAATGAAAATTCTAAATCGTCAGAGTAGATCCAGTGAATAGGTGAACTCAGAATGATGCTCAAAATGCCCTAAATTCGACCTTATACCTACCTGAGCAAAGGTACCTCAACCATTAATGCGCGACAAGACATTTCTGACAAGTTCAGAAACCCGAGCCCTAAGCGTAATTTTGGAAAATCCCAAAATGCGCGGAAACACGGATTCCGCGGAAATGCAGAAATCGGGGAAATCAGGAAGATCGGGATTTTGGTAGAATCCGGGAAAATCCGACAGGGCCAAAAAATCCCGAAGTCAGGCAGAAACCCGGAATCGGAGAATCCAGCCAGAAACGGACAAGGAACCAGAGCCCGAAAAAATCCGCCAGCGCTGGAAAATCCCGGATCCAAGTGAAAACCCGGACCTGGCCAAAAAACCTAATTTCATTCAATTCCAACCTCAAGGGAGGGTCCAAGCGGGCAAGACCAACATGTCAAGACCCTAGAATGATAAATCCGATAGAACCAAAGGTCAAGACACCAAAAAAAAGGGTCCCCACTCCAAGTGGGGCGTGTGTGCAAAAACTGCACAACAATTTCCAAAAGCATAACTTGACACATCCGCTAAGGACTTTAATTACATCCAAAGCTTATTAAAGCGCATATCCATGATGCAAATTTTAGATTCTAAACTATTCAACACTGTTGTCTTTATGTAATTTTGACTTTAAGCAATGCACAAGATGAATGAATTTAAGATAAATGCAATGAATTGAATGAAACAGAAAGTCTTCAAAGTGCAATAGGAAGGTAATAGCAACAAACAAAAACTTAGAAAATGAACTATAAATTCTAGAAATTAGAATGAGAAATATGAAAAGGGACTGATTCGCCCAAGGTGGTGAGTGAGTCCAGGTACCATTTTTTTAAAAAAATATCATAATTTTTGGATTTAATTTTATGCTTTTTATGTTTTTTGATACAAATATGAGATGAAAATGCACAATTTTACTGATTCTCAATGAAATTAAATGCAACAATGCAAGCTATATGAGCCTTTCACTGATTCAAGAATTGAAACCCTAGAATGAAAATTAATTAATGAACAACCTAATGCAATGTTAATGCAAGCTAAATCTAGGATGTAAATGAACTCCAAATCTGAATTATGATGATCTAAATGCAAGTTCACTAAAATGAATAAAAGAAAATAGGGGGACTTTCTTTCACTTATAGGGTTTTTGATCTAAAAGGAGAGAGGTTATTCCCTTACTCTTCACTCAAGAAAAAACCCTTTAGATTTCAATGCAAAGGAGATTGAAATCTGGTAAAGGGATATCATAGGGGATGAATGATATCTAATGAGGGGTTCACCACCAAGTGTAAACTTGAAAAAGACAATGAATAGGAAAGTACAATGTGATATGAAAAATGACCAAGAAAGATGAATAAAATGTAATAGAAATATATGAAACTAAAAGTGTGCACCTAGAAGGCTGAAGACGATAGAGTGGAGGTATAGATCACTAAAAAATCTACTATTGATGTTGATTGGGACTCATTCACCAAGCTGGGAAAATCAGTCCAGTTTCAGATAAAATGTGCAGGAACAAGTTTCAACTAAAAGGGTATCTAGATCTATAAAAATATTTGTTAGGCCTGTACAGTGGAACTCATTCTCCAATAGTGGTGAATTAGTTTTCTTCTACTTTTATGGAAGTTTTGAACTAGATTCTATGCCTCTCGGTCTACTATGCTCTTTTTGACTGGTTTCTAGATCCAAAAATATAAAATGCCACCTTTATACCTTCTCCAAGCATCTTCAAGGCTTCATGACAACTTTGACAACTTTTAGGACTTGAAAAATTTTCTCCAACTTTTCTTCTTGACCAATATGCAACTTCGCCCTACAAATCACACACAAGAAAAGGGAAAAATGTTGTGGTGGTTAGTGAATAGGGGTTTTCCTTGGTTAAACCCCTTGTTGGTAATTAAATCTTGAAATGAAAGAAAATATAAAAGGAGAATGATGAATGAACAAAAGATAATGTTGTAGCTCACCAAATATTTGCAATAAGGTGCTGCAATGGATGTGGTTCTTGAATCTATCTTAAAGGAGGTGGATCTTTCTTGAAAAACTTGCTTGGATCATGAACTCTACATCACAAATGTTAGCACAATAATAAGCATGAAGAATGCAATCTTTGACATGATGATTGATACTTGAAGAATGCTCTTGAATGCTTGATAATCTTCCCTTGAAATTCCTTGAAAGCTCTTGTGAATGTTCAAATGCTCTTTTGAACTCTCTTGAATGCTAGGTATGAATACTTGAATACTTGGGATGAAAATGAGTGAAAGAACCTTGTATTTATACTTAATTATGCAAGAATTCCTAAAATTACAACACTACAAGCTAACACCAGATCTATAAGAATAAAATCCAATCATAAATTTGATTTAAATTTTGGTCACACAAGACTCATTCGTCCAAGGTGGCGGATGAGTCCCATAACAAATAATGTATGGGAATAAAAATGAAAAATGCCTAGAAATGTGTGAAACTTGCATCGAGGCCAAAAAGACCTAGGTGGGACTCATTCACCCAAGGTGAAAAATTTGTCCCAAATACTAAATGTAGGCCACACAAGCTAGGAACACCTAAACAATGATTAGTTACCGATTTGTTTCAGAATTATCCTTGAAAAGATATAATTAATGAGACTTGTTGATGAAAAATAGGGCCAATTAAAGCATAAGAAATCCCAATTTAATGAAAATCTTAGAGGAATGTGAAAGTGTGTTACAACACTTTACAACACTCCAAATAACGCAAGATTAAGGTTGATTATGATTAAAATTATGTTTATTATGCTTATTTAATTGATAAAGCCCCTGAGAAAAGTGTGAAAGTGTGTTACAACACTTCACAACACTTTAGCAAGGAACCATTAAATTCCATTAGTTCACAAGGGCCCAAGACCTAATTTGAATGTGTTATCCATATTACAACACTAAATAAAAGCAAAATTAATCCAAAATCCACAAGGAGGACCGAAATGAGTGTGAAAATGTAAAAGGACCCTTTTTTTGACACTACAGATAGTCAAGCTAATAAATAGAAAATAAGTTAGAAAATTATATCAATCATCAAGCTAGAAGGGTTAGTTTTTAAACAAGTACTATCAAATTTATCCTTTTTAAATATCCTATATGGTTATGACTAAATTTGGTTGAAGTTTGAAGGTACAGGAAGGCAACAAGTGACAATTTTGAACACATATACTTCTCCATCATATTCACCTCCATCTCACAATACAACCAATGGAACTATGGCTACCCAAATTTTGAAAAGTGTTTCATCCCTTCAAAAGAAATTTTCCACAATAAACCAAAATCAAAATTGCCAACCTTCATAGTATGTTAAAAGAAATCCCTTATCCTTGGAGATATTAAGAACTCTAATACCATAAGGTATATACATTCCTAGGTTTAAGAAATAAAGAGGGAATGGACATCTTTTTAACCATGTTTCCACTTACACCACCTTATGTAATGATTTTTTCCGTGAGGATAAGCTCTTGGATAAACTTTTCCCTAGGTCTTTGAAAGATACTGCTTTAGAATGGTTTTCCTTGTTACTGAATAACTCAATTACTTCATTCAATGAAATTGTTGAGGCCTTTATTAACCATTTCCAAGTGCATATGACTCCTAAGATGACCTTAGCTAATTTGATGACGTGTAAGAAAAAGGATAATGAAAATGTTACAAATTTTATTTCACGCTATTAATCACTTTATTGCCAAATTGACATAAAGATTCTCAACCCTCACCTTCAACGGATGCTCATTGAGAACTTACAAACTAAGAGACAAGATAATATTTGAATGATGAATTTTTCTTCCTTTGTACACTTGTGTACTTCCCTTCATGATTATCAAAACACGATTAGTAGTCATGAAAGAAAACCCACCTCTAACTAACCTAAAAATTTTGAATCTACAAATCAAAACAATTACCAACCTTTTAAGAAATAGAATAAAGGCTTCCTTAAACTAAATCCCCCTGATTCAGCCAAGCATGTTGATACCCAAGTGACTACTATAAAGGAGACAACTCCTTTTACATTTGGGGATTTGGTTCGACAATTTACTCCCTTACCTAATACCCTCAATAACACAATGTTACAACTTCTAGAATAGAAAATGATTTCCTTACCTCCTGTAAGAACTCCCAATCCTAATAATCCTTTACCCCCAAACTTTATATCTAATTCTTATTTCCATTATCATTAACAAAATGGACATGGTACAAAACATTGTAAGCATCTTAAACATCTTGTCCAAGACCTCATTGTTTCAGAGTTGACTTCAAATTGAAGGTGTTAATGATTAAGGAAGTAAGTCCATTTCCCCTCCCAACCAAAACCTACAGATCTCTACCAAACCCATGCCAAATAATAATATTTCATTTGTCAAAGCTAGTGAAACTTAGAAGAATTATGTGATGAATGTTATCACAGATGATGACAGCATGGATACTATTGAACAAGGTGTTATGGATACTGATAAACAATACCATACAAATAGTATGGTAAGATTGATTGAAATCCTACCTCATAAGGGTTGAACTAAAAAGCATCTTGACATTTATTTCTCCTCTAAAGATATAATTAGAAACAAACCTAATGGTCCTCTTTACATAGTTGACTGAATTAATGACAAGCCTACTAATGGGATATTGATTGATCCAGCCTATGGAGAGAATTTGATCAAGGAATAATTCTTACTTGTGCATGAACTCTATCAAGATACATATGAAAAAATGAAAGCATGGATAAAAAAACATAATGTTTTTTCTTGCCCTATGATGGGTTTGATCACCCTTCCTTTAAAAGTAGGACAAAAACAATTAGATGTCTCATTCTCTATCATCCTAATGTCGAATCAATTCCATGTGAAGCTTGGTTATCCATGGCTATGCTCCATGGGTGCCATCCCATCGGTCATGCATAAATGTTTAAAGTTTCCCTTTGACAATGATATCTTTATTTTTCACCATAGTGGCTTTAATCTTGTGTCTTCTCGTGGGAAATTTTCACTAGATTTATTTTTATCTGAGCCTATTGAATCTATTAAACCTTATGAAGACTTCTTTTTCAAATCTTATAGAAATTTTAAGGTGAAGTGCATAGAAAAATTATCCCTTTGAAACATGCCTCAACCCATGATTGAGCCAACACCCCTTCCATATAACCAAGGCCAACCTAAGAAATCCTTTTTCTATCTCTCACAAATGACCAAGAGACAACCAAAAAAATTCCATCATGCCTCCTAAGATAAAAATAAGTTTGCAAATCTAAAGAGAATATGGTTGAAAAAACTAATGTGGTTCCTTCCATTCATCCCCTTAGGTAAGAAAAGAAATCTATGGTTGATAGACCCACTCCTACACAAACACAATTTGAAAATCATATTAAATAAATAGAAATACTAGAGAGTGTAGGCATAGACATCATGCTATTGCTTAAAGGTTAAGCAAACAAAACAACAAGCAACATCAACATCCAAACCTATTGAAGCAATACACGAGGAGTCTCCCTATTCTCCACAACAAAAATATCCTACATCCTAACTGCAACATGGACTAGCACCCTCTTTATACATTAGCATTTGACCTCCCACTATGATTAACATAGACAATGATGATGAGATTGATAAAATTGATGAGGAAGTGGATAATGAATTGAATACATTATTTTCCTCTTCTATGAACTTAAATGACAATTCTCCTAAGAAGAGTGTTGAACCTAGTGATGTTGCTAGTACCACACTTGCTCTTGTCCCATTTCCTATCTATCTACCTTCTGTATGTAATAAACAAGATTGGGATTTGGATAGCCTACTATAGGTTGACTTGCATGTGCCTTACTAGTCTTGTCTTTGTTTTATTTTCATGTTATGTTTGTGATTGCATGTGCACAATGTGATCCCTCATACTATTATATTTGATGTACATCTCTCTCTTTGTGAAATTCCTCTATTTGTACCTAAATTATTCTCTATGTCATAAACATTTAATTCTTTTTCATTGTCTTGTGTTTTCCTTTTGGGGATGGCACAAGGCAACGAGACATTTAGGTCTCTTCCATGTTGACCCAAAATATTTTCCTTTATCCTTTTCTTTTTCTTGTGTTTTCCTTTTGGGGATGATGCAAGGTGTCGAGACATTTAGGTCTCTTCCATGTTGACCTAAAATATTTTCTTTGTTTTCACTCTCTTTGTGTCACTCTTCCTATTCCATGAGTATTTTGGGAATGATGATAGTTCCAAGCTCTCTAAAAAAATTGTAGCAAATACAAACTGACCATGAATCCATGGATCTCTTGTGTGATTTTGGGATTTCATTCTAGGTGTAACTCCTTTTCATGAGGTAACTTTATTTGGAAACATATGACTTGGCATAGGGATTTCTAAATAAGCTCCCATGTCCTCTTTATTGTTAGCATTTATCATTTGCTACTTTAAAGTAATTTCTCACAGCATGGTATGTAACAATTTCTTTAAAGTGGGAGCATACATTGGCATTATTATTTTGCATTTCAATTACAAATTATGTTTTATTGTGTAGTCTTCTTACTTCATATGATGCGTCTTTCTCTTTGTGGTGACATTGGGTATGTTTTCCCTCAAGAGCATGATCTTTCTTAGCATATTATATTCCTCTTAATGGATTGATGTGACACACTGCATCCCCTAAGTTGTGAATCTTCTATTCTTCAATTAGTCATTTCTTGGATATATTAAGCACAATGTTCCCTAAGGTAAATCCTTACATGAACTAAGAAAAACTCCTTTGAACATACATTACACTATTTTGTATTTACAATAGTTGTTATATGGCCACCTTGCATAACACACTTTTCTTGCTTATGGAGCCATCCTATTTGTTCATGGGTGTTAGTATATGAATTTTTTCTTTCCTCATGAATCATATTGTTCGTGTTGTGTGGAACCTTATCAAATTTATCATGAGGTATATATTTGGTATGGTTAGAATATGGGAGAAAAAATTGGGCATGACATTCCCATAGCCACTTGCTTGTCTATGTGAGTGCATATCAATCACGTGCATATGTGGACCACTAGGGGATCACCTAGTGGACGGCTTGAGATCCCACTAACACTTATGAGTGTGTGTTTGGTTTGCATAGTGGACATCGTGTTCCACTTATAAAATTTTTTTTGGACAAACAACTTAAATGTGGTCAACATTGCGTTGTACAAATGTTCAAGGCTTGAACCACCCCTTTTGTTTTTGTTTATCTTTCTTCTTTTTATCTTGGTTAGTGTATTATTATACCTTGTTGTTTCTCCTTATATCATTCACATGTGTTTTCTTTTGTACCTATGTTGGTTTGCCATAGGATCTTGATCTTGGGGGCTTGTGCAATCCTCTTGATCGTTGTCCTATCTCACTAGCATTGGTACACTTGGACCCCTCTTGATGTGAGTTTATCTACTTTATTGTGAGTTTAAAGCAATTTCCTCCTATCACTATATTTGGAGCTAAATCTAGTGTAGAAAAATGTATCGCTTTAAATTTTCACTTTTTTAAGCACTCCATGCTAAAAATGGGTCTGTTTATGCCTTATTTGGTCCTATTTGGCATCTACAAGCTTTATTTAATGCAACATTTTGAGGATAATCTTGACACTTATCTAATGACCAATCATAATTCATGATTTTGGGTTGTTTGTTCCAAATTTAGTGATCTAGGACTCATATACCACCTTGGGCATATGTCTCCCACCTAAGTCTCGGGGCCTGACCCTGAATTTGGCATAGAACTTAGTATTTCTTGAAATTTGTGTACCAATCTTAGGCTATTAAGACTCATATTGTCTAGCTAGAATATGAGTCCCACTTTAGCTTGGACCTATCTTGAATTCCATTCTTGGTGGGATTTTATTCTCCTAGATTTGATGTCATCTTGTAGTGTTGTAATTTCAAGAAATTTGGCATAAACAAGTATAAATATAAGGTTATTTCACATATTTTCACCTCGCAAGTTTACAAGTCATCTAATAAACTTTCATGAGAATGTTTTATCTAGAAATCCCAGTGTTCAATTATTCAAGAACATTCAAGAGCTGATTATCTTGGAGCTAGATTAAAGATTCAAGCATCATGTCAAATTCAACATGCATCATGTGTTTTTCTGAGCTAACATTTGTTATGTAGGTGATTCATGATTGAAGCAAGCATTAAGGATCAAGTTTCATATAAAAAATCTAGAGTCAAGATGTGCATTCATGCTAGCCATTTCATACAATATTTCAGCCTTCATATCAAGGGTATAGTGAGTTGCAACATTGCATATTGTTCATTCATCATTACTTCATTCTATTTCATTTCATTTCAAGTTTTGATTACCCAAATGAGGTTTTACCAAGGCAAACCCCTATCCAATAACAAATCAACAATTTTCTCTCTCTACAAGTGTGATTGGAGATCTAGGTGATTTGAGACTTAAAGATCCAGGTATGTGTAGGATCATCATGGAAAAAACAAGCCCTTATGTGGCAAAAATTCAAAAGAATTAGAGTTAGGAAACTTGACATAAAAATTTGAATAAGTTATCTATATTATTTCAAAAATATGTAAGAATAGAATTTGTAGCAAATTGAATGTAGTTTCTAAACTACTAGGTTTATTTTAAAAAACACATCTATTTGGTGAAAATTTGAAATTTCAATGCAGTAGTACTTAAATTTTAAGGGGAAAATAAGAAGTAGGTGTCTGTATGACCACTCTAACCACAATAAAATGTTGATATTTTAGATATAAGTAGAGGACTAATGTTTGGATGTGATGCATATTTTTTTATAATTTTTTTCCAAGTACATAATTAATTATGAATTTTTTATTAAAACTTTTAAAAAATATAAAAACTCATCTATTTGACCACCTTAACTTGGTCAAAACTTCATGAAATTATTATTTTTGTTTAATCCTATAGTATGTAAAGCATAGAATGTGACACATGTTTTGGATTTTAAAAATGTGATATGATTTGAAAGCTATAGATGTTTTTCAATTAGCCTATCAATTAGGACTTTAGTTGTAATTCAAATAGAAAATGAATAATTACTATTTATTAAATTCAAAGTAAAGCATAAATAATTGGTGGAAAGTTGAGAATCTCCTTTAAAAACCCTTTTCATTTCATCAATTTTGAGTAAAAAATAGTCGTCAGCCACATACCCTACAAATACCCATCATATCGCCACTTTTTGGCCCATCATGATCTTGCATATACCCATGAATTGAAGAGAGATATTGGAGAAAGTTGTCAAAGTTGTTAAGAATTTTTCATCTCATGGAAAGTCACCTACAACTCATAATTTAGACTTTTAGACTCAAAGATCGGATAGGGGAGAAGCTATAGAAGATCACTATAGGATACCAAATTTTTATACAAACCCTAATACTAGGATTAAATCACCATCTTGGGTGTATGAGTCCTAGTATACCACTTTTCAACAATTTTCTATAGATCTTGGTTTACTAGTTGTAGATTCCAGATTTAGCCAAAAACCCTAAACCAAGACTAAATCACCCAGTTTCGCATATGAGTCCCAGTTTACAACAAAATCCATAATTTCAGGATCACAGACCTTTTTTCAGTTATCTCCATTCTTCTAGGTACTTATTTCTTTAGCCTAAGTTTTATATTCTAATTTTCAGTTTCATTTTCTACATCATATAACTAGATTAGCATTTGCATTCATTCTTTCTTTCTAACAATTTTCTTAGTGGTGAACCCCTCTTTAATCACACCTAAGGAAACCCTCGCATATTTACCTTTTCCTCAATTGAGCCACTTAGTTAAGGGTCTTGGTTTCCTTTATTGAACTAGAGTGAAGTAGGATCCTTTTCCCTTGTGTTCCATCTCCCTAGAGGTGAAGCACCATAGTTCCTATGTTTCAGGTATGTGCTCGTGTTTTACAAAAAAATAGTCTTTATTATTCTAATTTTTTGAACATTTCTATGAATTTCCAACTTTTAAAATGCTACATCATGTCTTCAATTTATGAAGATAAGTTTTACCATCCTCCCTTTCACTAAAATTCTATTCATTTACATCATTATCATTCATACCAATCAAAACATATTACTAAATTCTCCCCAAATAATTTATTAACAACAAGTTATCAACATATTTTTTATGCTTACCACCCATCTAACCTTGCTCAAGCATCATGGTAGCCTACATATAGTCATATTTACCCCCAAAAAGACCATTTTAATTTAATCCAACATAGTTCTCCTCATAGCCAACCTTCAAATATTGGTATCCTAAGCATCAAAGATATAATATTGAACTTCCAAATACAAATGAGTGAAATTTAAGAAGATCAAAGTATGACTTTCAACAAGAAGATTTGGCTTATCAATCCTACCAACACTAGAATGAGTTAGCTTACCAGAGGGAGAGATGTGAAGAGTGTCTTGCAAGAGATATTGTTGTAAAATAAGAGAAAATGAGGTTATTTCTTTCCCAAGTTCAAAGGATAGAAGAGCAATCAAATTCTTATATTCAAAATCAAACTATTGAAGAAGAGTCTCCCAAGTGTACAAGATTCCAAATTTTAAGCAAGGAAAGCCTCCTAAATCTTCAAGTAAGTTTGTTGAATTTGGAATTCCAAGTTTTAGGATTCTTATAAGATTTTTATAAGAGGGTGCATAGGAAATTTTAAGACAGTAAATTTTCTAGTCTAAAGGGTGTAGATGAACTAGTCATGCCACCTTCTCAATTTGATATAGAAAGGAAGAGGACAATAGCTTTGGAGTGGTGGGCTATAGTTATATCAAGGATATAAACAACATACAAAAACTTTTTTTCAAGTATTGGCCCTAAGGAAATAGTAGAAGAAATTTTTTCAAAACTAAATAAGGGAAGTCTAGGATTTGATGTTAACTAGCAGTGGATTGCAATTTTATGGATGTGAACCACAAAGTTCCTCTAGAAGCTGAAATACTACTTTAGTTCCAAAGAGTACACCTACCTAATGTTACAAATACTATTATCTTAGATTATTCAAATTAAAAAATTCTAGGTTATGTTGTGTAATGAGGGAAAAGGGCCCCCCATAACATAGCCTTGATTTAGTGTTGCAATGTGTCCAACATATTCACATTAGGTCTTGGCCCCTTGTGAATTAAATGAGCTTATTGATACCTTATTTGGAGTTTTGTAAAGTTTTGTAACACACTTTCACACTTTTCTATGGTTTTATTTAATAATTGGGCTTCTTTATACTTTAATTGGCCTTATTTTGCATCCACAAGCCTCATTTTATGCATCTTTTTGAGGATGATTTTGACACAAATAAAAACCAATCATAATTCAAGTGTTTTTAGGATGTGTGGCCCAAGTTTAGTGATCTAGGACTCATGCACCACCTTGGGCGTATGAGTCCCACCTAAGATTTTGGGTCTCGATCCTTGTTTCACACCTTTCTAAGAATTTTTGAATTTGGTCCCATAATTTATGCCTAAATAGACTCATTCGCCACCTTGGGTGTATGAGTCCCGTGTGGCCCAAAATTAAAATTAATTCAAATTTTTGGCAATATTTTATCCTCCTAGATCTAATGTCGGCTTGTAGTGTTGTAATTTTTGGAATTCTTTAATAATTAAGTATAAATACAAGTTTCTTTCACTAATTTCACACCTAGCAAGTTGAATTTGCATCTTAATAGAAATTTTGAGTTTACAAGACCATTCAAGAGCATTCAAGGGTAGATTATCAAGCATTTTAGAGTATTCTTCAAGCATCAAGTGTCATGTCAAAGACTTCATGCATCATGTTTTTTTTTGAGCTAACAGTTGTGATGTAGGGTTTTATGATTAAAGTTAGCATTCAAATCAAGATCTACATCCATTTGAGCCATCTCACACATGTCTGTAAAATTTCATTGCTAGGGTTTGGTGAGTTGCAACATCTCATTTTTTTCATTCATCATTCTCCATTATTATTGAATCATTTCATTTCAAGGTTTGAATACCAAAATGGGGTTTGACCAAGGAAAACCCATTTCCACTAACAAAAAAACATGTATTCCTCTCTTTAGTGTCTGATTTGTAGGCTTAGGCTGAAGATTCATAGATGAGAAAGCTTGGAAAAAGTTGTCAAACAGATCAAAGTTTCCAAAGTTGTCATATTGCATTGGAGATACTTGGGGAACCTGTACATGTTGCAAATTAGGGAAGCACAAAGTATACCTTGAAGACCAAATTCAGACCTTGAAGTTTTAGAAAACTCTAACTAGACTGATTCATTAGTTCTGGCATATGAGTAACAGTTTAGGTCAGAATTTAGGTTTTTATAGATTTGGATACCCATTTTCTAGATTCATGTTTCTACATAGAAACCTAGATCTAGGAATGATTCATATAGCCTGACATATTAGTCCCAATCAACATTAAAGTCACTATTTTCTACATTTCAAAGCCTTGTTCAATCTTTTTTAGGTTTCCATGTACAAAAATTTCATATTATAGCATGATATTCTACTTACATGCATTTCTAGGTCATTTAGTTAAAGTTTTCATTAAATTAGGGTTCAACATTACATATTGTAGTGCATTTGTCTTTCCAAACCCTAGCTTGGTGGTGAACCCCTCATTAGTTTGCAATCAATCCCTAGGATATCCTTATTGCAATATCTCTTTCTCTTTTGCATTGAGATATATAGGGTTATCCTTGAATGAAATAATTGGAAAGTTGGTGTGCTCTATGTTCTAAACCATACGAAAGCATCCTATCCCATTTTCTACCATTTCATATTAATATTGGGTAGGATGAATCTGTCATTTTAGATAATAGTGATAGTTGCAAAGGAACAACATTAGATTTTTTGATTAATGGTTTGCGTGAGACAATAGGTATGTGTGAGGTACTCCTATCTTATGTTCTTGTTGAGAAGAGAAATTATTTTATTTATAAGTCCTTTGAAGAAGCAACATGATGTTAAAATTGAGGGTATGTGCAGGAACATGATGGGCTAAAAAGTGGCAATATGATGGGTATATGTGGCTGACGACCTTTTTTTTTACCAAAAATTGATGAAACGAAAATGGGTTTTAAAGGAGATTCTCAACTTTCCACCAATATAAATTATGATTTACTTTGAATTTAATAAGTAATTATTATTCATTTTCTATTTGAATTACGACTAAAGTCCCAATTGATAGGCTGATTGAAAAACACCTATAGGTTTCAAACGGTATCACATTTTTTGAATCCAAAACATGCATCGCATTCTATGCTTCACATACTATAGGATTAAAAAGAAAAATTGAATTTCATGAAGTTTTGACCAAGTTAAGGTGGTCAAACATATGAGTTTTTATATTTTTAAAAGTTGTAATAAAAATTTATAATTAATTATTTACTTGGAAAAATATTACAAAAAATATGTATCACATCGGACATGAGTCCTCTACTTATATCTAAAATCTTATAAAAAAATATTATCATTTTATTGTGGATAGAGTGGTTAGACAGACACCTACTTCTTATTTTTTCTTTGAAATTTAAGTACTACTGCATTGAAATTTCAAATTTTCACCAAATAGATTTTTTTTTTTTATAAACAAACCTAGTAGTTTAGAAACTAAATTTAATTTGCTATAGATTCTATTCTTACATATTTTTGAAATAATAAAGATAACTTATTCAAAAAATTTATGTCAAGTTTCCTAACTCTATTTTTTCTAAATTTTTTGCCACTTAAGGGCCTATTTTTTCCATGATGATCCTACACATACCCTTGAACACATTTCATTATGGGTCTAATTGTCATAATGTTAAAAATGATAATATATACCATTCCAAAGAAAATGGCAATTGTAGGCTTCAGATAAATAGTCCAAATTGTCTTCTTGTTGAGCCATCAACAAAGAAGAGCACTAGAAGGAAAATAGCCATGTGTAGGATACAATTGGATGGACCCTTACTAGGATATTTGAATTTCTAGATGGTCCAATGATGACGGCCCCCATAATCATAGTCAAATTTTCAACATATTCTTTCAATGTTGATTGAGTCTTAAGCATGTGCCAAATGTTGCTAAGAAAGTCTATGGTTCCTTGCATTTTTTGGCCCAATGGTATGAGGATAGGGAAGCATCTTCTTCCCCACTTTCACCATTTTTTAAAAACATTATTCAATCTCATCTTGATGCAGCAAATAGGGATGATGCAAGTGAATCTAGCCTACAAGCCTCAATATAAGAGACCTTGAATGAGGTTGTAATATGTTCAAGAGAGGAAATACCATGTATCATTATCCAACTTATTCTAGTGATCATGGGTAAGCTCAATTTCACATTGGAAAAAAATAAGCTATGATAAGATGGGAAAGAAAAATAGTATTGGGAGCTATCATCAAATGACACATGAGGAAGAAATGTGAAGAATAAGAGATTTTGTGTATATAAAAGGTGTGGAATTTAGGAAGTGCATGCAAGAGTTCTAATGATATTTGGGGATGGGTTATCAAAACTTTGAATGGTATCAATTCTATTCCATCATAGTGGGTGTGATAGGTGATATATGTAGGATTTGGATGAAAAAGTATTACCTTTTCATGATAGTATTAAGAAACATCTTCTAAAAGCTTCCAAAATATCTATCAAGCAAGGAACTTCACTGATCTATAAAGCTTCCAATATTTTCCTTTTTTGGGGATATTGCATTGGCTATTGGGGGGCATTTTGGGAGGTATTTTTCATATGCAATGCCAATGCTACAGGGGGTAGTAGAGATATCTATGCACTTTTTAGGTGATGATGATGAAAATATTAAATACATTAAACATTTGTGTAATGGAATTCTAGAGGTGTACTCAATTTTTTTTTAAGGTTTAGAAAAATCAAGAAAGTTTGATTCAATGATTTCTTATGTAGTTTGCTGAGATTTTTTATCAAGAAATGGACATGGATGAACATGTGACAATGGCTAGAGTTGGAGTTATTCGTGACTTAGAGGACACATTGGGACCAAATACTGCACCTTGCTAAGGTATTCTATGTTTACAATTTTTTTTTTTTTATGAATGCTTGTTTTCCAGTGATCAAATAATAAAAGAGACTATTGAATGTGTTTAAATAAGTGTCCATAGAGTTGTTTCAAGTTGATTTATCTAAAATTTATTGAAATTCATATTGTCATTTTGGTACAATACATTAATGGGGTTTAGGATTACATACTTTTCATTGTATCAAATGATTTTTTCACATGAAGATTGCCAACATTTTATAGGGTCTTTGGGACATCATGTTGAAAGCCAGATTTTTGGCTAAGGGGTTCCTAGGTTTTTGTTCCAACCTCTGCTAACTTTTCAACTCTTTTGTCAGTTGCTAGAAAATGCTAACTCTGTAGTCTTTCCTAAGCGTTGTTTGTCACCTATCCTTAGAGAGCTCATGTTGAATTAATAATAATGAAATCAACCCTTAATGCTAATGATTTTTGAAAAGTTAGCATATTCACATTGCATTATTTTTTTATATAAACAAAAGTAAATAGAGTGAAATTCTTAGGTTAGTATAGTGTTGAGGGCCAGTTAATAGTTTAAAAGTATTACAACTGTGGACATCAAAATCTGCAATATGCTAAGCCTTAACAAGAATAAGTCAAGCAAAACACAACAAATATAATATCCCTATGAAATATTGCATCATGTTAGATATGCTAAATGAGAAATTAAAACAATAAGAAAAGCTAAATAAGCATATAAACAACATGAATCCAAATTTATCTCATAGTGGATTGGTGCTTCTATGGAAAGAATCCTTTTCCCAATTCTTTGCTAAGCTCCATGATATGTTGATGGACAAAATCAGTTTTCAATTGAAGAGAGTGACTTTGCATGAGATTGTGGAGGATTTGATGAAGGGAAAGCCTTCCATTTATAGATTTTCAAGTTGGAAGAGAGCTCAAAATAGAGCAATGTGGGATAATGATTTGACCAATGAGATGAGGCCACTTGTCACATTATGATAGGTTGAGGAATGTGCAAGTTTTGGCCAATGTGCCAAAGAGGGGGAGATTCAAATTTGAAATTGTGTATTAAATGTTGAGAGGGGGACATGAAAGAGAGAAGTTATTACAATTTTGGAAGGGACAAGTCAACTTGTCTTCATATTCAAACTTGAGGAATATTCTCAAAAAGATGCCATGTTGAGAGAAAATGATGATTTTATAAACGCATTAAAATGATTTATTGGTGAAGTGGGAAAAGCTAGAGGATGTGATGGGTGGTTAGATTAGGTTAATCAGGATTAGATTAGCTTAGATGATTTTTAGGTGATTTTGACTTAAATATTTTGATTTATTTAAATCAAGAGGGAGAAATATGAATTTTGAGATTTAATTAAATAAAGTTTTGATTTATTTAATCAAAGAGGGAATGATAGGCTTAAATTAAATAAATTTAATTTATTCAATTTAAGTGGATAATATTTAGAGATTGAATTAAATGAACCTGATTTTCCTAATGAATGGATTTAATGAACTTGATTAACTTTATGAGTGGATGAATGTGAACTTGGTTTACTTGATGAATGGACCTAATTGAATTCATGATGCTAATTTTTCATGTGTACAACAACCTTTAAAGGTGCATGAAGATAAGAGCATGGATGTTGTAAGAAATAATTTTGTACCATAAAAAGGAGTGTATCTACAAAATATAATCATGATAAATAAGTAGTTTGTAGGAACATAAATTCTAAAGGAAATATGTAGAAGGAAATTTAGTGGTAAGGATGAGACAAAGAACAATTGTTTCATGACAATCATCAGTGAAAGTCACAGTATGACAATGGTTTATGATACCTTGGCAATACATCACAAGAATAAATTATGCAAGAAGGTTCTAAAATGAGTTATAATGTAGGATAGTCAAGCTAATAAATCATAAAGACATTAGCAAATCATAACAATCATCAAGCAAGAAAGGTAAGTTTTTAAACAATTACTATCAACTTTATCTTTTCTAAGAAGCCTATGTTTGAAGTTTTAAGGTACATGAAGGCAACAAGTGGTAGTTTTGAGCACTAAAAAGTAGTCCTTTTTTCTTGCATGACCAAAAATTCTACACTCTCATGAAATTGATGAAAGGGATAGAAAGTTGAGTATTTCAAGGGGCAATTTAGGCATTCATGAAAGAGGTTCAACAATTTGGTGCCTTTATGAGAAATCAAGAACATAATGAGAGCATATCGATGTATTTTTCACTTAGTTTTAATAATATCCAGGTATTTAGGAGTTTCCTAGGGAGCCTTTGATGATAAAAAAGGTCAAAATAACAACTTTTCTTTAATAAAATACCTTTCTGGAGAAATTTGAGGAGCTAGAAAGTAGGAGTAATAGTCTTGCATGCCCAAGGGGTTTGACTAAACAAAATAAATTGAACATTTTTCTTTCATCTCTTAAGAAACATAAATTGAAAACATGTTCTTATCATGTAGAAGCTATTAAGAAACATATAAGCAAGCCTAATGGGAAATTTTTGAGTTAGTTATTACTCTCTTGGCTTTGCATTGTAATTGGTTTTTGAAAGTTCTTTCAAGTTGGAGGAACTTTTTAACTCAATATTTAAGCATGAACAATAGTATGTAACACTTTTTTTATCAATAAAATAAACTACTTTAGCTTCTAAAATTCTTTTTTTTTAAACTTTCTTAATATAAATGTGTAGCGTTGAAAAATGTCATATGTGACATTTTCACACTTGTTTGGGCCCTTGTAAAATTGAGCTTAATGATGCCTTGAATTAGTGTTGAAATGTGTTTGACACACTCACATTAGGTCTTGGGACCTTGTGAACTAAATGGACTTAATTTTACCTTATTTAGAGTGTTGTATTTGGTGTTGTAACATACTTTCACAATTTTATAGGTTTTTATTAATCCTGACATAAACCAACATCCAATTATAATTCATGTCTTTTTAGGTTCTAAGGCCCAGATTTATTGATCTAGGACTCATACGCCACCTTAGGCATATGGGTCCCACCTAAGATTTTAGGCTTCGATCTGGATTTGGCATCATTCTAAGTATTTTTGAAAAATGTGTCCCATAGTTATGCCTAATGGGACTCATATTCCACTTCTGGTGTATGAGTCCCATGTGGTCCAAAATTAAATTTAATTCAAATTCTTGGTGGTATTTTATTCTCCTAGATCTAATGTCAGCTTTTGTTGTAATTTTGAGAAATTTGGCATAAACAAGTATAAATACAAGGTTATTTCATTGATTTTACACCTAGCAAGTTGAATGAGCATCCTTATAGAAAATTTGAGTTCACAAGAGCATTCAAGAGTTTTCAAGAGCTAATTATCAAGTGTTTTGGAGCATTATGCAAGTATCAAGCATCATGTCAAGGCCATCATGCATCATGTTTTTTTTTTAGCTAACAATTGTGATGTAGGTGTTCATGATTCAAGCTAGCATTCAAATCAAGATCTACCACATTAAAGAAAGAGCCAAGATCTAAATTCATTGGAGCTATTTCATACATGTTTGCAACACTTTATTGTTAGGGTTTGGTGAGTTGCAACATTGTATTTTTTTCATTCATCATTCCTTTATCTTATTTCTTTTAATTTTAAGGTTTGATTACCAAAATGGGGTTTGAGCAATAAAAACACCTTTCCACTAATAACATAACATTTTTCCTTGTTAATGTGTGATTTGTAGATCTAGGTTGAAGAGAAAGATTAGAGAAAAATTTTCAAAGAGTTCAAAGTTGTCCAAGTTGTCACCTTGCATTGAAGATAACAAAAAGACATCTACAAGTTGTAAATTAGAGTTTCAAATCCAGAAATTAGGTGGAAAGGACATAGTAGACATTGAAGAATAGAATTAGACTTTGAATTTCCAAAAAGCCCTAACTAGACTGATATACCACTTTTGGAGTATGATTCCCAATATATTAAAAAAAATGGTTTTAGTAGATTCAGACATCTCTCTGCTAGATTTTGGTTCCCACCCAAAAACCCTAATATGGGAGTAAATCACCTAGTCTGACATATAAGTCCCAATCAACACTGAAACTAGTGTTTTCAACATTTTAGGACTCCATTCAAGCCTCTACAAATTTCTAGGTGTACACCTTTCATCTCTCAACTTTCTATTATTATTTATAAGCATTTATAGGTCATTTAATTAATCCTTGCATTACATTAGGTTTAAGCATTAGGTATTGCATTTCATTAGTCTTTCCAAGCCCTAGCTTGGTGGTGAGCACCTATATAGTTTTGTTGAAAAGGAAAAAGTATCCATCTTTTCTTTCTTGATATGGGATTAATTAATGACAAATCAGACTTAATGATGCCTTGATTTGGTGTTGTGAGGTGTTTTACACATCCACACTAGGTCTTGGACCCTTGCAAATTGAACAAAATGCATTTATTCATCTATTGTAAAGGTGTTGTAAAGTGTTGTAAAAGACTTTCATGCCTCTAGAATTAATAGACCTATCTTTCCCTAATTCAATATTGCAAAATGTATTTAATTGAATCCTCACTTTAATCTAGAAGGCTTGTAATTAAACTTGACTTTAATCTAGTGTTGTAATGTATTTTACACATTCACATTGGATGTTGTGCCTTTCTATGTTGTATGGACCATAATTTAATGACATAAAGTGTATTTAATCACACTTTCACATTGAAATTTGTGTCCTTGGCCTCATTCACCCTTTATATCATCATTAATAGGGCCCTATAATCTCATATTGTGCATCTTGAGCCATAATTTGATGAAATAACTAACAAAGTCACCATATAAACCTGATTTCCTTACTTCACAGAATTCTAGCTAGAAAAATGGACTTTGTGGGACTCATTCACCATTAGGAGTGAATTAGTCCCATCCAGGTGGGACTCATTCACCCTTGATGGTGAATGAGTCCCATTTGAGCCATTTTTTGGGTTTAAGCGAGAAAAAATAGGTTTTAAGTTTAATTTTTCTCCATGTCGGCCTTGAGGATCAAATTAAAAAGTAAATTAGGTGGATTTCCTATAAATAAAAGTCTCTAAACCATAAATCACAACTTAACCATTTTCATGCATCATTTATCTTCTCTCTCAACTCAAATAAGATAGAGTTTTAGCATTGTAAGTCATCAAGATAGCTTTCAAGGACATTCAAGGGAAATTATTCATCTTTCTCGATAGAAATCCAAGATAAATCATCATGGAAAGGTATTAACTCCATTACTTCATGCTTCATTGTCTCATTTCTTCATTTTGGTTTAATTACCTAAAAAATGGGTTTGACCAAGGAAAACCCCTTTGAGCACACCTTAAACTATTTTCACATTTACAACTATTGTTATATGACCACCTTGCATAATATAACTTGCATGTCTGTGGTACCATCCTTTTTGTCTATGAGTGTCAAGCATACAACTTTTTCCTTACCTCATAGAGCTCAAAAATCATTTTCATTGTGGTTCCTTATTAAAGCTATTAGGAGGTATAACTTTTGTATGGTTGAGCGGGAAGAAAATTATGAGGCATGACTTTTCCCCTTAGCCACCTTTTGGATTTCTCGCCCTATGGATAGCTAGAAGTTTTGTGGCCCCAGAGTGAGTATACTTTGGAATTCTCACTTCGTAGACAACCAAGAGTTTCGTCACCTCAGAGTGAGTATGAATTTTTAGACAAACAACCTAGATCTAATCCAGAACATGTTAGAAAAAAAATTGAAGCATGATCCACCTTTTTATTTTCGCTTTTCTCTTCCTTTAGTTCTTGTCATTGCATGATTGCCTATCTTGTTCTATTGCATATTATACACCTTATGCGTGTCCTTTTGTGCTGTTGGTTTGACCTAGGATCTTAGATCTTGGGGGCTTGACTACTTCCTTCATCTTTGTCATCCTTGGTTGTCCACATTGGTATGTTTCGACCTCTCTTGAATGTCTAATTTAGTGTGAGTTTGAAGCAAGTTGATCCTCTCACTAAAGTGGGGGCTAATTGTGGACATAGTAAAAGCATCCCTATTTGATTGCTTGATATGGGATTAATTAGCAACAAATCAAACCTAATGAGGCCTTGATATCATGTTGTGAGGTGTTTTACACATCCACACTAGGTCTTGGACCCTTGCAAACTGAACAAAATGCATTTATTCATGTCTTGTAAAGGTGTTGTAAAGTGTTGTAAGAGACTTTCACGCCTCTCTAGAATTAATAGACCTATCTTTCCCTAATTCAATGTTGTAAAATGTATTTAGTTGCATCCTTAGATTAATCTAGAAGGATTGCAAATTAAACTTTACTTTAATCTAGTGTTGTAATGTATTTTACACATTTACATTGGATGTTGTGCCTTTCTAGGTTGTATGGACCCTATTTTAATGATGTAAAGTGTATTAATCACACTTTCACATTGAAATTTGTGTCCTTTGACTCATCAACCCTTTATATCATCATTAATAGGCCCCTATTACCCCATATTGTGCATCTTGAGGCATAATTTGATGAAATAACTGACAAAGTCACCATATAAACTTGATTTCCATACTTCTCAACATTCTAGCTAGCAAAATGGACCTTGTGGGACCCATTCAGCATTAGGGGTGAATCAGTCCCATCCAGGTGTGACCCATTCACCCTTGATGGTGAATGAGTCCCATATCATCCATTTTTGGGGTTTAAAGTGGGGAAAATGAGGTTTTAAGTTTAATTTTTCTCCATGTCAACCATGAGGATCAAGTTAATAGGTAAATTAGGTGGTTTTCCTATAAATACAAGTCTCCAAACCCTAGACCATAACTCAATCATTTTCATCCCTCATTTATCTTCTCTTTCAAGTCAAGTAAGCAAGGGTTTTAGCATCTAAGTCATCAAGATAGCTTTCAAGGAAATTCAAGGGCATATTCTTCATCTTTTGCTACAGAAATCCAAGATCAATCATCATTGCAAGGTATTAACTCTATTACTTCATGATTTATTGTCTCATTTCTTTATTTTGGTTTAATTACCTAAAAAGGGGTTTGACCAAGGCAAACCCCCATGCCCTAACATTCAACATTTCTCCCTCTCTTTTTGTGTGTTTGTAGATTTTAACATCTTGAAGACTTGGGAATCATTGAAGAATAGGTTGAAGACTTATTGGAGTCATATTCTTCCTTGAAAGGTCAAAATATCAACAAAAAGTCACCTATAGTGTCAGAAATTAGACTTTTAGAGGCAAACACCTATTAGGAATTGAAGAGCAAATCGAGTGCTTCTATTTCCACTTTTGAATTTCCAAAAATTCAAAATTGGATTGATTCTCCATTAGTGTAAAATGAGTCCCACTTCTAGGATTGAATAGGGTTTTCTACTTTTTTGGATACCCATTTCTCCGAAACGGGCTCTAGAATAGTTTCCTAGATTTGGGACTAATTCATCCAAAATGGTGAATGAGTCCCTATAGGCCAATTTTTTAGCATCAACAATATTTAAAAAATAAATTCCAATCTCCAGCAAGTTCTTGGGTGCACATATTTAGTTTCATCCATTTCTGTTACATTTTACTTTGATTTCTAGGTCTTTTTGCATATCTCAATGTGTTTTAAAATAACTTGCATTTCTATAAGTTCCATTTAATAATCAATGTATTTCATTATTTTTCTATATTTAGATGATCTCATCTAGGCATATTACATCCATTTTACATTAATATTTGAATTTTTACATTGCATTTTGACGCATCTTTCCCTTTTAGGTGAAAAACCCTAGAAGGGCTAGAAAGACCTTGGGTTCAATAATATTTGTTTACAAGTTTATAATCAGACCCTAGGGCAACCAAATTGCAAGATCTCTTTCTCCTTTACATACATAAGATTGATATATCTAGGGCTTCCTTGAATGAAAGTGAGGAATATTGTTGTTCTATGTCCTAAACCATAAGCAACAACAAATTTCCATCTTTCAATTTGATGTAATCTTGTGGTGGTATCTTTCCCCTTGAATTTTGACCTATTTTCCTTGTCTTTGAGAAAAATACATGCATTTTTGTACTTCATAAATTGTGTTTTTCAAAAGGAAAAAATAGGTTTTACAGGGACCTGAAACCACAAAGTTTAAACATACAAAGATAGAGCAAAAAAGTCCAAGAGAACAGACAATTGTCCCAAAAAGAAACGACAGCAACAAAGAGACAACAGGGTCCAAAAAAGGATTGCCAAAAAGCCAGAGAAGACAACAACAGCACTACTCCATGAAGTTCAAAAAATCCTTGGCTTCCTTCTCAACTTCACTCATTTCCTATATTCCTTGCTTGAGGATTTGAACCATATGTGTAGAAGCAGGGACCTTCCTCTTCGTGTTAGCTCGGGTGCGAGTCGAAATCCCTTCAACAACATCTCTACTACAACCTCTGTCCACATCCAAGTCCATGACCAGTGAGCCCTTTTGATTTTTTTCCAACTTTTCCACCATCACATTAATGATAATGGTGTTATGCCTGAAAATTTTATGATTATGCGCCACAGTGGCCCCGATATTTTGACCAATCTTGGACATATTGCTCTCCAGCCTAGACAATCTTTCCTCCTACAACTATTGTCTTTTCTCCATTAAGGGGGTCTTTTTTCCATCATTCTCCTTACGACTCCAGCTCACCTTCTGCTCCAACTCCATGACTCTATTGCTGAGATCTATATTAGGACCATTCAAATCACAGACTTCCTTATGGACCCACTTAAGAATAGTGAAAATGCCATCAACACTTTTTTCCGCCATATTCATAATGTCATCAGACCTAAAGTCATTCAGGGTAGAATTAATTTTTTCCTGATTAGGGGGTCTTTTAGGGGCGTTCACAAATCTTCCAGACGCAGGGGCACTAGGGACCGATTCATTGCTAACCATAGGATTTTCTGTATGAATTTCCAAAGAATTTCCAGAGTATAAAACCAATTTCATAACCGAGGCACCAATAAACCTAGAGACCAAACCCGGGGTAGGGAAACCAGGTGAAGGCTGGGGATTAAGACAAGACGACGGAGCAGAACCCGGCTTAGGGCAACCATGCGAAGGCTGGGGATTAAGAAAAGAAGGCAAAGCAGAACCCTTAAGGACATTTTGGCAAGAAAGGGACTGAGGGTCAGTGGCTTTAGTACCAGCATGAACAAAAACAAAAGGGGCCAAAGGATCGTTCTCCCTACTACTTTTCCTATCCTCATCGTCCAACTCCCCATTAGTAACATTTTTAGGTAGAGCAGGTAAATTTTGGAAATGCTCAAAGATGAGCCTGACAAGACCAGGGTGAACAATAGAAATCTGCCTTGGGTTTCTTTCAACATCATCAAGGCAATTCTTTAGAGAAGAGAATAAATAAAAAGGCAAAGAGATATGAACCTTGTTATGAAAGTGGTTCAAAATGGCAAAGCAATAACCATATGCCCTGGTGAAGCGACCATCAACCGTGATGTACTCCATGATGACTCTCAAAACTTTCCTCCAGATCAATTTAATGGACTCCACATCAAAGTAGCTATTAGAAACCTTAACCAACTTAGCCTTCTCCTTATCTTTCTTAGGAAATCTGATAACCGCTTCATCAGAGAACCGGCGGTCCTGATAAAATTTCACACCCTCAGTCGAAAGACTAGTAATCTCACCAATGATTTGCTCATTCAGCTTAACATTCCTACCAAACAACACAATCTCACCATTTTTCCAGTTTTTGGTGAAATAGTCTAGCATCATCTCATCAGTACCATGGAGCTTTTCCAAAAACGAAACTAAACCTCCCTTTTCAATTTTTTCCCAAGCTTTAACATTCTTCCTATGCTCTTGAAAGTTGCTTGGCTCAACACGTTTTCTCTCTGCCCCCATCTTCAAAGCTCTGTTATATGAACCCCTACAGTTGCTCTAGGTCCCGTAAGAACTTATTTTCCCAGACACCCAGAAAGCGTGCCAAAAATGCTTCTCAAAAAGGAAAATGACGTCAGTCCCATCAAGTCTAATGAGATCGATGTACTTAATCTTTATCTGCTTCATCATGGTGAAGAGAAACTTCTCTTCCATGTATAGAATCATAATAGATTAGAGCTTTAACCTCGGTATGGAGGTAATCATTCTTCCTCCACGTGTTTTCCCCACCCCTCTTGACCCCTTCATAAATTGTGTTAACCAATTAGGAATAGAGTTTCAATTGTGATAAGACTTCTTTCTCCTTTAAAATGCTATATTTAACACACTAAACCTTGTTATGAAACACTTTTGCAAAAAATTCAAAATTATAAGTCGTGTATGCATTGGGTTTAAATTGTTAATCATTTTATGTGTTCAAAAAGAAGTATAGGGTTTGAGATAAATGTGGTGCATCACCTTATTAGTTACAAGTTTCATTTGATGTTTCTTTTTCCCCTTTTCTTAGCAAGAAATAGTAGGATAAGTTAATTAGGTGAGGTTTCAGAGGGAACCAACCCTCTCTAGAGGTTAAACTCAGTCATATGAGCCCACACTTAGGTAGATCATACCATGTTTCACAACATGGCTGAGTGATTTTATTAACTCAACAAGGGTGTGCACACTTTCATGGCAACAATTCCATAAAATTATATAACTTCCATGTAGACACTTGTTCTTCTTATACAGATAGATCTAATTAATGTATAACTCAATTATGTTTGAAAATATTTTTAAGATGATATTCATTACAATAATCATGTACAAAACATAACAAAGAATGATTCTCTTTTTACCGAATGAGGATGTATATGAGGATATAAGCTCTCCATGATAAATCCATAAATTATGAGACCTTTGAAACCATATGTAATATTTATTATTTATTTTTGTGCTATAATTTAATGCAATACAACAATTTGAAATTTCTCCAATTTCATACAAGTATACTTGATACATCAAAATATAAAAGTCTTCATAATTTATAACTCATCTTTGTTTATTCAATCACGAAGTTAAATTTTGAGATAAAATTACTTTTATAGTTTTACTTGAAAGATATATCCTTGAATTCAAATATGAATGATGCAATCTCTAAAAAAATTGTATGTAAATTAACATTTCAACCTCTAAATTAACATAGTATGGTTTACTGATAAATAAAATTAGGTTTTTCATTATGCTTAAAGTGCCTAGTCAAAGACAAGAAAAATTAAAAATAATAATACTACATTCTTGAATCTTCTAAATATTCTAGCAATTAAGATAATATGCAATGAACTCATAAAAAATATTTAATCATTTATAGTTATCTAAAAGGAATAAGTATTAGTCATTTTATAAGATCTCTAAACGGTTATTAAAAGGAATCAATATCAGTCATTTTATAAGATCTCTAAAGGGTTACCATTCTTAATCTAGTAAATTTCTTTGTCCATCTTGAGAGGAAAGTCATATCTCATTATATAGCTTATTATCTCAATATTTTTTATCACATAAATTCAATTCTTTGAAATCCTAATAATCAACCCCATAAGACATGAGAATAAAATTCAATAGTATTGTTAGGAAAAGCTAGTCACTTATCAAAAAGCACCGCATCATCTTCCTAGGGCTAGAGTAATTCAATAGTTTTGAGCTCTTGGAGTCTATTCTTATAATTGATTAGAATGTGAAAAAAATTCAAGTCACATCTACATTTTTACTAGAATTAAATGAAAACTAAAAGTAAAATTGATCATTTAAATTACAATTTTACTACCATTAACTTAAATCATAGAATTAATAGATAACACTTTTAATGTAATTTCTTTATTTACAATATGAAATGTTATATATTAAATAAAATATTTTATTGATAGTTCAATTTAAACTTTTATATAGATAAGGTATGTGTTTGGAAGCATTTATCCATAGTAGATCACAAGACTCTTTGCTCAAACACACTTTGCATGTGATATCTTTTAAATCATTCATTGATAATTGAAACTATAAATCTTTATTCAATATTGAATTTGAGGAACATTTGAAAGAATTTAATAAGAATGATCAATTATATGAGGTAAGTCTCATAAGCTCAGTATGAGTCAAATTAAATATTAGTTGATTTGTAATAAATGACAAGACTTCAAACATGTATACTGAAATTTCCAATCAAATGGATATATATCAATTTTAAAAGTATTTTTTATATTAAATGAAAAATAAATTAAATATATGCAATGTTTAAATATGTCTTTAATTTATCAAATATTAATTAAAATAGAAAAAAATGTTATTCTTAGGAATTAATTTATATATATATATTTATCTAAGCTTATATAAATTCAAATATTTTATCCAATTAAAAGAAAACAAATTAAAAGATAGAAAAATTGAATTTTACTTCAAAACAAAGATAAAATCAATAGAAATATGGTGAATTTATTTAAAAAATAGTAAAATAAATTAACAATGAATAATAATGAAACATTCTAACTCCTACAAAATGATGATAAATATATGACTATAAAGTAAAAGTATAATTTACTTTTAGATTGTATAATTACTTTTTATTAAAATATAAATTTTCTACTCTTTCAATTGTGACAACAATGAAAATAACTCCTAAACTTTTTTTTAAGGTATATAAAATAATTATACAGTTTGAATTTGTCAGTGAAAGAGAAAGCAAGTCTATTTCAGTAGTTAGAACATATGAAGTAGAATAAGATAGTGATATAAATTCATTTATATTTTCATGGAAATATTTGAATAGTCGGCATCTGATATATGATTATCAAATCTTCCACTATCGGTGATCTTTTAAGTGATCTTATTCACATATTCATTAAAACTTACTTTTTGAGTTTTTAAGATGGTATAAAGTTATGGTAATGGTAAAAGAATCTACAATGTTATTTTGGGCACTCAATATTTTTATCATGACTTATTCAAGATCGAGTGTAATGCTCCAGATATTTGGAATGAGTAATCTTACATAAATAATGAAATCCAAACTTGATTTTTTAAATTTTAATTCACAATTGTTCATTCTGTGGCACCTAATATCTACCCAGCTCTACTATCTAAGGTCTTTGGTTTCTCAGTTTTTAGTCGAGTGAGACACATGTTTGTTTGGAGTTAGGGATGTAATAAAACACAAAGTCACTATTGTGACATGATGGACATAGCATAAATAAACACATAGAATACGCACAGAGGAAGTGAATCATCAGCAGGTCAAAAAAGGCAGAAATTAACTTGCATATATTCCATATTTGTCTCATAATACAAAAAATTAGAGGACATGCTCTGTTTACACTACAAAAAATAAATGTAAACTAACTTGGATAGATGTCCAATACAAAATGTGTTACACTCACATTGAAATATGCACACTGCTACAATCCTATAGTTGTAGCTGACAATGTGCTATGTCTGCTAAAACATTCCCTATGCTGCTGCTATTACTAATTTTGTACTGAACATTCTCTACTTTGTCTGTTGTTGCAGGGTCTTCACTTCAATAAAAAAAATTGACCTCTTACTTACTTCAACAGTTGTGAAGACATTCATTTTTTCTTGTCTTGATTCAAGCTCATGAGAATGAGAGCTTAGTTTCAAATTTCAAATTTATGTAATTTCATTAATTGTTGCATGTATGTTGTGGTTGTTGCAAGCCCAAAAATAAGCACTCCTTTTCAAATTCGAAAATACCTACCAAAATTTAATGTTGATAATTACATTAGGGGCAAGCTAATGGTCTTCAATCTGACATGGGGCTGACTTGGAAAAATTTGTTGACTAGAGAATATTATATTCTAACACTTCTCCTTAATCTACAAGTCAGCTGTCAATTTGATGATTCCTTCTAGAGCTGATCTCCGAAGCTATCCAAAAGGCCAAGCCTATCTCTTAGGCATTCAAAACTATCCTTTAGCAATGCCTTGGTGAAGATATCGGTGAGCTACTACTCAGATTTGCAATACTATAATTCAATATCACCTTGTTCACCAACTCCCTTATGAAGTGACAACGAATCTCAATGTGTTTGCTTCGTCCGTGGAAGACTGGATTCTTTGTTAGATCTATGGAGAACACATTATCACAATGAATGACTGTGTTGTCAACTTCTTGTTGTTGTAAATCTACAAGGATCCTCCTCAATCAAATAGCTTGACAAGTTGCTACATTTGCCGCTATGTATTTTGCTTCTGTTATGCTGAGTGAGATAATCGATTGTTTCTTTGATGCCCATGAGATTGCACCCAATCCCACGTTGAAGACATACCCTGATGTGCTTTTCCTATCATCCACATTACCTGCTCAATCATTGTTTGTGAAACCATCCAACTTGAACTCATTAGATGCTGCATATAAATTATCATATCCTATTATTCTATTCACATACATCAAGATCCTCTTTCCTACGTTCCAATTTGAGTCCTTAGGTTCCTCCATGAACCTAGATATCAAGCTTACTGCATACATTAAATCAGGCCTAGTTGATGTCAATTACATCAAACTTCTAACCATGTTCTTGTAGAGGGTTGGGTTCACTTCCTTACTACTATCATTATTGTGTAGTTTCAGACTTGTTGCTGTTGGTGTGGCTATAGGTTTGTTGTTTTGCATTTTGAACCTTCTTAAAATTTGTTTGGCATAGTTAGCTTGTGAAATAAAAATGTTGTGCATTGTTTGTTGAACTTCTATCCCAAAAATACTTCAACAAACCTAAATCTGTCATCTCAAATTCATTTTTCATCATCTCTTTAAAATCAATAATTTTGTTGTCACTGTTACTAGTAAAAATCAAATCATCTAGATGTAAAATAGTAATTTAGATATCACCTTTAGCTATTTTGATGTAGAGTGTGGGCTCACTATTGCTTTTGTTAAATCCATTGCTCAACAAATAGGAGTCTATTCTGTTGTACCACACCCGAGGTGCTTGTTTCAGCCAATAAATAGCTTTCTAGAGCCTATACACTTTGGTCTCTTGCCCTGGGACTTCATAGCCATGCGGCTAGTCCACATACACTTCCTCGTTCAACACTCCATTCAAGAAGGTTAACTTTACATCCATCTACAACACTTTCTACAGATGTTGTGTTGTAATTGCTATCACTATTTGTATTATCTCTAGCCTTGCAACTAGTGCATATTTCTCATCATAATCAATATTGGGTTGTTGTTTGTACCCTTTCACAACTAGCCTTGCCTTGTGTCTTTCAATTTTCCCTTTTGTAGTACACTTGGTCTTATAGACCCACTTCACTCTAATAACTTGGTTACCCTTGGGTAAATTATTCAACTCTCATGTTTGATTCCATTCTATAGCATCCAATTCTTCATCCATGGGCTTACACCATTTCTCTTCTTTTATTGCTTCCTCAAAGTATGTTGGATCACTATAGGAGAATAGTGTAAAATCCAAATTTTCATCAAAATCAGCATGTTGTGTACTATCATAGATCTCCCTCACACTCTTTTTTCTTCTTGGCATCAATGGTGTGAGTGTAGGGTTTGAGTTTACTTCTGAACTATTGCTACTCTGACCTCTGGAGCTACTGTACTATTGATTGTCACAGGTACTGCTCTGCTGAATTCTAGAGTTATTTGTCTGTTCTCTCTATTCAGTGCTACTAGACTGTTGTCTCTATTGAACACTTGCAGAATTATTGTTCTACTATAGATCACTAGAGCTGCTATTTTCTAATTCTCTACGGTGGTTTCTTGTTGAGCTATTGCTCTCTTGAACTCCCCATGTGTTTCTATCATCTGCAACTTCATCATCATCAAGGGGGTATTGTAACAGAAATACCCGTGGTGTCATCGACTATTCCATCCCATGCTTCATTTTCAATAAATATAACATCCCTCTTGATTACTACTTTCTTAATGATGGGATTCTACAATTTGTAGGCTTTTGAATCCTCACTATTGCCTATGAAGATACACTTTTCTCCTTTATCATCAAATTTCTACCTCTTCTCTTTTGGTACGATTGTGTATGCCACACACCCAAATATCCTTAAATGCTCAACACTCCATTTGTTGTTTGTCCATGCCTCTTGTGGAATCCAATCACAGACAATTTTTGTGGGGCACCTATTTAATATATAGGCTGTTGTTGCTACAACTTCTCCCCAAAATATGTGTGACAGCCCTTTTGCTTTCAGCATACTTTCTACCATATCTTGAATGGTCCTATTCTTGCTTTCCTCCACTCCATTTTGTTGTGGGGTATACCTTATTGTAAATTATTTGTGAATGCCCTTATTCCTACAAAAATTCAAAAATTCATTGGATATGTACTCTCGCCCTCTATTTGTTCTAAGCACTTTGATATAGTGACCACTCTCCTTCTCAATTGTTGCCTTAAACAATTTAAACTTCTTAAAGGTTTTCGATTTATTTTTCAAGAAATAGACCCATATTTTTCTACTATAGTCATCTATAAAAGTCATGAAATATGTATTTCTAGCTAAAGTGGGGGTTTTCATGGGTCCACATAAATATGAGTGCACTAACTCAAGAGGTGCTTTTTCTCTCCTAGAATACCCGAATTGAAATGATTGCCTATGTTGTTTTCCTAAAATTCAAGCCTCACATTTTCCATTGGGTTCTACAATGGATGGTAAACCCTTAACCATTCCTTTTCTAAGCAATAAACTCAAATTTGAAAATATTAAGTGCCTATACTTTAAATGCCATAGTTTGGATGGGTATTTGATGACTATCTTGAAGGAAAACTGTTGTTAGACTACTGATTGCCATGCAATTGCTGTGAATGCTAGTGAACAATGTTGTTACTGATGGTTTGTTGTTCCTATCGCAAACACTATGTGCATCCTAAGAGGAAACATTATATTTCTCATCATTTGCATTGCAACCATCACTCTTTTACTACCTCCTCTATCAAATATTTTGCATTCTCCATTCTCCATCAAGATTTTGTAACCATTCTGGACCATTTGTGCAATGCTCAATAGGTTATGTTTTATGTTGAGGGAATAATAGACATCCTAGATTTGTTGTTTCTCACCATTTTTCATTTGGATGCTAACAACACCTCTTCCAATGACGATAACCTTCTCATCATTTCCCATTTTAATTTCTATTTTTATACTGCTATCTATGGAGGAAAAAAAGTTATTGTTACCACTCATGTGGTTGCTACATCTGTTGTCCAAGTACCATACTTCATCATTGATGTGTTCGGCAAGGTTGCAAACAATGAAAACATTTGATTTTTTGTCATTTTCAACTTTGTTCTCATTTGCTACATTAGCATTTTGGTTTCCATGGTCACGTTGCTTCTTTCTACACTCACTAGCATAATGGTCATATTTGTGACAATAATAACACTGCACATTACTTTTGTCAGACCTCTAATTCAAGTTGTTCTTCTTCTAGTACTGATTTGTTGACTATGAGTTGTTGGGCTTCTCTGTGCTGTCAGAACCTCTTCTTCCAAAATTTCTTCTTCTTCTGCCTCTTTGACCTCTACCTTTGTTGTTTCTTCCTCTTCCTCGACCTCTTGCATTCATCTGAGCTTTGAATGCTTATTCTAAGGAGTAGATCTATTCAACCGTTGCTCATGGGTTTGTAGTGAACCCATCAACTCATCTATAGTCATTTGAGACAAGTCATTTGTCTCTTCAATGGCAACGACTACATAGTCAAACTTAGTAGGTAGACTTCTTAGGATTTTTTCAACAATCCTTTGCTCTTCCATTGTTTCTCCATTGACTCTCAACTAATTTACCAAGGTGGAGACTTTAGTGTGGAAATCTCTCAAAATTTCTTCTCAAGAGCTATAACTTAGCTAACCTCACTTTGTCAGTCCTTTTATAACTATTTTGCAATATATCTCAAGCTTGTTTTGCATAGTTTGATGCTGCAATACGTGGGAAAATAGTCTCACTCAAGGCTGCCTCAATCAAGTTGAGGGCTTTTGCATCCTTCATTTAGGTCTCCTTTAATTGATTCTTTTGTGCATTAAAAAGGATTGCAAATGCATTTAGTTTTGTGAAATCATTGAACTCATTTGTGACTAACTCCCATAGGTCATTTGCAACTAAGATGGTTCTCATCTTCTTAGCCCATATATCATAATTTTGTCCATCAAAATTTGGTGGCTGCTGCCAACCTTTGCTATCACCTCCTACTATATTTTTCAGATTTGAAAAGACTAAGCAATACCTAGATAACTTAGGGCTTTACCAAAGACACCCACAATAAACTTACTGCCAAGAGAAACAGGGCTTTGATACCACTTGTTGGGAGGCAGGGGTGCAATAAAACACAAAGTCACTACTATGACAGGATGGACAAAGCATAAATAAACACATAGAATACGCATAGAGGCAGCAAATCGTCAGCAGGCCAAAATAGACAAATTAACTTTGCATATATTTCATATTTGCTTCATAATACAAAAACTCAGAGGACATGCTCTGTTTACACTACAAAAAATAAACTTAAACTAACTTGGACATATTTCCAATACAAAAGGTACTACACTCACACCAGAATATGCAAGTTGCTACAATCTTGTAGCTGCAGCTGACAATGTTTTGTGTCTGCTAAAACATTTCTTGTGCTGCTGCTGTTACTGATTATGTGTTGAACATTCTCTACTTTGTCCGTTGCTGCAGGGTTTTCACTTCAATACACAAAACTTCGACTTCTTACTTACTTCAACAGTTGCAAAGACATTCCTTTTGTCTTGTCTTGATTCAAGCTCATGAGAATGAGTGTTTAGTTTCAAATTTCAAATTTACCTAATTTCATTTAATTGCTGTAGGTATGTTGTGGCTGTTGCAAGCCCAAAAATAAGCACTCCTTTTCAAATTGGAAAATACCTACCAAAATTTAATGCTGATGATATACGTTGGAGGCAAGCTGATGGTCTTCAATATGACGTGGAGCTGACTTGGACAAATCTGCTGACTGCAGAATATTATATTCTAACAACGTTAAGATTGATGCCAGCGGAATCTTTGATTGATTATTGAATGCCCAGATTATCGCTGTCAGATTCGTAACGATCCAGATTTACCCATATTTGATGATAATTAAGAATCGGTAGGGCAAACAATATAATGCATCTCCGCACTCGGGATGTTTGTGTTTGAATAACTGCTATAAGCAAAGCAATGGAGTCTACCCGGCGAAGGAGAAAACATACGAGCTTCCTCTTCAACCCCAAGGAAGTAAAATTCACCAATGCCTATCAGGACTCCGTTCAACGCTTCAAAGATTCAAGTAACAACGGCCTGTGGAGGGAGGAAATCGCGAATGACAATATTCTATTCAGGGGTCTGACAAGGATTCGAGAGATTACAGATGCCCAATAATTGCTGTTCTATCGAGGACACAAGCTACAGAGTAGCCTGTTCATGACATGGCACATGCAAGAGGACGTGACGCTGAAAATGAGCACAGCGTTTTCCGCCGCCAGCCGCTCCACCGCCTCCTCACCAGTCTCAAATCTGTTTTGGCGGCAATGCTTTTCCAGAAATAAGCGCAGGTGGTTGTCTGGAAGATGTGCCTGCAATGCTGCCTTCAGGTCGCTCATATGACGGTGTTGTTCCTCTACCCACCTTGAGTACTCCATGTCAAACATTGCCACACCTGACCCATTTAGTATTTTGTGCTAATTTTCTGTTATTTTCAGATACAATGATGTAAGATTTGTCTTGCCAACAATGTTTAAGATTTGTTTTGCATCAACAATGAATAATTACTATTATTTCTGAATTTAATTGTATAAGCTTTGTTTTGCATAACGTTTTGAATGATACTTTATGATACATCATTCAATTGTAAAGAGTACTGAGAGAAAAAAAAAAAATGGATGTTTTTGTTTGTGTTATTACATCACTTTCAATCCTATCAAATAATATTTGGTTTTGGAGTGAATCATTTAATCGATCGTACGTACTGCAAAAGTTAGATTTGATTTGACTCTTTGTTCTTAAAGTTTGAATGTCTTGTTCCTAAGAATCCTGCGAAGTGAATGTCTGAGAAAGAGAACTAGAGAGTTCAGTTGGATGTATTTGTTTTACTGGTAAAATACTTGCCGTTGAAGGATATTTACAATAGGAAACTCTTATTTATATGCCACGTCTTATCTTTATATATTCATTAAGTCTAATATCTATTACATATTTATGTGGTGTGATATTTCAAACTATTTATTTAATGCGCTGGTATATAATGATCAATATCTATATGTTTCAGCTTTATATTATTTTAAGTTAAAAGCTTGGAGATCCTTTTAGTAAAGGATAAATATAATAATAAAAATTAAATAGAATATTTAGTTAATATTTACTGCATTCTTGTTGGGTACACCCAAGCAATAATCATACTAAAAATTGTAAATTACTGCATTAAAAAACAAATTAAATTGAACTTCTCAGTCGAAGTAAATCTAAATATCTAATTTCATTGAGACCACAAAATATCTTATACCCATGGTTTCCTTCAAGTTTAATTCCCAGAATCTGAAAGCCTTTTGAAAATAGCGATGTTTAAACCAGTAAGGAGAGGAATCCCAAAGGTGGGTAGAAAGATTTTAAGTCCAAAGCACACAGTACTAAGCTAAATGTTATGTCAAACTTTCTGAAATCTGGCAGATTCTTTTGGTCAAACACCATGCCATCTTATGGAAAATTTGTTAAAAAGTTGTCATGAAAAAGAGCTGAGTTGGTATCAAATACATTAGAAAAGACAGAAGACCACAAAGAATTTCACAGAAACTAGTCGTTAACTACAAATATTTCACCAACCCACGTCCGTCAACATTAATCCTAGCTGCTTGAAGCCTCTTTTTCTCTGGAGCTTTTAGATTCTTCAACTTCTTATTTAGCTGCAATTTACGGGCATAAAGGTTCAGACAAATATCACAAGAAAAATATCAATTTAGAATATCAACAGAAGGTTATGGTTAAAATGATCAGATAAAGATGTTCTATTTCTAGATCGAAAAAGATGGAAACTATAGAAATAGACAATATTTTCCAGCACCCTGTATAATGTTTGTTTGGAGAGGATAAACTTCGAGATTACAATAGTTTATGGAACAAAATTGAAATTCCATTATATTATGCATGGCTGCATAACATTGAATGTTGAATAGTAAAATAGGTTTCCTAAGCATTATCATTTCCAAAATCTATTTTTGTTTTTTTTAAACTAAGGAACAATGTGAAAATGTGTAATTTTGTAACTATACTCTGTAAATGCCTACCACTTAATCTAGAAAGAGAAAAGTGAAATGTCTATTGACCAGAAAAACAAATTGTGAAAATTGAATCTGATATCATACCCTGGCCAGACTCGTAGAGGGTATTGGTGGAGTGGGGCAGAGGGCAGAACAAGGAGATGAGAGGGATGTCGTGCTATTAACAATCTACCCTGCAGCCTGTAACATGAGATTTTTAATATTTAATATTTTATATTAATGAATATTTCTTATTAAAAAAAAATCTTTCAAATGTGTACAAGGAGGTTGTTATTGAATTGAATGTTGAGGTGTAAAAATTTAATTAAAATCTTTGTGATTGACTATGATATGACATATATTTACCAATTGCACTTATCATTTTATGAGCTTGAAGGTGAAAAATTTAATATTTAAACATTAATCTATAATTAATTTACAGATTTGATATATAAAAACTTAAAATTTCAGATTCAAAATAAGCAATGATAGAGAATAATATGGAAGAAAAAAATAAGTGAATAGGAAGATAATTGAATTTTTTTATTATTTTGATTTTTAATATTCAAAAAATTTAAGCTTATCATTAAGAGAATATTTTAGAAAGATCTCTCCAAAGATGATTCCTTTTATATTATTATCTATATTTATTAGCTTGGTCTATTGAACTTTAGGCATAATAATTTCATTGTCACAATCTATCCTTTGTATTCACCCCTAGGAAGACCATTTTAATTCAATCCAACATAGTTGTCCTCATAGCCAACCTTCAAATGTTGATATCTTGAGCATCAAAGATATAATATTGAACTTTAAAAGACAAATGAGTGAAATTGAAGAAGATCAAGAGTATGACAACTTGAGAAGAGTTGGCTTACCAAAGGGAGAGATATGAAGAGTCTCTTGCAAGAGAGATTGTTGCGAGACAAGAGCAAATGACGTTATTGCTTTCCCAATTTTAAACTATAGAGGAACAATCAACTTCGTACATTTCAAATCACTCTATGAAAGAAGAGTCTCCCAAGTACAAGATTTCATGTTTCAAGCAAGACAAGCCTCATGAATCTTCAAGTAAGTTTGTTGAGTTTGAAATTTCTAAATTTTAGGAGTCTTAATCCTTTGCAAGAAACTGTGACTATGTATGTTCAACCCTTTGTTCCTCAAAACTAGTCTCCTCAAGAGCCTATTAATTTTTCAAGGACCCATCTAACTCCCCAAGATTCTTTTCCAGTTTAGCCTCCTTCTCATAACACCATTTATCTATACAAAGGTGGGCCCATTGTCTACCAAGACAACTATTTTTGTGAATAAAAAGGGGGAGATTTTAGGGATGAACAAAAAGAGTTTGTTGTTGTTTAAACTCTTGAACATGATGTACAAAACTAAAATTCATACTTGTTGCAAGGGAATGAGGAGCATGATTAACTAGGGCACTGGGTTGGAGGACAAGTAAAAAGTGTTGTACATGAAGTTTTGATTGATTTATTTGATGAGCTCCCATTTTTTGTTGAAAATGAAAGAACAACATCAATTACTATATCAACAAATCAATTGGGATAGCAAGACAACAAGCAAGAAAAAGTGATGTGAATGAAGGCTTGATATTCTTATGTGATGAACTTCCTTCCCTCCTTGAGCAAGAAGAAGAGAGCATACAAGTGTCCATATAAACACAAGTTTTGGAGAAAATAGAAGATGAGAATAAGCATGAAAAGATGCTAGTCAATGAGGAGGCAAATGAAGATAGCCTTATTTTACTAAATATAAAATAATTTCATACACAAAAGGTTTCTATTCAAAGCTCCTATGAAGTCAAAATCAAACCTCTTATAGAAAAATGAAAGGAAGAGGTTTCTAGTGAAAGCTACTATGAAGTTGTAGTTGAAGAGGGATGTATTCCACTTACCTATGCACTTCAAAATAGCAGTATGCACAATCATTATGAAGAGGTAAGTGGACTTGCTTTCATTTTCAAGAGGTATTGTAGCAACTAGTTAAAAATTTGACATTTATCCACTTCCTCGTGGCTACACATAAAGATGTGAAGGATTGTAAATTAATGAGAAAAGGAAGTTATTTCAAGGAACTAGAGTTAATGGTTTTGTTTGAGAAATTCATGTTATTGGTTAGAGTAGGTTAGGATAGATTTTCCTTTAAGTCAATAATTATTGATACACATAGTTAGTTTATGTTTTCACCAAGTGCTGAAGCACATTTAGTGTGGTTTTTTATTTGTTCTTGAAGTGTTAAGGTAGTTTGTCAAGTTTGGTTTTAGATATATTACATGATTAAATATGTTTATATATTTATTAATTACTTAATATTATTTGTATAACAATATATTATCATTTATAGTAACATATCATATATTAAATATATTAAATAATATTAATTGTTAATAATTATTTATTATTATACAATTATTATCATTATTATATAATATTAAATATATTATATGATTATATATCTTATCAATTTAATAGTTATCATTAATATGTGATTTATTATTTAAACTATATTTAATATATTTAAACTACTATTTATTAATTATTAATACATTTATATGATGGTGTATAATATATTTAATAGGATAGAAGAGAGCAAAGAAATGATGAAACATTGATGCAAAAATTTGGACATGATAGTGTATCAATGGGTAAATTTTTGGATTAGTTTTTAAATGAATAAAAAAACAATAAACCCAAAGAAAATAATGAAGTGCAAAGGAAAGTAAATAAAAACATAGAAAATAGAACAATCTCACCCAATGTCTTCAATCTCTATGGCTGATCTCCATTACACCTTCTAACTTGTTGATTTGTGTTGCCCTCAGATCGAGTGTGTGAGCAATCTTGACTATGCCATCGTCCTAAACAAGCTTTGAAAGATTTGAATCTTAAATTCCTATGCCTATGACAAATGGTAAATGAAAATAATAATGACTATGAATGCTAAATGACTATAATGCCTATATTAATGAAGTGGTGGATCAAATCCTAAATTATGAATAAAATTGATATTTTATAGAAAACACAATTTTAAACGACAGACGAGATCGAATCTTGACAGAAACCTAAAATGTCACGCCCCGCCGTGCGAACCCCAAAGGAACTAATAACAATGGAACAATTTTTTTTTTTTAAAGAAAATAATAACATACTTAAGTATTATAACATAACAATGTATTAAGAGGCACAACTAGTTCCAATGGGGTACACGAAGTGACAAGACTACACTAACCCAAAACAACGATAATATGATAACAATAATTAATCTATTACGTAAATCTATTCATTCCCACTTCATCATTTAAAATATCCATTAACTATATCCATATTAATAACATACGCACATATGACAATACATGGAATTATAAAGATATAAAGTGTTACATATTTTCGATAGATACAATTCAACATAACCAACTATAACAAATGATCCTGAATAAATATATGGCCTGAATAAACATTACATCCCAATGATAGAAGAATACAATTGACTGGAAATACATCTCAATAACTACATATGCAAATCACAACAAGGTCATCCCAACACACATGGGAGACAATACATCAATGAATATATTACATCAGGAGTATAACATACATCTGGTACAATGAATTACTGGATCATCAACATCTTCCAAAAACCTGCAATAAAAATACATCTGCAATAGAAGAGGGAACCCAATGGGGTGCGAAGCACGTTCCACCCAACCACCCCCGTGCTGAGAGTAGACAAGGAAGGGTCCCCGACCATGCACACCTAACACAACAAAGTCTAACTCCAAAAAGACAACTTAACATCAAAGACCACTTAGAACTCAACAACGACAAATCCAAAGGCGCAACTACACCACTTTGGAACACAACAACAAGTCATAATCACAAGCATCAATGAAACTCAAGAAATAATATCAAGGACTACTTCCAACAATAACCAAAGACAAATCAATACATCACTTGATCACAACAGACACAATATCACTTAAAATCTACAATCACAAAGTCACTTAACAGCTACAAAACACAATATCACTTAACACGAGGTTACAATGCTTCCAGAGAACAAAGACCATGGACATCGCATAATAACTGATCAACTGTCAACATAGGAAGAGTGTCATGCATAAATTGCCATGAGTTACCCTGGCTCAACCTTCCTAGGCTACCGGACCCCCATCTTGGGTTACCCTGGCTTGCCTCTATCGGCCGTCGGACCCTCACGCAAAACTATGCGTCCCATCTCATCTCGAGCCTTATCATTCACTTGCTTCACGAGAGAGACAATCTTTTATCTTTATTAGTGTGAAAGACCCCATTAATTCTTTTAGATTATCACTTAGTTAAACTCTAGGTGAGTTACCCTGGTGCCCCTTTGTGTGCCGGACCCCCACAAAGAGCCACTCTCCTAGCGACAACACACAAGGTACAATACCACAATAGATAACTAGACAATATAACCTCTCCAATCCAAGGAGGAAATAAAACAAAGAACTCACTCCAAACACTGGAGGAAACCAAATACGAAAACTCACTCCTTCCAAAGGAGGTACAAATCTCATTACCTACTCCTATTTCCTAGGAGGCACAAATCCCCGTTCGTGGAAACCGGGTACAACATCATAGCACAATACCTCAAGGCAATTCACAAATTGAACCTCAATACATAACACCCCACTCTAGAGAACTTCTCTGGAAGACTTACATAGACCTTAATCCCATTTGCCCAACATGGAGAGTAAAGAAACTGTAACATAATAGAAAAGCATTCCATCTCTGGAAGCCTGTAACAATAACTTAAACTCTTACGAAAGGTAAAGTAAACCTAGGGTTTTCCCATACGACACATTTAAACCAAGAAAAGAGTACCACAACAACTTAACGAATAACCCCCAAAAACAATTACTTAAGAACAACTCCATAAAGAAATATTTCCAAACTCAATAATTTCATCAAACAACTAAGTCCACAATACAAGATTATTCAATTCAAAACAAAACACACTGTTAAATTCAAATTCACACAATTACATTATAACATCATATCCTTTAAACTTTAACTATTCGATTTAATTCCAAGCACAAAAAAAATAATTAAAATTCGCACAACTACATTAATCATTGCGATTTTCTCAAAATTATGTTTTTACCTCACAACCACAATTGTTCATATATATATATATAAATACTCATTTTATTACTATAATCATTTTACGAAAAAACTTTTTTTTTTTAAACAAGATTCAAATTAAATCACATTTAAATATTATATAATTTAAAATTGAATTAAATTTCAGTATATATATATATCTATATAAAATAATATATATTAAATATATATTAAATAATAATATATATATATATATTTATATATTTATATAAATTAAATATTAATAAAATAAAATGCATTAAATAAAAACTAAATAAAAAAATAAAAAAATAAAAACTTAATACTGCCCCCGCGGGTGCTGCGCACCTCCCAAAGGGAGGACACAACCCCCACTGGGCTGCGTGCAGCAGCCTACGGCTACTGTGCGCAGCCTAGTGGCGGTTGCCACTGCTGCGTAGAGTACAGGGGGGCCGGGGAATGGTACGGCGAAAGCCGTCCGCCCCTTCCCCCAACACCAAAATTTTAAACTTTTATTTTATTTATAAAATTTATAACTTTTTTAATAAAAACTTTAATATTATTCCATGGATGATGAAATTCAAAATGATTCCCAAAAAACAAAACATTAAAAATCATAATTCATACTATGATCAAATCTTGAATTTTGAAAGTAATAAAATTTATTTATTTATATTATATTTTTTTTATTTATTCTTTTAAATGTATCTCTTAATCACTAATAATGAATTAAATATATTTCTTTTTTTCAACAAGACACGCAGTACACAGTACACAGGGAAAAGAAGATAGATTATATAAAGCACATCTTCATTTATTTATTTGATACACACATATATATAGGTATATAAAAATACATATATTTATGTAAGAATTTACAAAATAAGTAATATAACAATTAAAAAAAATTTCTATCAGATACAAAACAAATTTGGCAAATAAATTCAAGCCATAAAATAATGATTTTCTTTCCAACTGTAATTTTTAGAAACAAATTTTATTGAATAAATTTCAAAGGGTTTAAACACAATTTTCTACAGATGATTTGATTTTCTTATTCATTTATTTTATTTTATTTTATATCAGACAATCTAAATCTAGTTATACAAGTTTAACCCACAAAAATAAATGATTTTCATTTCAAAACAATGGTTTCAAAACTAAATTTTATTGAATATTCAAAGGGTTTTACTATAGTTTTCAACGAACAATCTTCAAAAGTCTATAGCAACTAATTTACAACTACAGAATCCTCTTTCACACACACAGAATAGTTAATTTTCAAACGGAAGGCACTTCAACGAAAGTTTGATTTCCAAAACAATAAACTAAAGGAAGTAATAATTTAGAAGAACCTGAAATCCCTCGTTTGATGAAGAATCATTTCTGTAGCCTCCTCACGATCTCCTCCTGCAGCTCTCCTTTCTCGATCCTCTACCTTCAACGTTCTTCTGAACAATCTTTCCTTTCCATCTCACAATAATTTTACACAATAATTTTACCCAGCAAATCCTCAAAACCCAAATCTATTTTTTTTTTCTTTTCCAGATCAGAATAACTGAGTAAAAATTGTGTGTGAATAATTCCCTCATAAAAATAATAAATCACTAATTAAAATCAATAAATCTTTTTCCGCTTTCTTTTCCAAAAAGCCCCCTTTCTTATTGGTCCTTTTCCAGCTTTTAAAAGCTCACACATATCTAAAATTTTAATTAAAATAATTTATTTAATTCAGATATTATCCTTACATAATTTTCTAATTAAATATTAATAAAAAGGTAATATCTAATTATTCTCAACAATATTAGTTTAATTATAATTATTTGCATTTTTTTAATTAATTAAATCACTTTTAATTTATAATATATTTAATTTAAACATTTTTCTAACTTTCAATTAAATCAAATAGCAATGCAACATTAATTAATTATTTTATGAAATACAATTAATTAATTAAACACTAACCAAGAATTAAATAAATACTCAACAGTCAAACCACATAAAGACAAAGACAAAACTTCAGTCATAACACAACGACTCACAACAGACGACGGACTTGGGACGGGGACACTTCCAAACCTACTCCCTTTTTCAACATTTTACTCATTGGGTTAATTTTATTGCTCGCCTTGTCCTGCCGAAGCAGGTGGAATCGAGACTTATTCCTGCAATTATGCATCCAAATAAACGTCAAGTAACACATGTATATATATATATAGTCAAACATCCTATCGTGAGAAGGAATTGCAATGTAGTAGGGCACTCGTGAACGAGTGATGCTACACTGTCCTCTTACCTACTCTATTCTACAATTGCAATATCAATATCGAGCTAACATTTCTAACCAAATTGCTCATAAGATAACATGATACCTAACTACTACATCATAACTAATTATTAAACAATTGCATTATAAAATACTACTGAATTAAATAACATCACCATAGAATCATCACATTGGCATATAAACATTAATGAACAACTATTTGAATAAACAATAATCCAAATCAAAACATCGAGTATCATAAATCATACTAAGAATGTCACACGCAACAATTAACTAAACCACGCATCCACATGCACCACACAACAATACAGACAATAACCGTCACAAAGCATAAATCAAAACCACATAAATGTCAAATCCAACAACACATAGAGTATCATCATAGTATCAACGTATCAAGTTAAAACATAGAAATTAATAACTCCAAACAGTAAAAGGATGGGTATTACATAAAATTAGAAGTCAAGATTTCATTTGATAATCCCTAATCAGGGTTAGGGAAAATTCATTAATTGAACGGTCAAGATAATATGTCAGATAATTGGATTGATGGTGGAGAATAAATGAGATAAACTAATTAGAAAATAAGGATTTTTGAAAATCAAGAAGATAAGAGTTGGACTGAAGATCAGATTTGGAAAATCAAGAATCTGCCTGATTACTTGATTTTTGGAAGATTAGATACCATTTTGAATTAAATTAATTCAAAATAATGATTTTGTGAGATAATAAATAATCTTTTTCAGATTATTTACCAAAATGGACCGAGAGTTAAGATTGTGATGACATTTTAAATAATTTCATTTATTTAAAATGAGAGGAATATTAAATTGACAACTAAATAATTAAAAATAATTATTTAATTTAGCAGATAAGATTAATTAATTAAATAAATTAATCAATTCATTTAATTAAGACAATTAGTGACATATTAAATAAATAAATATATATAATAATCAGGAAGAAATATATGACGAAGGGTAATTAAATAAATTAAGAAATTTATTTATTTAATTAATGGAAGACTTAGACAATTAATGACATATTTAATAAATAAATATAATTATAAAATAAGTATAAATATTAATATTATAAATATTAAGTTTGAATGTTATATAATAGTTTATAATAGTCTAAATATTATTGCATTTGGAAAAAGTAAAGAGATGTGATTTTGCAGTGAAAATAATATTGTTAACTCACGAGCAACGGAATTAATGACAACGAAACCAAAATCAGAAGGGGGCCTTCATGTGACAGCACACACTAAGTCAATACTTAATGTGTGATGTTTAAGCCCAGCCGATTTATAAAAATAAGTGATTCATTACGCTCATTGCATGTCACATACATGCTTTTAAAAAAATCAAGCGTTAAGCTGCACTGGGCCACTCTTTGTTCTCGATAAGGAGTGTTCTCTTTATAGATTTTGCATTGCAAAGTGACAAAGGGAAATCTTAAAAATCATAGAGAGCGGGCAAAGGCACAAGAAGATGATGGAATGAAGGAGGAATAAGAACGTCAACAAATAGATTTTTTTGACAATATTTCCTAAATTCTTCGACGGGAGGCCAAAGACACAAGAGGAAATGACTCACAAACATATTCAAAACTAATGCAGCTAGTGTTCAAAAATTTTCCAGCTCCTAGTAAAGATGTATTCTTGAATATTGGCTCAAATAACCATAGATGCAAGATTCCATGCATATTTTGAAGAGGTTGGCCAATAGTTTGATTTCTCCAAATCCATTAACAAGACTTTAGAGATTGTGTCACCGAACTTAGTCAACGCATACTTGTAGTAGATAAATATAGAGAGGAAAGTTTCTTCAGTAATTTGGGTGGATGATTGTAGTGAATGAGAAAAACATTTTTAGTGATTTCTTACAATCAAATTGCCCAATAAATTCTCACAGTGGCACCTCATGTTGTTCACAATATTGGACAGAAAGATGCTTTGGTATTTGGAACTCTTCTAAATCCAATTTGGTTCATTACGAAAAAATTACTTAAGCAATATGGATTTGGTAGCAGATTTTGAGCCAGTTAGGGTTATCAGATGTTACTATGACTGTTGTCAGAGAATTAATATCATATAAACTTGTTGCTAGGGTCATATCACAGTTACAGTCTATGCCATCTGGAGATATTAGTTTGTTGTGTGACATGGTTATACAAGACGCCATGAAGGAAATAATGATTACAATTGGTGTTTCCCTGAGAGTGAATTAATTAGGAACTTTAATACCTGAAGCAATATGACGAATCCAGTATCAAATATCAAAAGTGCAATCCATAAATTTATATCCTTCAAGTGTTTGCCTATTCGGGATGATGGTCATTGGAGAATTACGCACTACCATTAGCCTTGAGCATGTGGAACCAGGGTCTCCAAGGATACTTTCATTGAAGATTATAGGAGATTGTGTTGAGGGAGCCGAGTTACATCTTGACAAGAGATATTGAGGATAGTGCAAGAAGAATAAAAAGAGATAGTTTGCTCACAAAATCCAGTTAGAAAAATAGGTCAACAATAAATTTCAAGTGAAATACAATATCTTTTTGACAGTTGAGAAAATATTTTGAGCTTCTAGGAGAGGCTTATAAGAGGGTGCATAAGCAATTTCAAGATAGTAAATGTTTTGGTCTAAAGGGTGCAGACGAACCAATTATGCCACCTTATCAATTTGATATAGAAAGGAAGAAGGAAATGGATCGGGAGTGTTGGTCTACAGCTTTGTAAAAGATGAAAATAGCACAAGGAAACTTTGATGCAAGTCTTGGCCCTAAGGAAACAAAAGAACCAAAAAATTTAAAACTAAACATGGGAAATATAGGAGCTGAAGTTAATTGGTAGTGGATTGTAAATTTTCTGGATGTGAACCACAATGGGCCTCTAGAAGCTAAAAGATTACTCGAATTCTAAAGAGTACATCTACCTAATGTTAGAGATACTATTATCTCAAATGATTCAAATGCAAACTTTCTAGGTTATGTGGATATTGGGAAGGATGAATCTATCATTGTAAATGATAACTTGATAGTTGTAAAGAAACAACATTAGATCTTGTGATTAATGGTTTGAGTGAGTCACTAGGTATGGGTGAGGTACTCCTATCTCATGGTCTTTTTGAAAAGATAAATTATGTTATTCAGAAGTTCTTAGAAGAAGCAATATGATGTTAGAATCAAACAAAATACATTTTGGGTCTAGTTGCCATGATGTTAAAAAGTAAAAAATATACCATGCCAATGAAATTGAAAATTATAGGCTTCCAACAAAAAGTTAAAATTATCTTCTTGTTGAGTCATCAATAAAGAAGAGCACTCAAAGGAAAATAGTTATGTGTAGGATACAACTGCATGGAACCTTGCTAGGATGTTTGAATTTCTACATGGTCCAATGATGGAGGCCCCCATAATCACATTCAAATTTTAAACATATTCTTTCAATGTTTATTGAGATTCTTAAGGATGTGCCAAATGTTGTTGATAAAGTCTATGGTACCTTGTATTTTGTAGCCATAGGATATGAGGATGGCAAGGAAATCTTCTCTCCACTTTCACCATTTTGTAGAACATTATTCAAGCTCATTTTGATGCAACAAATAAGAATGATGAAAGTGAATGTAAGCTATAGGCCTTGACATATGAGACCTTGAATGAGGTTGTCAAATGTTAACGAGAGGAAACCTCACATATCATTATGCATCTTATTCCAGTGATCATGCATAAGTTCAATGACACACTAGGAAAACAAAAGCTATGATCAGATGGGAAAGAAAAATACATTAAATTGCAGGGACTTTTGTGTGGTGGTTTACAAGGGATTGTTAAAAAATTGAGTGCTTATAATTCCAAGTATGAAATTTTGCAATATGTTGATCATATGGTGAAATTATCTTAAGAGTATTTGCATGTTAGCATTTTATTATTCACAAGGAAGCGATCCTTGAAATAGGAACTCTTTTGCATGCAATAGGTGTGGAATTTGGGAAGTGTACACAAGAATTCTATAGATATTTGGAGATGGGATTTCAAAACTTTGAAGATTATCAAATCTATTTCATCACTGTGGGTGTGATAGGTGATATGTGTAGGGCTTTGGATGATAAAGTATTTCCTTTCTATGATGGTTTTAAGGTACAAATTCTGAAAGCTTTTGAAATATATGTCAAGCAATCAGCTACACCAATCTTTAAAGCCTCCAATATTTTCATTTTTTTGGGATATTGCATTTGATTATTTGGGGTCATTTTGAGAGGTACTGAATGTATGGAATTCCTATGCTATAGGGGAGCAAAAGAGATGTCTACATGGTCTAAAATTTCTAATGATGAAATGATTGAATACACTAACCAGTTGCATAATGAAATTCTAGAGGCATATTGAGGAATTTTTTAAGGTTTTAAAAACTCACTCAAGGTCGAGATGATGATAACCTTATGCAAGTCACATTTTATGATTTCTTGAGAGTATTTATCAAGAAAAGGAAATGGATGAATAGGTGGAAAAGGTTGTAGCTTGAGTTATTGGTGAATTGGTGCACACAATGGGACAAAATGCGACAACTTTCTAAGGTATTTCATATTTACAAAAAAATTGTTGATAAATGCTTGTCGTCCAGTCATAAACTAATAATAGAGACTGTTGAATGAGTTCTAATGATTGTCCATCAACTTGTTTGAAGATGATTTATCTGAAATTTCTTGAAATGTATAGAGTCTTTTGGGTGCATTATATTAAATTCTTTTGGGATATCATACATTTCATTGTGTCAAATTATTATTCCACTTGACAATTGCCAACATTTTATATGGTCTTTGGGAAATCATGTTAAGAGCCAAATTTTTTCCTAAGGGGCTTTTAGATTTTTGTTCCAACCTTTGCTATGTTTAAATATATTCTCTTATTTGTTGAAAAATGCTAACTTTGTAGTCTTTCCTAAGGTTTTATTGCCACCTATCCTCAAAGAGCTCATGTTTTATTCACAATAACAAAAGAAACCTTTAATGTTTTTTTTTTTGATAGTTAGCATATTCACATTGCATTATTTTTCTATCCTTATGAAATCATAATTATAGTCATAATCTCAAGTTAGCACAATGTTGAGGGATAGTTAATAGTTTTAAAGTATGATAGCCTGTGTAGGTGCATGAAGATAAGAACATTGATCTTGTATACAACATTTTTGTAGCACATAAAGGATTGAATCTGTAGAGGATAATCATGAACAATAAACAGTTTGTAGGAATAGACAATCTACAAGAAATAGTCACAAGACAATGCAATGATAAGGATGAGACAAAGAACAATTGTTTGATGATATTCATGGGTGAATTTCACAAGATGATAGTGGTTTATGTTACATTGACAATAAATCACAAGAAGGAAAACTTATTCAACAAGCTTCCAAAATGGGAAATAATGTAGGATAGTCAACCTAATAAATCAAGAAGACCTTGGGAAGTTATATCAATCATCAAGCTAGAAGGGTCAGTTTTGAAACAATTATTGTAAATTTTAACCATTTTAACAAGCCTATATGGTTATGAATTAATTTTGTTGAAGTTTGAAGGCACATGAAGGTATGATGGGGAAGCTTTGAACCTTAAAAAGTAGGCATTTTTCCTTGCTCGAATAATTTATGAAAGAGGTTAAACCATTTGGTGACCTTTATGAGCAATGAAGCACATCATGAGAGCATATAGGAGGTAGTTTTGACTTTTTTTTAAGCATCTCCAAGTATAATTTATGAGTTGTATAAGGAGCCTTTGATGATAGACAAGATCAAAATAACAACTTTTCTTCAGTCAAACACCTTTTTGGAGCAATTTAAGGGGCTACAAAGTAGGGGTAACAATTTTGAAGACCAAGGAGTTTGACCCAACCAACTAAAGTGAACGCTTATCCTCCATCTTTTAAGACATGTTCCTATTATGTAACATGTTTTGAGTAGCTTATAAGAAATCCTAAAGGGTAGATTTTGAGTTAGTTCTTACTCTCTTGGCTTTGCATTGTAAATAGTTTTTCTAAATTATTTCAAGCTAGAGAAACTCTATAACTCAATTTTCAAGCATGTAAAATAGTATGTAACACTTTTTATCACTAAAATAAGCTATTTTACCTTCTCATTTAATGTTTTTTGTGTAAATTTCTTAAGATAGTTGATGTAATCATGTGGTGATATCTTTTCCCCTTAATTTTTGTCTTATTTTCCTTTCCTTTGATAAAAAGTATGCATTTTATAGGTTATAAATTTTGTTAACCAATAAGGAATAGATTTTAAGTTGTGATAACACTTCTTGCTCCTTCTAAATATTATCTTTAACACACTAAACCTTGTTATGAAGAAAATTTTCAAAGACATACAAAATACTGAGTTATGTATGCATTAGGTTTAAATTGTTGATAATTTTATCTGTTAAAATAATAGTATAGGGTATCAATTGTGTGCATCACCTTATTAGTTATACATTTCATTTGATATTTTATTTTCCTCATTTCACAAGAAGCAATATTAGGATAGGTTAATTTGGTGCAGTTTCAAAGGGAACTAACCCTCTCTGGAGGTTGATCTCCATCATCTGAGCCCACACTTGATAGATTATCCCATATTTCACAAGGTCTAGTTGAGTGATTATATCAACCCATAAAGGGTGCATGCTTCCATGAAAATAGTTTTTGGCATGCTTGATGAGACTATTTGAACTAATTGAATTCCAAATTTGTGCTATTGATGTATTGTTGTTATTTGATGTGTATATCAAGAATGTTTTCCTTTGGAAGAAAAATACTCACACACCTAATGAATCCAAGTTATTTTACTAGTTCTGAGAAGACTAAGTGTTGGTATGTGCTCATGTTTTACAAAAAAATTAGTTTTTATTACTCTAATTTTTGGAACATTTCTATGAATTTCCAACTTGTTTAAATGCTATATCATGTCTCATTTTATGAAGATAAGTTTTACAATTCCCCCTTTCACTAAAATGCTATTCATTTGCATTATTATAATTCATACCAATAAAAACATATTGTTGACTTGTTCCCAAATAATCTATTAACAACAAGTTATCAACATATTTTTTATGCTTACCACCCACCCACCCTTGCTCAAGCCTCATGCCAGCCTACATATACTCATTTTTACCTCCAAAAATACAATTTCAATTCAATCCAACATAGTTGTCCTCATAGAAAACCTTCAAATGTTGGTATCCTAAGCATCAAAGATACAATATTGAACTTCCAAATACAAATGAGTGAAATTCAAGAAGATCAAGAGTATGAATTTCAACAAGAAGAGTTGGCTTATCAAACCTACCAATACTAGCATGAGTTAGCTTACCAGAGGGGGAGGTATGAAGAGTTTCTCACAAGAGATATTTCTACTAAACAAGAGAAAAATAGGTTATTTCTTGCCCAAGTTCAAATGATAGAAGACCAATCAACTTCTTATATTCAAAAACCAACTATGAAAGAAGAGTCTCACAAGTACAAGATTCCAAGTTTCAAGAAATACAAGCCTCTTGAATCTTCAAGTAAGTTTGTTGAGTTTGCAATTTCAAGTATTAGGATTCTTATAAAAGGATTATAAGAGTGTGCATAAGAAATTTCAAGACAATAAATACTTTGGTCTAAAGGGTGTAAATGAACTAGTTATTCCACCTTATCAATTTGATATAGAAAGAAAGAGGACAATAGCTCAAGAGTGGTGGGCTACAGTCATGCCAAAGATGAAAACAACATAGGGAAACTTAGTTGCAAGTATTGGTCCTAAGGAAACAGTAGAACCAAAATTTTCAAAACTAAACAAGGGAAGTCTAGGATTTGATGTTAACTAACAGTGAATTGAATTTTTTTGGATGTGAACCACAAAGGGCCTTTGGAAGCTGAAATAGTACTTGAGTTCCAAAGTGTACACCTATGTAATGTTACAAATACTATTATCTGAGATGATTCAAATGAAAACTAGCTTATGTTGATATTGGTAAGGATGAATCTATCATTGTAGATGATAGTGATAGTTGCAAAGAAACAACATTCTAGCTTGTGATTAATGGTTTGAGTGAGAAGAGAAAATATTTTATTTAGAAGTCCTTGGAAGAATCAATGTTCATGATGTTAAAATAAAAAAAATGCATTATGGGTCTAGTTGTCACGATGTTAAAAAGGACAATATATACCATTCCAAAGAAATTGACAATTGTAGGCTTTAGCTAAATAGTCAAAATTATCTTCCTATTGAGCCATCAACAAAGAAGAGCACTAGAAGGAAAATAGTCATGTGTAGGATACAATTGTGTGGACCCTTGCTAGGATATTTGAATTTATACATGGTCCAATGATGGAGGCCCCCATAATCATAGCCAAATTTTCAACATTTTCTTTCAATGTTGATTGAGAGTCTTAAGGATGTGCCAAATGTTGCTAAGAAATTCTATGGTGCCTTGCATTTTATAGCCCAAGGGTATGAGAATGGGGAAGCAATCTTCTCCCCCACTTTTACCATTTTTGCAGAACATTATTTAGTCTCATCTTGATGCAACAAATAGGCATGGTGGAAGTGAATATAGGATACAAGCCTCAATATATGAGACCTTGAATGAGGTTATAAGATGTTCAAGAGAGGAAAATTCATGTATCATTATGCAATTTATTCCAGTGATCATGGGTAAGCTCAATGACACATTGGAAAACAAAAAAAGCTATCATCAAATGGGAAAGACAAATAGATATTAGGAGCTATCATCAAATGAAAAATGAGGAAGAAATGATAGCAATAAGAGCTCTTGTGTATACAAAAGGTGTGGAATTTGGGAAGTGCATGCAAGAATTCTATCGATATTTGGGGATGGGTTTTCAAAACTTTGAAAAGTATCAAGCCTATTCCATTATGGTGGATGTGATAAGTGATATATGTAGGGCTTTGGATGAAAAATTATTACCTTTCCATGATATTATTAAGACACATCTTCTAAAATCTTCCAAAATGTCTATCAAGCAATCATCTTCACCAATCTATAAAGCTTAGAATATTTTCCTTTTTTTGAGATATTGCATTCGCTATTGGGGGAATTTTGAGAGGTATTTGATGTATGCAATTCCTACGCTATAGGGGGTAGTAGATATATCTACATAGTTTGTAGGTGTTGATGATGAAAATATTAAATACACTAACTAGTTATGTAATGGAATTCTAGAGGTATACTCAGGAATTTTTTAATGTTTAAAAAACTCAAGAAAGGTTGATTTGATGATTCCTTGTGTAGTTTCTTGAGATTATTTATCAAGAAAAGGAAATAGATGAATAGGTGACACAAGATAGAGTTGGAGCTATTGGTGACTTGAAGGACACATGGGGAATAAATACCACACCTTGCTAAGGTATTCTATGTTTACAAAAAAATTGTTGATGAATGCTTGTTGTCTAGTGATCAAATAATAAAAGTGACTATTGAATGCATTCAAATGAGTGTCCACATAGGTTTTTCAAGTTGATTTATCTAAAATTTCTTGAAATGCATATGGTCATTTGGATCCATTACATTAATGGGGTTTAGGATTACATACTTATCATTGTGTCAAATGATTTTTTTGCATGAAGATTGCCAACAATTTATATGGTTTTTAGCGACATCATGTTGAGAGCCATATTTTTGGCTAAAGGGTTTCTAGATTTTTGTTCCAACCTTTGCTAACTTTTCAACTCTTTTTTCAATTGATAGAAAATGCAAACTTTGTAGTCTTTCCTAAGCGTTTATTCTCACCTATCCTCAGAGAGCTCATACTGAATTCATAATAATGAAAGCAACCCTTAATGCTAATGTTTTTTACAAAATTAGCATATTCACATTGCATGCTTTTTCTATATTTACAAAAGAATAAATATAGTGAAAGTATTAGGTTCGCATAGTGTTGAGGGCCAATTAACAATTTGAAAGTATTATAGCCTTTAAAGGTGCATGAAGATAAGAGCATGGATGTTGTATGCAAAAATTTTGTACCATAAAAAGGATTGTATCTACATAGGATAATGATGATAAATAAATAGTTTGTAGGAACATAAATTCTAAAGGAAATAGTCACAAGGAAATGTAGTGGTAAGGATGAGAGAAAGAACAATTGTTTCATTATAGTAATCAATGAAAGTCACAGTGTGACAATGGTTTATGATACCTTGGAAACAAATCACAAGAATAACTTATGTAAGAAGGTTCCAAAATGAGGAATAATGTAGGCTAGTGAAGCTAATAAATCAAAAAGACCTTAGCAAATTATATCAATCATCAATCTAGAAGGGTTAGTTTTTAAACAATTTCTATCAACTTTATCCTTTATAAGAAGCCTATATGGTTATGACTAAATTTGGTTGAAGTTTGAAGGTACAAGAAGGCAACAAGGGGCAGTTTTGAGCCCTAAAAAGTAGGCCCTTTTCCTTTCATGACTAGAAGTTCTACATTCTCATGAAATTGATGAAAAGGATTGTAAGTTGAGTATTTCAAGGGGCAGCTTAGGAATTAATTAAATAGGTTCAACAGTTTGGTGGCCTTTATGAGAAATCATGGACATAAAGAGAGCATCTAGGATGTTAATTTGACTCAGTTTTAAACATCTCCAAGTATTTAGGAGCTGTCTAAGGAGCCTTTGATGCTAGACAAGGTTAGAATAACAAATTTTCTTTAGTAAAACACCTTTTGGAGAAATTTGAGGAGCTAGAAAGTAGGGCTAAGATTTATGCATGCCCAAGGGGTTTGAACCAATGAACTAAAGTGAAAACTTGGCTTTCATCTCTTAACACATGTTCCTACCATGTAGCAACTATTGAGAAACTTATGATAAAAGCCTAAAGGGCATTTTTTGAGTTAGTTATTACTCTCTTGGATTTGCATTATAATTGGTTTTTGAAAGTTCTTTCAAGTTGGAGCAACTTTGTAACTCAATTTTGAAGCATGTAAAATAGTATGTAACACTTATTTTATCAATAAAATAAACTATTTTACCTGTAAGGTAGGGGGACCAACCACACCAAGGCTCTAGGTCATGGTGATTGGAGAGTGGAGGGTTGTCCTATCTTACCTCAAGCTAATGGGTGCTTAGGACAAGAATAAAGAATGAAGAGCACTCTCAAGTGCTTTTTCCACTCTATAGATCTGAAAGTCTAAATGGGGCTAGAAGAGCTAGTTTCTAGAGTCCAAACTACACCTCAAAAAGCTCTATGTTCGAGGAGGACAGTGCAGGTTTGGGATGACAACACGACGTATTGGCATCTCTTTAGTGTGTTGGCGTCTGCACAGATAAAAAAATGTGAAATACAATATGGAAAGAAATAAAACCTACTAATTGTCTAGCTTACTAATTTCGATAAAATAAATAGAATAATGAAATATGAGAAATAGTTGGGTATGTACAGGATCATCATGGAAAAAATAGGCCCTTAAGTGGCAAAAAAATCAGAAAAATTAGAGTTAGGAAACTTGACGTAAAAATTTGAATAGGTTATCTATATTATTTCAAAAATATGTAACAATAGAATCTATAGAAAATTGAATGTAGTTTAGAAACTACTAGGTTTTTTTTTTTTTTAAATCTATTTGGTAAAAATTTGAAATTTCAATGCAGTAGTACTTAAATTTCAGGGAAAAATTAAGTAGGTGTTTGTCTGACCACCCTAACCACAATAAAATAATAATATTTTTTATAATATTTTAGATATAAGTAGAGGACTCATGTTCTTGATGTGATGCATATTTTTATGTAATTTTTTTTCTAAGTAAATAATTAATTATGATTTCTTAATTACAACTTTTGAAAAATATAAAAATCATATGTCGACCACCTTAACTTGGTCAAAACTTCATGAAATTCATTTTTTATTTAATCCTATAGTATGTGAAGCATAGAATGTGACACATTTTTGATTCAAAAATGTGATACCGTTTGAAAGCTATAGATGTTTTTCAATCAGCCTATCAATCAGGACTTTAGTCATAATTCAAATAGAAAATGAATAATAATTATTTATTAAATTCAAAGTAAAGCATAATTTATATTGGTGGAAAGTTGACAATCTTCTTAAAAACCCTTTTTGTTTCATTAATTTTGGGTAAAAAAAAAGTCGTCAGCCACTTACTCCACACATATCCATCATATCGCCACTTTTTGGCCCATCATGATCCTGCACATACCCAATTATGTAAATGATAGAGAAGGTAGATGAAGGAAAGGGTGATGCATATTAACTCACTAAAGCTCTAGTTTCCTAGTGAGCTCCATGCGCACATTCACCTACACATAGCCAAGAGAGGGAAAAATGTTGGGTTGTATAGGGGTTTTCCTTAATCAAACCCCTACTTTAGTGTTTCTACCTCTACGGACAACTAGAAAAGACATGAAGTAGAAAATGTGATAAAGGAAATAGAAACGAGAGTATTGAACACTACAAAAGATACAATGCTACTCTATCAAACCACAATGGTAAGAAGAGAGTGAAGCAATACCACCTCCACCCAAAGGCTCTCAAGGTCAATGAAGGGAGAATGCAAGGCAATGAGCTTGGAAAAGTCAAAAAAGTCGCAATAGTGATGAAGGGAGGTCTCACAAGACTCCAAACTCATAGCTTCTATGGTAGAAGAACACGTGCAAAGATGAAGTTGATGGAGTAACAAGCTATTGCAATGCTCAATGCAGTTGTGAAAATTGCTAGAATTGTGAAGAAGATCGAGTAGAATGCTCAAGAGATTGTAGAAGATGGAATTAATGAGGAAGACATGGATTTCAAGATCAGAGAGGAGCCATTTTCGGGTCAGTTAGTCAACATAGAGGCGTTACCCTTCATGCCCAATGGAGAACGTAATGTCCCTATGGACACTAGAGGCAAGAATCTATTAGGACAACAACATGTCACACATATGTTTGCACATCACGCTTGCATCCCTGAGAAATATTTCCCCACTAACACACAAGAAAAATGTGAAGTGAATGGAAGGCAGGTGGGTGATGTGGAATTTCACCTTTATGTTTGATTTTCTAAGGTGAGGGGATGTAAAAGGGGAATTTACATAAGGGGTGCAAATTTTCTCCTATACATTTCCCCCCCACTTTAGCAAGCATGAGTATCGATGAGTGTTCGGTAAAGTAGATTGAAGAGTTGGAAATTTATACCTGAACCATCAAGAAAGCAAACCACAACGAACTTGATAGTGCAAGGTAGGAAAATGAAAAATATTTTCCAATATTATTTTAGCTTATTATTTATTTTATATGTCATATTATAATGGAAAAATAAAATAGGCTTATTCAATATTAGATTTTTTGTAAATTGAAGAAAGATATATTGTATTTAACTTAAAAAATATAATCCTACATAAAAGTTATGTAAAAAAAATCAAGTATTTTTCATATACATTTTCATGCAAATAAAACCATTATAATTTCATCTTAGGAATCATTTTATATATTAAATTTTAAAATAGGATAAAAGACTAAACTTATTTTATAGTGGAGGCATTGAAAACTTTCAGAAAGGTCTATTTCATTTAACTTAAAATATTCTCTTACAAGGTGATCCCACAATACTTGTTTACAATTTTTGGCCAAACTAGATATTGAACTAATTTTTTTAACTAAATCTTCACTTTCGGACACCTATAGCGGCTAAACCATGAGGAATTTGAAGATGATGAAAAATAGTGATTTGTAAAAAAAATTCTATAGATTCTAATGTATTTTTTTCAAAAAAACTGGAATTAGATTTCACTTCTTTTTCCATCTCCTTCAAAAACTAGTTTTTAATAGTAAACACCATTTTTAAAGAGTGACGTTACTGGCTAACACGTAACTTTTTTTCTATGAAGGATAAAATTCTATTTTTTTTGAATTTATATTTGTAACTATGATATCTATTGCATGGAATTAGTTTCATATCATTTCATTAAATATTTTTTTCTTAATTAAGTTTCAAAGTCAAACTAGTTACAATTTAGACATGATTTACTAGCCAAAACATAACTTTTTTTGTATGTGTCAAAATTCAATTATTATTTTTTTGTTGGATCAAGGAAATCAATATCTAGTGCATAGATATTTTTCAATTTTTTCCTTTTGATAATTTACTATTTTTCCACATGTGCATAACAGATAGCTTCATTTTCAATGAAAAACCTACATTCACAAGAAATAAAAAATAAATATACTAATCAAATTAAATTTATTTAAAATTATACTTTTTGGAAAGTTTACAATAAGGAATACATACTTAGAAAAAATAAATTTTAAATGAATTCATTTGATCCCCCAAAAGGTAAATCAAGAGTGGTTTTATATCAGCATTTTGATGGGTGTAAAGGAGACTTTGTTATAGGTATGTTTTAAAACTAACGGGGTTCTAGCCAAGGGGGTTTAATCTAAGGTGGTTTGGTCAAGCCCTCTTCAGTTGGAATCTTTTAAATGGAAATTTTCAAGGCTTAAATCATTATATTTTCTAAAAATATGTGATTTCAGCAAAAATCGGGATCTCCCAAAAAGTGTAAACCAATATTGTGGGATCACTCTACACAAAACTTTAACTTGAGTTAATAATGTAATAATTTTTTCAACCTCCATAATTTTTGTGTAGGGTAACCTTATAAGTTAAAGAATATCTATCATCCAAAAATTTAAGCTTAGAAATAATATATGAAAATCTATGCCATTGGAATCAATATTTGAAAATAAAAGTCATAGAAATCTATAAAAGCACTCATTATATTTCCTTAATTTATAAGGGTATCTATATACTTAAAGGAATTCATTATAATCATGTGGAAATATACGTCTTAATAATAAATATGAATCTAAACACTTCAATTGGAGGCCTAAAAAAAATACAATATTATATAATTATTATAGAGTCGTTTGTGTGATTGAATATATATACTTTTTATATTATTCAATTTTAAGGGTTTGATCAAGGCATAGTGTCTTCATGGCTTAGTCATAGGAAAACCATAGCAACATATAAATCAACATTGAAATCCATCATAGACAACAATAATAATAGATTGAATCAAGGAATTTTAGTAACATCCCAAAACTCAACCTCATGTGTTAATCTGCATTCTACAACATAATTTTCTATACATTCCCAAAAATACTAAAATCTCAATTAAAAAAGAACACTTAAATGACTCCTAAACTATCAAAAATTACTTTATGTTAGATCCTAATTTTTAAAAAGCTATCCCAATCAACCAACATAATTTTATTATGAAACTTAAAACATAATAAGTATACTATTTACTATTGGCATCTTAGAAAAATGTAATGTTACTATATATTAATCTTAATTATGAAATAATGATATCAATTTTTCTACCTATCTCGATGCATTTTTTATCCTCCTTTTCTATCCACCACAATCTAACTATTAGTTGTGTTTTGGGACATGACATGATCTAACCCATGCATTTGATTGTTAAATTTATAAATTTTAAATTCAAGTACTGATTAAAGGTCATCCATTCTCTACCCACCTAGACATGACTTATTAGAAATTTTATGATTTTTTTAATTAATTTTATTTAGATAAATTCAATTACATTCATTTAATAATCATGGGGTATAAATGAAACATCATTTTAGTTTAATATGAAGCATTATAAGAAAAAATCCATTAGAGAAATAGAATAAAGTAGATTTGCCTATAGATCCTAAAATAATTTACATGGGGGTTGGGGCCCTAGCTTGGTTGGATAAACCTTTCCTATTGTAGGAGGTTGGTCATGAGGTCTAGTCTTCCCCACCCCCGTGGTACCGGAGGGCATGTCACGCCAGTGTCGCTGGTCATGTCAAAAAGTTTACCAAACACACTGTAGTTTATAGGGGGTCATGCTACCTGATTCCTACAGTCTAAAATATAATAATAATAATTTACATGATTAAGAGTTGTTATTAATTCTTTAGAGAATTATTGCAATTTGACTTAGGACAACATGTTCCTTATCAAGGTATTGACAATCCTTTATAGATATGCTTAAATAGTGCTAGTTTCAAATTTAGGAAAAACGATAAAATAAAAAGTAGATGGATATAATTATCATGACTGGTTCCATCCACAAAGGATAAATTTGCAATGCATAAAAGAACATAACTTGTAAAATTGACCTAAGACAAAACTATGTTCTAGCATTGAACTAGAGGTGAAACATAGATAGAGATCTTGCTTCTACTTTTAAACAATCTAAAACTCAATGTCACATTTAAACCATGACTAAAATTTGATGGTCACCCCCACCTATCATATGATGATTTGGTTATTTCAGTGTCTTTCACTTAAGGTTTTATGAAAAATATAAATTGTGAAAAAATGTCTAAATTATAAAATATTTCTAAAACGAACCATAATTCTTAAAAATTTAAATAAACCAAAAAAATATATAAAATAAAAATAATTTAATCCCTAATAAATTTTTATTATATACTTTTATCAAATCTTTTTTTTTATGCACCACGGTTATGAAACATCAAGATTAGTTTTATTTGTAGAATGGAAAAATCTTCTATAAAGATCAAAGTTTGCAAGAGTTTAAAAAATTATGATTTGAAAAAATTAAGATCTAAATATACAAATTTGAAACTCATTATCAAACAAATAAATTTAAAGATAAAAATTAGATATACAATAAATGAAAAGTGCATATTGTTAGTGTGAATAATTTATCTATTCACTATACTTAAGTGTACTTAGGTTGATGAGGTTAGAAAACATCTTGCCTAACTGAATGTGCAACCTTTTAGAACATTAGAGGCTATGAAGTTATTTGGTTAACCTCATGTGCTACCTTTTTGAGGTTGGAAAACCTTCTATCACACCTCAAAGGTCACTCAACACTTGACATCAAGGTTGATGACTTGGTCAAATAGGTTGTTGGTTTGCACACTCCAAGTGATCCTAAGGTTTGACAACTATAGGACAATTGGATGCTCATTTGTGCCACATCATGGGACACTTGCCAATCCACATCATAGATGGATTGCTTCTTCCTTGCTTGTATGCAAGACTTCCACATTGTAGATGGGGTCATCTAAATATAATATTGAAAATAGTTCACTTGTGTTTGTTTCTTATGTCCATGATCTCCTAATTTCTTGTATGGTATCAGAACATAGGGAGAGATATTTGTAAGCCAAAAAGTGAACAAAATTATATTTTGTTATCTCCATTGTTACATGAAGATGGTTAGGCATTTCTAAAGCATTTTAGAGTGTTGTTTGGAGTCGACCTGCATATCTCATAGTAGTCTAGAAATGACCCCACGCACAAGGTGAATCAAATTATATTCTATCCAATCAATGGCATAGTCCCTTCCCCAAAAATCGTGACACCTCTACTCACAAGAGACACGATTGATTTATAGTTTGTGGTTTAATATCTACTTATAAAATTATCACTAAGGCCCAATTGGAAGTATGCGAGGCATGATTTTGTAGGCCCTTGAGGGCATGATCTACACCCATTGAGATTTTTATTTACCATCCATCGCACATCATCAATCCATGAGGCAAATTCCACATAGGCGTTAGCCTTTTGCATCACGTATGCAGATGGAGTGATTGGAATTTGCAGCAGGCCATGAATTTGGTGAATTCTGCCATACATTCCACCCAAGTAATTTTTTTTTTGTTTTCTTCCCATTCATTTTACAGGTAAGTCATGGCCATCTCAAATAAAATTTAAGGTGATGGCAGACCTGAAAGAGGCACTATTTTCTCTTTTTTTGTAGGTAGAATGAGTTATTCACAGGCTTATTAACTTTGTGGGAGGTGTGTGAAAATTTTGACATACTGCAATTGCCTTGAGGGTGGTCAGGATTTCCTCTAAGCCACGATTTACAACCCGCACCCCCACGCCCTCCCACACACTCACAGAGGTGCGATTTGCATCCACGGGCCCATAAAAAGGCCCCAATTTGGCATATGCACAGGCCATCCACATGCAATACATAATTTGGTGTTATTTTCTTGCAGATCTATCCATAGTGTCTACTCACAGTACAATTGGGGGAAGAAATCGACGCCCATCAAATTTGGCGTGGACATAGTGGGCACTATTCATCTCCTAGTTTTTTTAGTCAAAGGAAGGGGAAACCTTATGCCCCTGGTCACATGGTAACTAAGCCCTTGCTTCTTTCCGACCCAAGCAGGCTTAAAATTATTCTTAATTTTGTAAATGTTGAAAATTTGAAAGTTTAAAATTGAGTGAATTTTTTACCAAAGTGCTTATTTTTCATAACACATCTAATGGGCATACTGTCACACTCTCACTATAAAGTGTCAATTTATGCCACATATAGACTAATTACAAAGCACTCCTTCTATAAAGTGCTAAATTATGGGGAGAAAATATAATCAAGGGGGTTTTAATTTCTATGTTTTTGTCTTTTATTAGGGTTTGAAATGCACATGCCTTCATTTATACCTCATGACAATAAACTTGTAAAAACTCATAACAAAAAATATGCCACAAAACTAAATGTGTTGCTAGGATTTTGAGAATTGTGTGCTTACACTAAATTGTAAAGAGTTTAATGGGGGGTTGTGTAGAGCCTTGGTTTGACATCACAGTTATGGATCCTCATGATTCTTGCATCATTTGTGTGTGTCTTGATGGGTACCTTTTCTCAATTTCTTGTACATCTTTGCATTCCTTAGATGCTTTTATGGCCAATTATAGTTGCTCTACTTATTTTCTTAGCATTAAGGGGAGACTATGGTGTGTTATTCTAATGCTTGTTTCAATGAAGCAGTGGAAAAATCTTCTTGGGAGATCTCATGAACATTCTATCTTGATCTCTCATATGGGAGATTATTTTAGTGGGTCATATTTTTTGAAATTCTATTACTCCTAAGCGCAATACTATCTATATTTTAAACTTCACAGAGTTTGATTGCCTTTTTGTACATGGTTGAATAGTGTTCTAAGGTTCAATCATGCAATGCTTTGCATCTCTTATATTGATCTACATTTCTTGGAGATTCATTGATTCCAGTAAACATAAGTTCATCTTTCACAGAGTTTACAAATTCTACATGCTTCAAAAGTTCATCTTCATTTTCCCATTATCAAGGGACTTCTTTTCAAAAGTTCTTAAATCCTTCTAATTCTCCTTTATGGAGAGGATTTTCATTCACACTAGGTTTTCTCTCTTTTCTCCATTTGTGAGAGAATGCATTTGTACATGGGTACCTAAAATGGCTTTGTAGTTGAGACCCATTTTATTTTTATCTATTACACTTTTTTTATCTCCCCAAGTATCACTTAAGGGGGGTGTTTGTGTGAATTATTTATCTATTCACTATACTTAAGTGTACTTACAATGATGAGATTAGATAACATCTTGTCTAACTGAATGTGCAACCTTTTAGACTATTGAAGGTTACAAAATTATTTGGTTAACCTGGACTGTGCTACCTTTTTGAGGTTGGAAGACTTTCCTTCTCACCTCAAAGGTCACTCAACACTTGGAATCAAGGTTGATGACTCGGTCAAATAGGTTGTTGGTTTGCACACTCCAAGTGATCATATGGTTAACACCTATAGGGCACTTGTCTACTCATTTGTGCCACATCATGGGGTACTTGTCAATCCATATCATAGGTAGATTGCCTCTTATTTTCCTATATATGAAAGGCTTCCTCATTTGTACATAGGGTCATCTAAAAAAAAATTGGGCATTGTTCACTTGTGCTTGTTTCTTATCTCCATAATCTCCTAATAATTTATACATATCATTATAGAAATTTAAAAAAAATAAAATTTGTTTCATTAGTCATGTGATATCCTTGCTCTCTCTATATGTATAGTAAAAATGAATGTAAAATTAAGAAACAATGATAACTAATAGTAATTAGTGATTTTCTTAGTGGCTTATTCGCCAATTAGCTAATAGTTGAAATTTGAGAATCCAAAATTGGCTAATAGTTCAAACTTCAACGTGACTTGAATCGCCATATTTTTTACAAAATTTAATTATAATCTTATTTCAATTACCAAATAATTTATTTTATTAAAGTATTTAACTCAAAAATTTGCCATAATATTTGAACATGATTAGATTAGATTCACTTAAATTTTATAAATTATAGTAGAAATCCATATTAATTCACCAAAAGTATCATAATTATTAGTTAATTTAGGGCCATATTTCTAAGATTTAGTTTCTTCCATTGATTTATAATATAATCTAATGGATCTTATTGTATTCCATGAGGTAAAATGTACCCATGATCTATAATGCTCATTGGCCCCACAATTTTGGGTCTCATGAGCATTATAGATTGTGGATAAATTTTACCTTATAGAGTTCAACGAGGGTTGTTAGATCAATGATATAAAAGCAATTTTTAGCCCCATAAGAATTACAGATCATGGGTACATTTTACCTTAATGAGAGCCATTATATTATATTTTTAAAACAATGGTGAAAATTAAATATTATAGCGTACCCCTTCAACCCATCGATAATTTTCACCCTTGGGCCCCTACTTTTCCATGAGAATTATTTTTAGATTGGATAGATTCACTAGCATAGTTAATGTATTTTCCTATTATTTTTTTAAGATTCACCCAAATTTTCTACAAACTTTTAGTGATGTAAAAAAAATTACCAATAAAATTAAAAAAAAAATCATAAAAAGGGAAAGATTCACGAATAAAAATTAATATTTTACCTAAAAAAATGAAATATTTGCCAAGATTTTATATCTTTTTTTGAGGACGGTTTCTTAAAGTTATCACTCATAGTAATAAATTCAAAAACATTAAATTTACTATTAAATTAACAAGAAGTTTATATTGAAGATAATCTTTTAAAACTTTTCTAAAATTTTAAATAAATTCTATTTTATTTTGAAAAGATTCTAAAATAACATATATTTATATGATAAATATTATAAATTGTACATATTAAGATAAAACAATCATTACTATCACTAAGAAATGTGAGACTCATAAATATACTCTTACAATAACTTTCTAAGTTCACATTAGAAAATAATCTAAGATAATCTTACTAAAAATATTTTAAAAATCACAAGCAATTACATCCTATTTTTTAAACAAGATTCTAAATTAATTTGTATTTTTATAATAAAGAATATAAATGATGTATATTCATATCATAAATTAAAATACTATATTATATTTACCTATGATAGTTTTTAATATTTTACTAATAATATAAAGTGTTCGTATATACAATTACATAAAAAAATATAGCAATTCAAACTATACAGTCTAGTAAATTTTGAAGTTTTAATATAAGTTCTAAAAGTGAAAAAACAGCCAACAAGACCACCAAATTCCAAACCTAATCCAAACCATCAATTCTTTCATCATATAGCTAAAAAGTGATTACATTTATTTTCTATAAATAAACATATAATTTAAATTTAAATGTCCTTAACTCTCAATTATTTAATATAGAAAATTTTCTATTTTTTTCAAACAAATCAATAAAATTAGCCAAAGTGTATTTCTTTAAACAAATTATTTAATTTCCTTTCAATTATATGCATATCTTTAATTATATTCACCTTAAAAGTAATATTTATTAAAAAATAAAAATAATTGATATTTGGACATAAAGTTATAAAAATACAAGATCTTTAACTCAATGTTTGTGCCCATTTTCTAATACAGGTTTATAAAAAATTACTATATTTTTTTATTTACCTATAAAGTTGGAAATGAATTTGATATTTATTTTATATTGTATGTGTGTTACTAGAATGTTGAAAAGGTATATTAGAAGCTTGTCAAACTGACCACTTTTATAAAATAAATGATCATAAATATATATGATCTACATATATATACATATATATCTAGTTCACATATAAACTTTATCCATCATAATATAATATATTATAAAACTTTAATTCAAAGAAATTTCACTACTTTTTACCACGAGAATTAGGTATCTCATGTACATATGCAATCCTCCATAGCATAATTTATTAAAAACATTTAATTGAAAAAAATTGCACAACTTTAAACAACTCTCATATAATTTATAATTAGCCAATAGGCTATTTGTGTCAACTTTGCTCAGAATTTTTGTCAACCTCACTGTTTTTCAATTTTTTCGATGCTGGGGAAAGGCTTCCAATAATCGGGGACAAGGTGGTGAGTGGGTTTTAACTTCGCTCATAATTTTTGTCAACCTGCCACATTTATTCCTTTTCGATAACCATGAAAATGGTGGCAGAGGCGGTTGTTGGCTACTTTGGGAATAGGGTGGCATTTTTCAGACCGTGTGGATAGAGAAGGCTATAGAAATTAAACAATGGTTCACATCAACATTAATTGTTGTATGCTTTGCATGTACTGGGGATTGTCATAATAACAACTGCCCTTTAATGCCTCGGGGAACAAAAGGAATGTTTAGGAAATTTTCAATGAGGCATTGTTTGGTGTCATTTTGTTGTTGTACCTAATATGTGATCCGTGAGTGACGAGGGTAAGCTTCTATGAGGGTGCAAGATGGATTAAGCTTTGTGCAGCTTCTACGAAGGTTCTTGGAGGTTATTTTGTGTTTTTTGCAAAGGCGGATGGTTGAAAATGCAAAAGAAAAGTGTTGGCTATGATGATATTTTTCCTATTTTTGTGCAGGCAAGTTGGCGAGAAGATGTGTGTTTGAAGCAAGTGGAAAGAGGTGCATGTGGAAGAAACCCTTGGCGATATTGTTTGATTTTTGGTTGGCAGTTATATTGCTTGATTTGCCATTGGAAAGAGGCAAATCAATTGTTTGATTTTTGGTTGGCAGTTATATTGCTTGATTTTTCCTATTTTTGTGCAGGCAAGTTGGCGAGAAGATGTGTGTTTGAAGCAAGTGGAAAGAGGTGCATGTGGAAGAAACCCTTGGCGATATTGTTTGATTTTTGGTTGGCAGTTATATTGTTGATTGTTTCAAATACCTTGTCTGATTTATGGTTCGCTTTTTGTGTGCATGGTTTTGCATGCATTTGATACTGTAATTTTTTGTGGGTTTTTATTTATGGTTTCTACTATCTACATATGTTTGGAGGCTGGTAGAGACAAGGTAGCCTAGAGAAAGATGGTGGAAAGAGGTTTGTTTGAAATAGTCGGCAAGAGGTGCATATATACAAAAAAATGTTTTACATATTGTTTTATTGGATTTTCCATAAGGTGCTATTGATTGTTGCTAAATATTGTTTGTAAAAATGAGTACTATTCAGTTTAAGGTTCATGTTTTGTGTTTATGGTTTTGCATGGGTTGTTATATGTCATTTTTTGTGTTTTGTGGGTTTCTTCATCTGGGTCAATGTTTAAACCAATATTGTTTTGTTTATGGCTTCCAGTTTGTGGTTATAGTTGCAATGGAATAAAATAGTCAATCCTATCTGCTTTGTGTTAGATTCCATTGGGCATTGTCGATTATAGCTGTGTTGCTTGAGCTATATTGTTTCATTTTGGAGAAGGTGCTGCTAAAAAGTTTGCATTTTTTCAATTTTTGAGGAGATTGTGTTGAGGAAGGAGTGTTTTTTGTATGGGTTTGTTACTATCAAGTTTCTTAGGGTTTGTGTTTAATGTGTTCATTTTGTGGCTATGTTTGGAATAGAATTAAATTGTAGAGGATATGGAGATTTTGTTGATTGCTATTGTATAGCTCGGTCTATATTGTGGCTTTATGCATGTGGGTGGTTGTAGAAAGTAATGTTGTTTGATTTAAGGTTTTCATTTTCTACTTATGGTTGGAATAGAATAAAATAATTAATGTTGTTGATTGTATGTTTGGTTACATTAGGTATTATTGATTATTGTTGTCTTCCTTAGGCTATATCAGGTATATTTTAATATCAATATATATATGTAAAATTAATATTGTCAAGGCTTTGGAGTTTTGGTATATTATTATTGTATAGCTTGGGCTATATTGTGGCTTTCTACATGTGGGTGTTTGTTGAAAGTAATTTTGTTTGGTTTATGGCTTTCGTAATCTAGTTATCATTGGAACAATATAGCCTATGTATACACATAAGCTATATATGGACCATCCTTTCACACAAAAGCCTTTGCATAGGTCTATAACTATGAATTTTAGCATTATATGGCAATGGTTACAATGGAATAAAGAAGTTAATGTTATGCAATTCATTTCGTTGATCTCCACCTTAGGCTATATTGTTCCATTTGTGGCTTCCATTTAGCATATATAGTTGCAACACAACAAAATATCAATATATATATGTAACATTAAAATTTTTAAGGCTATGGAGTTTTGGTCGATTCTTATTATATAGCTTGGGCTATATTGTGGGTTTCTACATGTGGGTGGCTATTGAAAGTGATGGTGTTTCATTTATGGATTTCTTATTTTGGTTATGGTTGGAACAATATAGCCTAACACAAACAACAATAGTGAACAATTCCTTATGCAAAACAACATAGAGTACATAACATTAACTATTTTATTGCATTCCAACCATCAACACAAAAAAAATATGTGAAGGGAACAATATTTTTATCCACACTCACCCAGATGGCCAAATGCACAAAACACTAAAAATCACAATCACAAATCCATACAAAAATATGCACACAAAATCCAAACCATAAATCAAACAATATCACTGCGAACAAACTATATACTCTTTTTCCAACAAAACCCTATGAAAAATGCAACAATATACCATAGAAAAATGCAACCAGTATAACATTAACTATTTCATTGGGTTGAAACCATCGCGCACAAAAACATGGCTGCCAACAATGGCTCACATACAAAACCCACAAAACATTAAAAACTCTGAGTAATAGACCGAATCAAAACCTTCACCACGAAAACAAAAACCCTAAATGAATCAATATTGGTTTCAATGGTAACCTAGATGGGTAAATCCACAAAAAACATAGCAGATAAACTATTTTCCATCCATTCACACAAAACGGAAGCCATAAATGAAACAATATTTCCAACACTCGCCCACATGTGAAAATGCACAAAACACAAGAAATCTCAATTTCAAGATTCACCAAAAACACAATAGATTAACTATTTTCCAGCCATTCACACAAAACTGAAGCCATAAATGGAACAATATAACCAACAGTCACCAACATGCCAAAACCCACAAAACTATACAGTCTTTCCAACAACAATCAACACAATCAAATAATATTTCTTTCAAGAATAACCTAGGTGAGATGCACCTCTTCCCGCTTCCTTCAATAACACCCCTTCCCACTTGCTTCCTCTTTCCTCTGTTCTTTCTCCACAACCTGCAAAAGAATTCCACATAATTATCACAACCCACACCTTTTAGAACCATCGTCGCATGCAAAAAAACATAAGATAACCTTCAACCACATTCACAGAAATTACATAGCCATTCAACATAGTTGCATCTTCACATAAGCTTTCCCTCCACGCTCACAACCTTCAACAACAATATAAACCCTCTGAATGATAGCGAACAATACATTATCGATAACTACACATACATTCATTTTGTTTTTTGAGGACTTTAAAATAGATGTTACTTGCACCATCACCACTACACGGAAACCATACAACAATCAATGCTATTGACATTTCACTAGCCTCCTCTACACTCCCGTCAATAACTATGAATTTCAGCATTGTATGGCAATGGTTACAATGGAATAAAGAAGTTAATGTTATGCAATTCATTCTGTTGATCTCCACCTTAGGCTATATTGTTCCATTTGTGGCTTCTATTTAGCGTCTATAAATGCAATACAACAAAATATCAATATATATATGTAACATTAAAATTATTAAGGTTACAGAGTTTTGGTTGATTCTTATTGTATAGCTTGGGCTATATTGTGGCTTTTTGCATGTGGGTGGCTATTGAACATAATGTTGTTTGATTTATGGCTTTCATATTCTAGTTATAGTTCTAACAATATATCCTAATGTAGAAAACAACATATTTGCATCTAATTTCATTTAAAATCATTCAAAATCTACATTTGCATCTCAGATAAAGATAAGAAAACATTAAAAACATAAAATTCAATTAAATTTTTATTAATTTCTTTTTAAAAAAATCTCTGCTGGGGCTCATTTTCCACCCCTAGTGAATCATTCCATTTTCATATTTTGCATTGCATTTTTTGGCACTTACAATTTAGTTTTTGGGTTTTTGTGATCTATTATTTCCTTTTTGTTTTAGTTTCTAGAATATTTGTTATAAGCATTTCATTGTTCTTAACTTACATTGCATTTAGTAGACCTTGTATAAGTATTTGGTTTCCTATTGCTAATATTGTAGTGAGAAAAAGTTCAAGACTCATGTCATCCCATGATAGCATGATCGTTGTCAATCTTAGGTTGTCTAGATCTTACACTCCTAGTATTGACACTCATACATTAGGTATGGATCACACCTTCAAAAATTCCTTACATTCAAGTAGTGTCATGCATGATGAAACAAGATTTAATAATATTCCATAAGAAAACATTATTCAAACTCATGAGGACCTAACAAACCTACAACATTTCAACTACCACAATCTCTACTATAGATAACATTCACCGTATGCTTGAAAGTGAAGATGGCCTTGACCTTGTGAAAAACATAGTTCAAATATTTGGAAAGCATCTCACCCCAACCACTAGTTGTCCTTTACCTACAAGCAATGTCACAACCCAAGGAGGAACTCAAATTCCTCCTCCCACAACAATGGCCTCAATACCTACCTATACCAACCCGCAAGTCACAACAATAATGCAAACAACTAGTAATGTGACTCCTTCCTTGGGTATTTCCACTAGCATCCCTATTTATTTTTTGGAATCACACGTTATATCTCCTACCACATTACCACCCATAAGTGTTTTATTCACTTTTCCTTTGAACACATACACTCCCTCACCCTTTTCACTTCCATATCATAAGACAAACAATGAACCTCTCATTAATCAACTATTCCAAATTGTTTCATCCCTTCAAAAGAAAATCTTTACTATCAACCAAAATCAAAATGGCCCACCTACATATTATGTCAAAACAAGTCCATTATCCTTGGCGATATTGCGAACACTGATGCCACAAGGAATAGAGGTGCCTATATTTGAGAAGTATGTAGAAAAGGGAGATCCTTCTAACCATGGCAATGCTTACACTACCTTATATAGTGACTTTGTCCTCAATGATAAACTTTTGGCTAAGCTTTTTCCTAGGTTGTTGAAAGACACTAGTTTGGAATGGTTTCCTTCTCTACCGAACAACTCAATTCGTTCATTTGATGAAATTTTTGAGGCATTTGTTAATAATTTCCAAGTGCACATGACTCCTAAGATGACCTTGGCCAATTTGACGAGATGTAAGCAAAAATAAGAAGGAAAGATAATTGACTTTATCTCATGCTATCAATTGCTTTATTCCCAAATCAATGTCAAGGTTCCCAACCATCACCTTCAAAAGATGATGATAGAAAATTTGTAAAGTAAGATTCAAGACAAGCTTACCATGATGAAATTCCCATCCTTCATGCACTTGTGTATTGCCCTCTCTAATTATCAAAATTCAATTAGTAGTCAATATACAAAGTCCACTTCTAGCTGAATTAAGAAATCTAAGCTTGCAAACCAAAATAAATGTCAAAATTTTAGAAAAAATAACAAAGGGTTCCTTTAATTCAATCCCCCTCAACAAACAACTCAAAATACCAATAACCAAGTAGTCGTTGTTAAATACTCGATACCCTTTAGCTATAGAGACCCAAAAAGACAATTCACTCCCTTACCCAATACCCTTCATAACACAATGTCCCAACTCTTAGAACAACAAATGATTACCTTGCCTCCTATCAAAACACCTAATCCCAATAAGCCTTTATCCCTGATATTTAGATCAAATTCTTATTGCCACTACCACCGACAAAATAGACATGACACAGAACATTGCAAGCATCTTAAACATCTTGTGCAAGACCTCATTGATTTAGTCATCTTGCCATTGGAGGTGTTAGTGATCAAGGAAATAAGTTTGTCACCCCTCCTAACTAGAAATTTCAAATCTTTACCAACCCCATGCCTAAACACAATATTTCATTTTTCAAAGCCAACAAAACTACAAAGAATGATGTGATAAATGTTGACATAGATGATGATAACAATAATCCTATTCAACATGATTTTATAGATAATGATCCTGTGGATGAAATGGTAGGAGTGATATACATCATTCCTCATAAGGGCCCAACTAAGAATCCTCTTGACATTGCTTTCTCCTCTAAAGATATACTTAAACATGCACTCGATGGCTCTCTTTACATAGATGACCATATCTATGACAAGCCCACTAATGGGATACTAATAGATCCTGCCTATGGAGAGAATGTGATCACTAAGGAATTCTTACTTTTGCATGAGATCTATCAAGACATATACAATAAACTGAAAGTATGAATCAAGACACACAATGGTTTTTCTTGTGTTATGATGGGATCAAGCACCTTACCATTACAAATAGGACCAAAAATATTAAATGTCTCATTCTCCATCATCCTGCAATTAGACCAATTTTGTGTGAAGCTAGGCTATCCATGGATTCACTCCATGAAATTTTTCCCTCTAGTGTGCATAAATGCTTAAATTTTCCATTTGACATTGAAGTTTTCATTCTCCACCATAGTGGCTTAACCCATTGTCCTCTAAAAGTAACTTTTCCTTAGATTTATTTTGGCCTAAGCCTATAGAACCCATAAAACCATGAGAAGAATTATTTTTCTTGTCCTATCAAAAGTTCAAGGAAAAGAAGATAGTAGAACTATCCTTCTAAATCATGTCTCTACCCACCACCGAACCTACAATCCTAGATGAAACAATGATCGAGTCTAAAGAAATTCCAAACAACCAAGACCAACCTAAGACAAAATCTTCCCCTATCTCCTACAAAATAACAAGAGACAATCAGAACAACCTCGTCATACCTCCTAGAATAAAACAGGTTTACAAAGTTCAAGAGAAAGTGGTTGAACATCCTCTCGCAGTTCCTTTCGTTCCTCCCCTTAGGGAAGAAAAGAAACATATGGTTGATCAACCCACTCCTACACAAACGCAAGTTGATAACAAAACCAAAAAAAATAGAGGTGTTAGAGAGTGTAGGCATAGATGTCGTGCCCTTGCTCACAAGCTACATGAAGAATTAAACAAATTGAATCAAAATCCAAACTTGATCGAAGCAATTCATGACCAACCTCCCCATTCGTTGTTACAAAATAATCCAATACAACAACAACAAATGTTGAACTCTTCTATGGACATTATCATTTGACCTCCTTTTATGATTAACTTGGACGATGATGATGAGGTGGCTAAAATCAACGAAGTACATAATGAACTGAAAACATTATTTTCTTCTTCCCTGAGCTTTAATGACAATTCTCTTAAGATGATTTTTGAACTAGATGCTCCTCCTAGTTTGGAAATTCCTCTTATCCCTTTAGCTAGTTTCCCACCTTCGGTATACAATGAACATGATTGGGAGGTAGATGACCTACTTTAGGTTGACTCGCTTGTGCCTTACTAGTCTTTCACACTATTTATTTTTCATTTTATTTTTTGTGATTGCATGTGTGTAATGTGATCCCTCGTGATGTTCTGTTTGATGTTCTCTCTCTCTCTCTCTCTCTCTCTCTCTCTCTCTCTCTCTATTTGTGACATTCCTTTATTTGCACCTTCATTCTTCTTTATGTCATAAATATTTTATCTTTTCTCTTTTTATCTCTTTTTCATTTGTCTTGTGTTTTCCTTTCAGAGATGATGCAAGGCATCAAGAAATTTATGTCTCTTTCATGTTGACCCAAAATCTTTTCTTTTCATTTTCTCTTTTCATTTGTCTTGTTTTTTCCTTTTGGTGATGATGCAAGGCATCGAGACATTTATGTCTTTTTTATGTTGACCCAAAAGCTTTTCTTTTCATTTTATCGTTGCATTGGTCTTGTGATTTCCTTTTGGGGATGACACAAGGCCTCAAGACATTCCCCTTTCTTCCATGTTGACCCAAGAGGTTTTTTCCTTTGCTTTTTCTTTATCTCTTTTTCATTTCTCTTGTGTTTTCCATTTGGGGATGACACAAGGCATCGAGACAAATTCATGTTTCTTCCATGTTGACCCAAGAGGTTTTTCTTTCTTTTAACTCTCTTTGTGTCATTCTTCTAGTTCTATGTGTATTTGGGGAATGATGATAGTTTCTAGCTCTCTAAAAAATATTATAGCATAGAACATACTGACCCTAAATTCATAGATCCATTATGTGTTAAGATTTTCCTTCTTGGGGGAAACCCCTCTCTCTTCCTTTTCTTTTGCATGACATAGATTTACTCGAAAACATATGACTTGGAATAGGGCTTTCCAAGTTATCTTTCATGTCTTCTTCTTTGTTAGCATTTATCATTTGATACTTTAAAGTAATTTCTCACAACACGATATTTAGTAATTTCTTTAAAGTGGGGGCATACATTGGCATTATTCTTTTGTGTGGTTCATGGTGTAATCTTCTTACTTTACATGATATTTTTTTCACTTTGTGGATGACATTGGGTGTGATTTCCTTCAAGAGTGTGATCTCTCTTAGCATATTGTATTCTTCTTAGTGGCTTGATGCAATGCATGGCATCCCCTAAGTTGTGAATCTTTTATTATTTGATTGGTCCTCTTTTGGAGACATTAGACACAATGTTCCATAAGTAAAGACCTTGCATGAACTAAGAAAGAATCCTTTGGACATCCTTAACATTTTGCATTTTGCATTTATATGGCCAACTTGCATAACACAACTTGCATTCCTATAGAGCCATCCTATTTGTTCATGAGCTCTAGGCATAGAAAGTTTTGCTATTCTTGTGAAGCTCGAAAACCTTTCTTGTGTGGCGTCTTATTAAATTTATTAGGAGGTATAACTTTGGTATGGTTTGAGCAGGAAGCCTGACCAAGGAATTACTTTCCCCATAGCCACTTATGTGTGTGTGAGCGCATACTAGCCATGAGTGTATGTGTCTCACCATCTTAGGACTTCTCACCCAGTGGAAAGCTTGAAGTTTCATTGCCTCAAAGTGAGTATGCTTCCTTTTTTTCAAACAAACAACCTATATCTAATCCATAGTACATTGGAAAAACAATCAAAGCTTGATCCTCCCTTTTAAATTTTTATGTCTTTGAAAATGAATGGTTGTGCCTTGTTTATGCTCTTTCATTCCATTTGTGTTCCTTTGTGCTTATGTTGGTTTGCCATAGGACCTTGGTCCTAGGGGATTGCACAACACCCTTTGTCATGGTTGTCCTATCTCCCCAACATTGGTACATTTGACCATCCCTTGATCATTGTTTTATTTGGTCTACTTTAGTGTGAGTTTGAATAAAGTTCCTCCTCTCACTAAAGTGGGGGCTAGATGTAATAAGGGAAAAAGGTCCTCTTAACTTGGCCTTGATTTAGTGTTGTAATAGGCCTAACATATTCACATTAGGTCCTAGACCCTTGTGAACTAAATGAACATCAATGGCACCTTGCTTAAGTGTTGTGAAGTGTTGTAACACAATTTCACACTTTTCTAAGGTCTTATTAATCAAATACACCTAATAAACCTCTTTTTTACATTAATCTTGCCTTATTTTAAAGTTTTGTAAATTTTTGTAACACACTTTCACACTTTTCTAGGCTTGTCATTAATAATTGGGCTTTGTTATGCTTTAGGGTAAAAGCAAGAAGTTGGGTACACGAAGAGGGGAAGTTTCGGCCAAAAAAAAAATATTGTAGAAAACACGTTCGTGTTATTAAAAAACCGCGTACCTGATCCTAAAAAAATGCGTATGCACTATCAAATGCGTACGCATTATAACGCATACGCATTATATAATGCATACACATTTTATAACACATAAAAATTAATTATTTAAAAAAAAAAAAAATTAGAAACGTGTACGCATTTTAGAACGCGTATGCGTTTTGAACTCAAAACACATACACGTTTTAGAACGTGTACGTGTTTCTAAAAAGTTTTTTTTTTTTAAATAATCAAGAAAGTAAGGAACACATACACGTTTTGTAAAAACGTGTATGCAGTTTTTAAATTCAAAATTCCCAACCCACATGCTGCCTTGGTTTTAGGTTCGAAAAAGGCTTGGCAATCCAAGCCTTAGCCTTTGACCTGCAACTAAAAAACTAAGGCAGATTGAAGAAGAATGTCCAACTTTGACAACATAGATGATAGACTTTTTTTTTTAACAAGTCTATAAAATTAAAACCCATTAGAGAAAACAATGTCTACTTTCTAAATATATAATTTTTGTTAAAATTGGATTACGTTTACTATTTTTTAATTAATTTCTAAGCAAACAAGTCCTTAAACTTGAAATATCAAGTTTTTTTGGTTTTTTAATAACTTTTTATTGATTGATTTTCTTGTAAAAAAAAATATCTGGGACCAAAATTCAGACAATTCTCTACACAATGAAAAAAAAAGAGTCAAAAAATGTTTTGTTTAGGTCCAATTATGTTGTCCGTACACGTTGATTTGAAAAAACATCAATTAAGGCCAATAAAAATTTAATAAAAAAAAAATATTCAACCAAAAATTACAAAAAAAAATCCAGACCAAACTTCATGTTGTTAGCTCTCTTTTCCTAAAAGGAATTAGCAAAATAATTTTATTTGGGTCAAAAAGTGTTGTCCGTACACCTGCTTGGTATGGTAAAAAAAAGGGACTTTTAAAAAGTGGTTTTTATAGATCCTTATCAAAATGTAATTTCTATAAACTGGGTATTTTAATAATTTACATATTTGGAAACTAGATTCAAAATGCTAAATTTCATATTACTGAATTTTTTTAAGATTCATTGTGGAAGTGCCTCAATTTTTCAGTCCAAGTGTGACAAATTCTGAAAAACAGCAAAAACATTTCCACTTTTTGAGCTTTTTGTGTGTACCCAACTTCTTGCATCAGCCCTTTAATTAGCCCTACTTTACATCTACAAGCCTCATTTATGTATATTTTTTAGGATAATCCCGATAAAACCATTTAAAACATCAAAATATCAAAAATCCACCTCAAAAAGATAAGGTGGGACTCATTCACCATTTTGGGTGAATGAACCCCCTTAGGTGGGACCCATTCACCTAGGGTGGTGAATGGGTCCCATTTAACTCAAAAATTAAAATTAATTTAAATCTTTGGAAGGATTTTATTCTCCTAGATCCAATGTTAGCTTGTAGTGTTGTAATTTTGGGAATTCTTGCATAATTGAGTATAAATATAGGTTAATTTCATTCATTTTACACCTAGCAAGTTTAATGAGCATTCTTATAGAAAGTTTGAGTTGAAAAGAGTATTCACAAGCATTCAAGAGCATTCAAGGGCATATCATCAAGCATTTTAAATCAGCATTCAAGCATCAATCATCATGTGAAATATTTCATGCATCATGTTTGTTATTGTGCTAACAAGTGTAGTGTAGGATTTTGTGATTCAAGTTGCAAGTGTTTCATTCAAGATCTATCTCCTTCAAGCAAGATTCAAAGTCTACATCCATTGTAACCATTTGAAGCATATTTGCAACACCTTCTTGCTAGGGTTTGGTTAGTTGCAACATTGCCATTTTTTCATTCATCATTCTCTATTCTTATTTGATTTCACTTCAAGGATTGATTTCCAACAAGGGGTTTGAACAAGGAAAACCACTATCCACTAACCCCACAACACTTTCCCCTCTCCTTTGTATGTGATTTGGAGGTCAATGTTGCAAATTTCCTAAGGAGCAAGATTGGAGAAAAGTTGTAAATCATTTAAAGTTGTGAAAGTTGTCATCAAGCCTTGGAGAACCTTTGAGAAGACCTATAGGATGCAAATTGGACATTCAGATATGGAAATAACTTGAGAAGTGTCAGAAAAACAAGGACACACAACTAAGAAGGGGGGGTGAATCAATTGTGATAGAAACTTAAACTTTTCTTACTTAACTTAACTTAATCTTAGATTTGATGAATAAGCAATTAACCACAAACAATTAACACATCAGAGAGACAGATAACACCAATATTTTTGTGTGGAAACCTTGTTAGGGGAAAAACCATGGTGCATATTAGTCCACAAGATTATACCCTGTTAAAAGTATAATGAGAAATAATAAGGGAATGCACATGAATTCAGGCACACTACCTAGAGTTCACTACTCAAATACAAAAGAGGACTCACTATCCAACAATGCAAAATAGGATTAAAATCCAAAGAATACAAACTGAGAAAATAGCTTATGCACAAGCCTGATTACAATTCTAATGAAGCTCATAAAACCTTCTTCACACTTTGCTCTGCAATCAAATGATAGAAACACTATTGACACATTAACACTCTCTCTAGCATACATTCACACTTATGCACACACTTAATTCACTCAACCAATCACTCTTATATATTTGCAACATGAGATTTCATCACAACTTAGTCGACCAAGCAAATAAAACATTTTAAATGTTGGCCCAAATTTACAAATAAATTTCCAATGCAAATCCACCAAGGTTTTCCACAACATAGTGGATACCCAAATTAACATCTCCAATAGAAAAATACTTTAATTAATTACACCACAAAGATCCACAACACGCTACCACCAACATGTCGGCTAGGAACATAAAAAACTAAACATGTGTAAGAAAAGATCTTCAACCACGAGCTCTCTGAGTAATGTGGACATACAACAAAGATAGAGAATGATCTAGAGACATTAGAGAACACAAAGAAACAATAGAGAAGCATCCACAACAACTAAGATTACCATAATGACAGAATCTTCATTTAGGAACACTGATAGAGACCACAACACACTAAAAACTTCACGCAGACCTATAAATTTATTGATAGAAGATCTAGAAACATTTAGCAATAAACCCTTTAATCCACACTAGCCAATATTCAATGTACAAAACAAGAAAACTTCATGACCTACACAGTTCCACTGGGAACCTAAAATACTTTCTTTTACAATTTTCTCAATATTCTTGACATATGCAACAACTGATATACCAAATGCTAACAATGTTTGCATCTATGACAACCAAATATCATCAACCATATCCACAACATCCAACAATTTCCCCCTTTGGCATTGATGGAAACACATGATGTGAAAAATACCATCAACCCAACACACTTCTTCTCCTCAATTGCTCTTCTCCCACAAGGCTCTTCTCAGAAATATTTTTCATAATACACTTCAACCCCTTTGACATCAATGGAAAAGGTAACCATGACCTTTCCAAATACATGTTGTAAGCCACATATATTCACATCTGACTACTCTCCCTAAGTAGTAGGGATGAAAATATCAATTCGGATAAGAATATAGCAATGTAGCTTACAAATTGATGCAAGAAAATGCATCTTTAGTTCTTATCTGGAGGGGTAATCACCCCTAGCATTCCTCTGAGATACTCAAAAGTATCCTTCAACAATGGCATAGTAAGTATATATGCAATCTACTCTTTGATAGGCACATATTCCAATCTGACTTCTTTCTCATTCACTTCCTCCCTCAAGAAATGAAACTTGATTGATGTATGTTTAGTCTTGGAATGCATCACTAGATTCTTTGAAATATTTATTGAACTTGAATTGTCACAATATATGGCAATAGGTTCTTCATATACCACCCTAATATCTTTCAGCTTCTATTTCATCCATATCACTTGTGTATAGTTATTGGAGCAACAATCTATTCTTCTTCAGGAGTGGATATATAAATGGAATTCTACTTTTTGCTCAACCAGAGCACCAATTTCTTCCCTAGGAAGAAAGCACCACCACTAGTACTTTTTATGTCATCTACATCTCTAGCCCAATCTGCATCAATATATGCACACAAAGTGAGATCATCATCCTTTGGATACTAGAGTCCAAATTCAATTGTTCCTTTCAGATGCCTAAAAATTCTCTTTACAATAGTCACATGTGATTCTTTTGGATTAGCCTAAAATCTAGCAACCATACATACAACATTCATAATGTCTGGTCTAGTTTGAGTTAAGTAGAGAAATCCACCAATCATTGACCTATATCTAGTTTGACTCACCTTAGGAGAATCATCATTTTGTGTCAACTTACATTCAGTCACCATGGGATTACCAACAGGTTTTGAGTCATGCATTCCAAACTTCCTTAGCAGTTCTCTCACATATTTGGGCTAAGATATGAAAATCTCCTTGTCTAATTGAGTAACTTGTAATCCTAGAAAGAACTTCATCTCTCCAATCATACTCATCTCAAATTCATTATTCATTTCATCAGAAAACTTTATACATAGATTATCATCTCCTCCACAAATAATATCATCAACAAAAACTTCTATAATTAACTCCTTATCATTATCTAATTTGAAGTATGAGTTGGTATTAGCAGTTCCTTTAGTGAATCCAAGCTTTAGTAGATATTTGTCCAATCTAGCATACTAGACTCTGGGGGCTTGGTTGAGTCCATACAAAGCTTTCTTTAATTGAAAAACCATATCTTCCTTGTCAGTTAGCTGAAATCCATCTGATTTTTCAATGTATACTTCTTGTTCTAGTTCTCCATTTAGAAATGTTGACTTTACATCAATCTAATAGAATTTGTAGTCCTTGTATTCAACATAAGCAAGAAATAATCTAACGACTTCAATTCTAGCAACAAGAGCAAAGGTTTCTTCAAAATCAATACCTTCCATTTGAGAATACCCTTTACATACTAGTCTTACTTTATTCTAGACAACTTCACGTTCTTCATTCAACTTGTTCCTAAACACCCATTTAGTACCAATCACATTTTTGTCTTTAGGTCTGGGAACTAGTATCCATGTGTTGTTCTTTTCAATCTGTGTCAGCTCTTCCTTCAAAGCTTCCAACTAGTGTTCATCTTAACAGGCTTTAGTGACATTTTTAGGTTCAATCTTGGAAATCAAACAATATTTTTCTACAATCTTTCTTTTAGTTTTCACTCATTTATTCTTATCTGCTATGATTTTATTTTCATAATGATTTAGCCTTACATACCTTGGAGTTTTGAGACATTCTTGACCTTCTGATTCTTTTGATTTCTCTTCTACACTTGCACTTGTCTATTCTTCTTGACTGACTTGATTTACCAAAAAATTGAGGTTGCTTAACTGGAACATATGGAATAATTTGAAGTAGATTCTATGTTTGAGAATTATTTCCCTGGCTTGTAATGTCTTCTTCTGAATCATAACTAAAATTTCTAGATGATTTGACAGAATCCTCATGAACTGTGACATTTGCACTCTCAACCATCTTTCTCAGCCTTTGGTTATAGCACCGGAAGGCCTTGCTTTTAGTGGAGTAACCTAGGAAGATTCCTTCATCACTTCTTGCATCAAATTTTCCTATATTATCATCTCTCCTGATATAACACTTGCTTCCAAAGATCTTAAAATACTTAACAGTAGGCTTGTGACCAAAGCATAACTCATAAGGAGTCTTACCAAAATTACCATTAACATTTACCTAGTTCAAGGTATACACAACAGTGCTTACCACTTCACTCCAGTACATCTGAGACACATTTCCTTCCATCATCATTGTTCTAGTAGCATCCAAAGTTGTTCTATTCTCTCTCTGCAACTCCATTCTATTGAGGGGTTTAGGGAGTAGATAATTGTCTTTTAATTCCATGCTCTTCATAATAAGAGTTGAACTCCTTGGAAATGAACTCACCACCTTTGTTAGATCTTAGTCACTTGATTTTCAGACCTTTCTCATTTTCTACCATAGCCTTGAAACTTTTGAACTTCTTAAATGCTTCACATTTTTCTCTTAAAAAGGAAACCCAAATCATTCTAGAGTAATCATTAATAACCAACATAAAATAACTTTCTCCATGAATACTTCTGACTTTGTAGGGACCACAAAGATCAATATGTAGCAGATCCAACAAATTATTTGAATGAAATTATTTGCTCCAAAAAGAGACTCTAGTTTGTTTATCCATTTGACTTTCATTGCAAATTATATTAGTAGGCTTCACTAACCTAGGTAGATCTCTTACTGCTTGAGTAGAACTTATCTTGATAATGTTTTCAAAGCTTACATGACACAACCTCCTATGCCACAACCAAATTTCATCTACTTGAGCTATTAAACAACTCCCTAGCAGTATTCAGGTGAAAAATATTACCTTTTATTTATTTTCCTGTTGCAATCATATTCCTGGAACTTCCACATATCTTGCATCTTTCATCTTTGAACTAAAGATCATACCCCTTGTGAACCATCTATCCAACACTCAACAAGTTGTGTTTTAGGCCTTCAACATAGAGGACATAATCAGTGTTGTTTTTACCACCAAGGAAAATAGATCCTCTACCATGAATCACACCGGCATTGTTATCTCCAAATCTTACAACCCCATGATCATACTTCTCTAGACTCACAAATTTGCTTTTATCATCGGTCATATGATGTGAGTATCTACTATCAATGACCTACTCATCTTTTTCTTCAACTCAGTCTACAAGAGCTTTCTCATCTTTAGTAGATTCAATAGCCATAGGATTATCTTCAATGGTAGAAATGAAATCCCATTCATCTTCTTTTCCATTATCTTTATCAAACTCATCATTAGTCACTACTTCTTCAGCAAAGTAGTGTTGTGCCCTCAGCACACACGCCCCGTTCGGAACGGGGACCCTCTTTTCTTTTGCCGTGTCGGGTCTTTTGGGGCCACCTCGTTTTGCATGCCCCTCTTTTTTGACGTTCCGTCTGGCCGATCTTGCCCTAAAAAGTTTCGTTCTAACATCGGCCATGGTTTCCCTCCTATTTTTACTGCCCTCTGGGGGCTTGTGGGTGCCTTAGGCCTTTCGGGCTCTGGGGCGGCCCTGGGCGCCTTCAGGCCCGGGCCTCCGGGGTTCCCCTCTCGGGTTTCCCTCCTACTCTTCGCCGCACCCCGCCATCCGGGACCCGGCCGCTCCGTCGCCACCGCTTTCTGAAGTCACCAAAACTCATACGGCAGCCGTTGTCGCGCAGCCTCCCGCCCGCCGGATCCCGAGGCCCTCGTTGCCGCCGCCGACCCAAATTTGAATCTCAACCACTTTTGGCGCGGACGTACGATGCATTAAATGCGGCATTAATGAGTGGTTGGGTATATAAACCGTGGTCCCCAACTTCATTGTTAACTTTGCGAATTGAACGAATTGGAGCAGCGACCGAATTGGAGCCCACTGCAAACTTCACCATCGCGATCGTCGACCCCAGCATCGTTCCGTCAACTCTGCCAGTGCATCCCATCATCGTCCCGCTTAGCGAATTGGAGGTAGGCCATCCTCGTTCGCTCTCCCATTATTTTTGATCATTTTGAGGGTTTAAATGAATTGAACAACAAATTAAATTGCATAAAACAAACACTCTCTCCGTTGCGCCCCAAACCCATGTCCTTGAATTTTCCGCAGCCCGTCAGAATCACCTTTTTTCGCCTCCCGGAACTTGCCCGTGTCGCGGGTGTTGCCGCTGCAAGCGGCGCCCGAGCAAGACCCTCCGTCGCCATCCAGACCCCACGAACCCATCAGCCCGATCGACCCGCGAGACCTCCGTTTTCCCCATCGAGGCTGCCACCCTTACTTTTCCCGTTTAAAATGATTTCGGTGACTCTGTTTCACATCCCGGACCCGCCAGGGGCCGTCCGGGTGCATCCCGGAACTTCCGTGGCCGGTTCATTCTCCGGCGGAACCGCGGCCTCCCTCCGGGTTCGGGATATCTTTGGCCACCGTCGCCCTAACTTTATTGTCCTTGGCTCCTCCGCGGATCCTGCCTCCGGGTTCGGTCTCCCCGCGCCGCCCATTTTCGAGATCACCGTGCGATCGTCCGGCGGCCGTCTGCCCTGCTGACCGGGCCCGTCGTCCCCTTCGCCGCGCCGTTATAACGACAAACATCATCGGCGGCCGTCTACTTCCCGCCATGGAGTGTCGGTCGTAGGGTGCCTCTGTCTCAGACCCCGGTTGCCTCTTCGCCGCCACCGTTCGAAACAATCAAAACTTGCACGGCGGCCGTCGGCTAGCAGCCTCCCGGCCTCTGGCTCCCGATGACCTGAACGTCGTCCGGTATAAAGCTGGTAGGCTAAGTGTAATGCGGCCATCCTTTTTGCCTCCCAGGCTCCGGCCTCCAGACTTCCGCCTCCGGACTTCCGTCCGGTGCCCGCCGCCGCCTGCTCCCGTCGCCCAGCTGCCTTCCAGCCTGAAACCTCCGGAGCTCCTCAAATCGGTCCAGATCAATCCAAATTGAAAATCTAACTTCGACCCACGTCCTAAAACATGCCGTTTTCCATCATGGACCCCTTGGAACATGAACATTTGGCCAGCGGATGTCTCCGGGAGCTTTCTTTCGTGTTTTCCCTTCCTGACAGCATTTCTGATAGGGAAGTCCGGCCCTCCGGGCCCGGATTGCTCAATTGCTCTGAAATGAAATCGATATCACCTAAGGGTTAAATTTATGATGTATTTAAATGATTGTTTGGATGATATGCTCGATACGGACTAACATTAACTTTTTTTTGGTGTTTTATGGTGCTGACTTCGCCTTTTGCTTGCAGGATATATGGAATCGGCCGCAGGAACTTCAGGGGCCTCTACCGAAAAGGACAAGGGTAAGAAACCTGGAAGAGCCATCCGTGGGAAAAAAGACAAAGACCAGATGAAATTCCAATTCCAGGGTGAACCGCTCCAGTCAAAAGTCTTGACCGACTAGAGGGAGATATCGGACACCAATATTGGCCAGGTGGACATTGACGAATTCACCCAAAGGGTCAAGATCGACCCTAAGACAAAGAATGTCCGGATGATACGCCAAAGTGGGATCGCAAAGGCTGCTGGCTTTCCTCCGTCTCTAATAGCACCAGAGTTGGTAATGGCTTGCCGAGAAGCCTACCAAACAGATACCAGAACCATCGTAGACAAGGAGGGGAATATCCTCGCAGACATGTCTCCGAAGGGAATTGCAAGAACCTTCCACATTCCCACATTCCCACACATGCAGATCCCCACGATGGAGCAGTGCCAGGCAGCATGGGACGCCAATCCGTTGGGCTGCAAGAATTCAATCAACATCTACTGGCTCAAGGAGAAATGGGGCAGCGCCGCAAAAGTTCCTCAGGAGCTTTTCCGCAGCGACTTTCATGAAGAATATCACGACCTGGTGACCATGTTGAGCAGGGTCATGGGCCTCCCGACAGCCGCCTTCTTCTAGGAATGGATGGCTTATTATATTGAACAGATCGTCCGAGGGAATGAAGACGTTAAAACCAAGACTTCATTTGATTGGGGAAGCATCATCAGCAACTGCTTCCACGAGCAGTTTATGAATGTCAAGAAGAGCAACAAATTCTATATGACCTCGTACCTGGTGTACTCATTGGCGGATAAGAGGCAATATAGTGGACTCTTCAGGGCACCGGATGGAGAGCATAAGCGAGGACTCAAGCCTTTTGACCAATACCCTCAGCTACAATACCGCTACTTTAAAAAGGAGTACCGCTGGATCAATGATGCCTTCATAGGCCATATTATCAGACTGATAGCCAGGGACTTCGAGAGAAGGGTATCTCACAGCGCCAAGGCACTCCTGAAGGAGTATGCCTTCCTGTACATTCAGTTCCCTAAATTCACTTACATCTGTGCCTAGGGATTCACGGAACGGCCAAACAAGCTGCCCAGGTACCCAAATGATAAGATGATTCTCCTGGAGCTTTCTCGGCAGCTCCAACACATTCAGACCATCTTCGGCCAGAAGCACGTAGCAGGGATCCCTTATCCCATGATCCTTGGTCAGGGCTAGTATCGGTTGCAAACATCTCAATGCGCTGGTAACTCAGAAAAGGAACTCAAGGAGTATAACTTTGAGTGGTACACGCCACGCCCACGAATGGATCCCCATGGCCACGTTAGGAAGGTGCTAGGGCCGGCATACGCCCACAAGCATCATGTGGAAGATTTATGGGCAGATTGCAGAGATGATAAGGAGGTCCGCCAGAGACATTATATGCGGATGACGGTGCAGTTTCTGAGGAAGGTACAACTATTTCTGGTGCCAGACCAACTCGAGGAGGATGAATCCACCTTGGTGCACCCGAGGTACCCTGCGGTTGCCGGCCTGGCCATCCCGTCCATCGACTGGGATGAGCAGGAGGTCGAGGACCTGGATACTGTCACCCAGCCTATCATAGCTCGCACCAAGGAGTGGGTTGATGGGCAAGTGGAACAACTAAAGCAACAGGGGGTAACTCTTACATACGAGGCACTCAAAAGCGGGCCGAGCGCCACGGAAGACGTTGCTGCCTCCCCATCAGTCGATGAGACTTCCAAGTCTCCCCCCATCACCAGGTCCCAGAAGAAGAAAGAAGCAGAAACAACGCAGTCTGGGGGCCCCAAAGAACAAACAACAAAGGATACGGGAGGCTCATCTCCCAAGAAGCTCAAAAGGACATTAATCACAACCGAGGCACAACCTCCTTTGCTCCTTCCTCCCCCAGCTGGTGCGTTGCCCACTTCTCAGGCCGCCATTGCCTCATCTCCATAAGCGGTGGACATTTCCGTTCACCTCGCCTCTTCACCTCCAACCGGATCCGTAATCAACATTGATTCCTCCTCCAGTATGACCACTTCCCCTTCCTCTGCTGCTGCCATGTCACCCATCACCTCGCTACCTCTGGCAACAATACCATCACCTGTTCCCCTTTCTAGCGTGCCCGAGGCCATTACACGGCACCTGCAAAATCTTCCCCCGAGCTCTCGCAACTTTTAATGGATCCTGCTCTCCAAGCAGCCTTGGCCCAAGCACTCGCAACATCCCAGCCTTCGCAACCGCCAACAGGTCCGCCGGCCATGGAGGCCACCATGCAGATTTCCAAGGAGATGGAGGAGCTGGAACAGGAAGCTTCAAAGCCTATGGAGGAGGAGGCCGACGACTATTACGAGCAACCCGAGCACGATCGCAGAACCATTGACAAGGTTGCTTATGAAGAGGAAGAGACAGGCTCCTCCGAGGGCAGGGATGAAGGGGATGGCTCAGGAGATAAAGAGATTGCCCAAACTTTTGATGAGGACATCGAGGAAGAGTCGGCTCAGCAGCCGTGTGAAGAGGGGCAGCCACCGGAGGAACAGCCCAAACAAGCCGTCAGAGAAGCCGAGGTCCATGTTGTGAAGAGCCCCAGAACCGAGGCTGTCGAAGAAAAGGAAGAAGGGGTGGCGGGAGAGGAAGATCCCACTCAACTATTAACCACAAGGGCACCCATCAAAAGCCTCGTATTCTATCAGGACTCTGACGAGGAAGGGGATGCTGCCAAAGAAAAGGAAGAGCTGGAAAAGGAAACCAAGGTCTTGCCTCTGACAGAGAAGGGTGAGGGTAGCCATGAGGCACCCAAGGACAAGGTTACCATGCCCGACTGGCTGGAAAAGCAACTCGAAAAGACCACTCCTATCCTGAGCGATCCGAGGTCGAGGTTGGAGGCCATCTTGGCTCGATCTCTAGCCACACCAAAGAAGGAGAAGAAGCCTAAGGTCCGTTCCAAGGTAACTATGGACGCTTTTGGCTCCCAAGCAGCACAAGTGGCAACGCCAACTGTTGGCCAGGCCAGAGTAAGCTATAATATCTCCACCATCGACCTAGGGACGGCCACCAGGGAACAGAAGGCAGGACATCTGGAGGAGTCAGTGGCTACGGTAGTGCACCTGATTAAGCAGGATAAGATCACCAAGGATGAACTAAAGGCGTAGGTTGCTGCCCTAACTGACTACATCCAACAATGGTCTTCAATCGACGACCTCCCCACTACCTCTACGGCCGCGCCACAGCTGCTCTCCAAGGAACAAATAGATAAGCTGGAAAGGAGGAAGAACCTGGAAAAGACCATGGAGGACTGGTTCCAGCAGGTGGTGAAGGTCGGAAACATAGGGATCGGCTTGGCCGTGCAAATAGCCAACAAGTTCCTGGACCTGGTTCAGTCTTTGGAAGGCACAAGGAAGCTCTGCACCAACTTCCCCGCGATCTACGACTCTGCCTTCCCGAAGGTTGAGGCCATCCTCCAAATGCCAGAAAGCTCATGGGAAGAGAAGCTAGAATTGAAGAAGGAAGATCACTGGCTGGTAGACATATGGCGCAGGGACCTCATCCACCGTAAAGAGAGGATGGAGCAGATCCAGAACAGGGTTGATCCAGATATTGCGTGGATCAAGGAAATTCGAGCAGAATGCACCGAATACCTGAAATTGATAACGGGCCATGATATGCCCACGGTGCAGTTAGATGCAGAGAAGGTTAGACCATATTTTGAGGAGAGGATGAAAAACGGGGCAGCCAGAGATATCACGACAGACTTCCTAAGTTTCGCTGCCCATGCCCTCGATAGATCAGAGCTTTTCAGAGATCAGAGCTCAAAGTATGATGAAGACTGGAGGCGGCTGGAAGAGAACGCCAAAGAATGGAGCTACCAGATGTTGAAGTGCGAAATCCTCAAAATAGACAAGCTCCAGGCCGTCATCCTCAAGCAGATTGATCACGCAGCCTCCGAGGAGCAACCAGACAGCCCAGCCAAAGAAGAAGACCTCCTAGAAAGGTAGCTACAGCCAAAGGAACAACAATCAGCTACAGGACGAAAATGCAAATAGTGTCATCCACTAGATGACAAAATAGGGAAAAGATAGAATATGTTTTAAAATTGTAAATCTATTTGGGGGTAGGTGAAACCCTATTTTGTAATGAATCTTGGCCACACAATTGTAATGAATCTTGGCCATTCATTTAACTTTTGAAACACTATAAATAGAGGACTCCCCTCATTTGCAAAGTGAGAGTTGAGTTGTTGTAAAGACATGTTGCTGAAATATATGAGAAATAGCATTGACTTGGTGCATTTCCTTGTGTTCTCTCATGTTAATTGATTCATTTCTCCAATCTTAGATGTTAGCTTAGATCTCTTTGCTGTTTAGTTAGTTGTTCATGTTACTTTGATAATCTTAGGAATGCTGTTGGCTGTTCATGAAAATTCCTGCTTTGTTGATAACTCCTTAGTCCATACTTTTTGCTGTTTGCTGAAGGTAGATAGCTTTGCAAAGTTAGTCTGGACCTGATTTAAGCTGCCCCAAACACTTATCTTTAATTCATACATGTATGTGGTGAATGAAGGATACAAATCTGCAGCCCTTAGAAGATTGCACAACTCCCATGATATTGTGAAATTCCTGGTTAAGTGGGAGATTGTTTGAAGGAATTGTCCATTGTAGGGACTCCATTATCACTGTTCGTAGCAAGCTTTAGGCTTAGGAACTTTTCTTCTCCTTCGCTCTTTTTCACTTTCTTTAGGAATTGAACAACACCAAGGTTCATTATACCTTATAAAGCTAAATCTAACAACTAGATGGAGTTCGAGATTGCTGTTTGAACCTGCAGCCAACACCTGAATGCTTTCATGCTAAGAACTCCCCTTTTGAAGATCCTACTTCGTGTTTCACATCCACACTTTGTATTCCCGTAAGGCTGCCTTGTGATTCCAGCAAATCACATCAAACTACTGAGGTATCTAAGCACTGTCATGACCTGACATCTGAGAGACCTTGGGATAGTGTTCTGCAATCCGATTGTGGAAGATTGTCTTTCAAGAGAGGTAGTGCACCTACACACTGCCTGTGTTGAGAAGTGCATAAAAACACCATCAACAGAACTAGCGCTAGAAGGAGGGCCACGATTGGAATACTAAGGTGTAGGATAAAGCAAAGCTGGATCGGATCGGATCATTCTCCCTAGAAAGGTTTCAAAGGATTCTACGATCAGCGCCAAACAAGGGAGAATTTGAAGAATTGCAGCCTCCCACGAGGGCAAAACGGGCGCAAGGAAGCAGTTTCGCCTCTTCCTCCTTCCCATCCGCCTCCATTTCACCTCCACCTTCACTTGGCTGGCCTTCATCTTCCACCCAACCATATCAAACAGCATTTGCAGGTCTTCCTTCCGGCAGCCAGGGGTTCGCTCCTCTCCCGGCCCTTTCAGTCCAAAGCGCAGTCTAGGCAACCATAGCTCAAGGGCAGCCCCGAATCGTGGTTGTATTGCCAATACAGCCCCAAGTACCCGTTCTCCAATAGCAAGTGTCACCCCCGCCTCCCCCCATGGCTTGGCTTGCACATAACCCGTCGCCGATACACTTTGTTGTTTACAATGCATGCCCAAGAATTCAGAGGGCTTTTGTTTGAAATTCCATCCCCGCGACATGCAAAGGACAGCCGAAGAGCATATCAAGATATTCGAAACGACGATTACCGAAATGCAGGTAGGTCACGAGGACGTGGCGTGTCGCCTTTTTCCGCATTCATTGGGAGAAGAGGCCTTCTACTGGTATATCAATCTGCCAAGGGGATCCATCACCTCGTGGAACTTGATGAAGAATGCCTTTCTACAGAAGTACAAGATTCCTGTCAACCCCGCCGACCTTTATCAGCAGTTCATGTCCATCAGAAGGGAGATCAACGAGCCTATCGGTTCATTTAATGATCGCTTCCACCGGGCTCACATGAGACTTCAGGACCCATACGTCCATAATGATGCGGCTGCTCTACCAGTTTACTACGCCGCCCTGGACAACCTTACCTCGGCATTGGTAAAAAGGATGCGCCCGCCACCTGCTACTCTGCTGGCCGCCTATGCAGAGGCCGTCGTGGCAAGCGCCGACTTGGGGCAAAATATTTCCAGCCCGCTGCCCTCTTTGGGGCCCGTCGCCCACCCAATGCAAATTCAGGGGCTCAATCAGGCGTTTGCTCACCAAACTCCTCTCATGAACCAGGTGCCACAATTGCCTATGGTGCCGCATCCTGGACAGCCATTGAATTATGCGCCTCCCGCGACTTCGTATATGCAGCCCCATCAGCAGAACAACTATCCTCAAATAGCCCCGCAACAGCAGGCATTCTCCCAACAGCCCCAGGCGTCGTTATACTTGTCAGGACCGGACTTTCCTCCAGCTTACCAAAATCAGCCGGCGGCCACGCCTTCTTTTCTCCAAAATCCAGCTCCGTCCCCTGGAGGTGCAGCCGAGAAGGACAAGCTAGAGGAGCTGACCGAGATGATCAAGAAGATGTCCACAGAGATGACGCATTTGAAGAACCAGAATAATCAGCTGCAGGCCTCCCAACGTAACTTTCAGGCCAATCTCAACAGGGAGAGTCGGGAGTCTCGAGATAATAGAGACAACAGAGACAACCGGGAAGTGGGCACCTCCTCGGGGCAGAATTATGAGAGGGGGCAGAACTCCAATCAAAATGCCGAAAGAAGACCTTCTCAGAGGCAGAACCGCACATGGAACACCAGGCCCAACAACGGTGGTGTCCCCATGCCATTTGATCAACCAGCGGGCAATGACCGAACATCCAGTGGTGTGTATCTGGCCAAGGCAGCTTTGTCCGGATGGTGCCGACTTCACAAAACCAGCAGGCACTCTGAGCTGGACTGTCCTGAGTTTCAAACAGCTGCTGAAATCTTCTAAGTGGAGGTGCAGAATGCCGCCGACAACGCCAACTGCAGGGACATCGTCCCATCAGAGCCCTACGATTCCTCATGTCTGGTGGTCAATCAGGCGCTGTTTCCACGAGGAGACCGCAACGAACCCGAAGCCGAGCCCACCCCCGTCGAGGATGAGAAAGCGCAAGAGGTAAGTAACGAATCGGCCTTAGCTCAACTTTTTGATTCGGTAGATAACGGTCCCATGGATGAAGAAGAGCCATTTGTGGATGAGGTCCACATGTTCCATCAACGATCCAGTCCCTATTTCCTTAGGAATAGGCAAGCCGGTGGACCCTTCACCACTTCTACCCCGCCGAACAACTTCGCCACCCCGCCTGATCCTCATGCTAGCAATAACCTGGGGTTACCCCACATACCTGCCCAATATCTCAACAGGAACCAATCCCAAAACCAACCGCAAGGTCAGCCCCAGAGCCAACCCCAAAATCCGCCTGGGCAAACAAAGATTCAAACTCCTAGCTCTCCCATAGGCCAGGCCTTTAGCTCTGAAATTGAACAAATGGGTGAATATGTGGTGGAAGAATTCAAGAAGGTTAAAATCAATTTGTCAGCCTTTGAATTGCTTAAGGTTCCTGCCATGAGGCACGCCTTCTTCAGGATCTTGAATGCAACTCCGTCCTCTAACACCACGCAAGAGATCTCAGCCAAAAGGGTAACCTTTGAGGAGCCCAGGAAAGAGCAGGAAATACAGGAAAATGCTGGAAGAAGGAATAATGCGCCTACAAATCAATCAGCGAATAGATACATTGAAAAGGAGCCAGAAAGGGCTAGTAGGCAGCCTCCCAAGGACCAGCAATTTAAACAAACCAAGGATACAGGCAGTGACAGGAACAAAGGTCAAATAGCTCAAATGGACACACCCGTGGGTATCCTCCAAGGGAGACTGGAAACTCCCCCATTCCTAACTTCTATGAGGGTCTTTGTGAAGAACTTGCACAACTGCCTACTCGATTCAGGCGCGTCTGCCAACGTTATGCCCTTGGCCATGTGCAAAGCTCTTGGCATCACTCCCACACCTTCAAAGAGATAAGTCACCCAGCTGGACAAAACAGAGATCACCATTGTGGGTGAGATAAACCGCATTCCCATGCAAATTGCTGCAGACCCCCGGATACAACAAGTTGTGGACATCCAAGTGGTAGACATACATGATGCCTATGGAATCATTCTGGGAAGAGAGTTCACTAGGGCGCTGAACGGATACACCGCCACCGACTTGTATCACATGTGGCTGCCGTGGAAGGGGCTACCAAATCATATTCGTATTGACCGTGAACCCCGGATGAAATATATGATCACAGAATACAATAATCTCAGCGAGGTGCTGTTCGCATAGACTGACCTGGGGAATTACCGCCCTTTCGCCTACCAAAATGAGCTTGAGCTTCAAGAAGAACGGACAGATGAAGTATTGCTGGTATTATGTAGCCCCTCGGCAGGTTCCGAGCAAATGCCCCAAAATGAAGAAATGTTGGCAGAAACTGATGACGAGCCGATTCAAAGTGACGAATGGGGATTGCTCGATGACATCCGAGAGACCTTGGGATAGTGTTCTGCAATCCGATTGTGGAAGATTGTCTTTCAAGAGAGGTAGTGCACCTACGCACTGCCTGTGTTGAGAAGTGCATAAAAACACCATCAACAAGTAGCATTTCCTTTGGAATCTACACTTTTTAGGCTTAGATCTAGGAACTCTTTTAGGACATCTTGATACAAAATGACCTATTTTACTGCATGAAAAACATTTAATAGGAAATACATCTTCATACTTACCTTTTCCTCTCCCTTCATGCTTTGCAATCAGTGCTTCCAATTCTTCTACCTCTCTTTCTTTATCTTCAAGTTGTTTCAATTCTTCATCATACTTGGATATCTTTTTGGAACTCTCTCTCAAACTATATATTTGCTTGTTACTTCCAGATACAATAGCCTTGAATGTAGATTCAGTCTTCAGTGTAGATTCACCAAATTCACTTATTTCAAAAGCAACAAGCTTCTCGATCAACGCGTCTCTTGTCATCTTGTTTATTGCTCTAAACTCTTCAATAGCATGAGCCTTCATTTTGTAGGAGGGAGGCAAGGATCTGAGTACTTTAGCCATAATTTCATCCTCATGCATAGAACCACTGACACATGCAATACCCATCACTATTTCATTTACTCTCTACATAAAATAAGTGATATTTTCATCTTCACCCATCTTCAAATTCTCATACTTTCCTTTCAAGCTCTGTAGCTTAGCCATCTTCACTTATGCATCTCCTTCATACAAAGTTTCTTATTTCATCCAAATCTCATTAGTTGTCTACAATCCTACCACATTATCCATCCCTAAATCTGTCAAAGCACTCAACAAAGCTTCAATAGCCCTAATATTATTTTTAGCATCTTTGATCTCATCAACAGTGGAGGGACCATTCTGAGGAATAACATATGGATCTTTTGTAATCTTCTAGAAATCTTCACCAATACATCTTAAGTGACATTCCATCCCAACTTTCCATAGTGAATAGTTAGTGCCATCAAATCTTAGACTGTCCTTGAATGTTGTCATTCTGGATCACCTCAAGCTTTTAGACTTTTTCAGAGGAACCTGCTCTGATACCAATTGTTGGAAAAACAAGGAGACACAATTGAGAAGGGGGGGTGTGAATCAGTTGTGACAAAAACTTAAACTTTTCTTACTTAATTGAACTTAATCTTATATTTGATGAATAAGAAATTAACCACAAATAATTAACACATCAGAGAGACAGATAACACCAATATTTTTGAGTGGAAACCTTGTTAGGGGAAAAACCATGGTGGATGTTAGTTCACAAGATTATACCCTGTTTAAAGTATAATAAGAAATAATAAGGGAAATGCACGTGCATTCAGGAACACTGCCTAGAGCTCACTGCTCAAATATAAAAGAGGACTCACTGTCCAACAATACAAAATAGGATTAAAATCAAAAGAATACAAATAGAGAAAATAGCTTCTACACAAGCCTAATTATAGTTCCAATGAAGCTCAAAAAACCTTCTTCACACTTTGATCAAAATTCTTCACTCTACTTTACAATCGAATGATAGAAACACTATTCACACATTTACACTTTCTCTAGAATACATTCACACTTATGCACACACAAACTTCACTTAACTGATCACTCTTATATATCCACAACATGAGATTTCATCATAACTTAGTTAGCCAGGAAAATAAAACATATTTTCAATGTCAACCCAAATTTACAAATAAATTTCAAATGTAAATCCACCAAGGTCAGACACAACATAGTGGAGACCCAAATTAACATCTCCAATAGAATAATACTTTAATTAATTACACCGTGAAGATCCACAACACACTACCACCAACATTTTGGCTAGGAACATGAAAAACCGAACATGCGAAAGAAAATATCTTCAACCCTGAGCTCTCCAAATAATGTGTACATACCAAAAAGATAGAGAATGATCTAGACACATCAGAGAACACCAAGAAACAATAGAGAATCTTTTGCAACAACTGAGATTACTAGAATCATACAATCTTCATTCAAGAACACTGATAAAGACCACAAAAACACTGTCAGACCACAACACACTCAAAACTTCACGTGAACCTCTAAAAATTCTGATAGATGATATAGAAACATTTAGAAATAAATATTTTAATCCACACCAGCTAATCTTCAATGTACAAAATAAGACACCTTCATGACCTACATAGTTCCACTAGGAACCTAAAATACTTTCTTTTACAATTTTCTCAATATTCTTGACATATACAACAACTTATTTACCAAATGCTAATAGTGTTGACATCAGTGACAACCACATATTAGCAACCATATCCACAACATCCAATAGGAAGGACAAATCAAACAAAGAACAACAGGATCAACTTTTGAAGTTGTAGAAAATCCCAACTAGACTAATTTTCCACTTCATGTTCGAATGATTCCCAGTTCCAATCAATTTTTAGGACATTGTAGATTTGAATACCTTTTTTCCAAATTTTTGTTCCTATACAGTTTTTGAGAAACTGGACTAATTTTCCTAGCTTGGCGAATGAGTCGTAGTCAACAATAAAAGAAAAATTTCTAGTGATTTAGACCTCCATTAAGTCATCTCCATTTTCTCAGGTGCACACCTTCTTGTCTTTAGTTTTCTATTTAATTTCATTCACTTTCATAGGTCATTTAGTATTAGTTTGTATTCAATTAGCGTTTATTCTTGCATCTTGCATTTCATTATCTTTCCCAAGTCTAAACTTGGTGGTGAAACCCTTAATAGTTTCTATTGAACTCCTCGGACAACCCTATTACAAAATTTCTTTCTCTTTCACATTGAGATCTTTAGGGTTACCTTTGAATGAAATTCATAGTGTGGGTATGCTCTATGAACAAAACCATGTGATAGCACCATCCCACAAATCCACCATTTTGACTAAAACCTTGTTGTATCAAGTAACTATCCAACCTTGAATACCAAGCTCTGAGATGTTTTAATCCATATAATCCCTTCTTCAATTTGTAGAACATATCCAGTTTGTTTGATAATTGAAATCCTTTGATTTTTTCAATGTATACCTCTTCTTCCAACTCCCCATTCAAGAAAGTAGACTTCACATGCATCTGATAAACCTTGAAATTTTTATGACTTGCAAAAGAAAAAAATATTCTAATAGCTTCCATTCTTTCCACTGGAGCAAATCTCTCCTCAAAATCTATCCCTTCTACTCATGAGTAGCCCTTACACACAAGCCTTGCCTTGTTTCTTACCACTTGTCCATTTTCATTCAATTTGTTCCAAAATACCCAATTAGTTCCAATAACATTCTTGTTCGTAGGTCTTGGGATGTAAGTTCCCAAGTCTGGTTCTTCTCAATCTGCATTAGTTCATCTTCCATAGTCTTGACCCAATATTCATCCTTACATGCTTTAATTATTGTTTTGGGTTCATCTTTAGAAAATAAAAAACATAGATTTACATGTTCTTCAACCACAACATTTTTTCTTCTTTTCAATACACCTTTGCTTTTGGTATCAAAGATCTGATCTTCAAAATGATTTTTCTACACATACTTAGGAGTCTTAGGCATATTTTCTAGAGCTTCTTCCTCTTCAATCTGAACTTCCTTTTCCTTTCCTCCATCTTTGTCATTTTTTCTTCAAGAGGACTCATTTGATTCATATCCATTTATCACCACATAATTCTTAGGTAATTCTTCATCTACTTTAACATTTTCACTGTGAATAATCTTCTTCATCCTCTTATTGTAACATGGGTAAGCTTTGCTTCTTGTAGAGTATTAAAGGAAGATACCTTCACCAAATCTTGTATCAAAAATTCCTAAGATCTCTTCATCTTTTCTAGTATAACACTTGCTTCTAAACACTTTCAAGTATTTTATAGTATGAATCCTTCCATACCACAACTCATAAGGAGTCTTTGCACTATTGTTTTTTGGAACTTTGTTAAGAATGTAGATAACAATATAAATTGCCTCTCTCCAATAAACTTCCAATAAGTTTCCTTCTTTCATCATTTTTCTTCCAGCTTCTTGAACTATTATATTCTTTCTCTCAAAAACTTCATTATGTTATGGAGTCGCAGGGGTGGATAAATGCCTTTTTATCCCATGATTCTCACAAAAATTGTTAAACTCATTGTAGGTGAACTCTCCACCTCTTTCATACCTCAAAAAAATTATTTTCATATCCATTTCATTCTCAACCAATACCTTGAATTCTTTAAATTTATCTATAACATCTGATTTTTCTTTGAGAAAAGTAACCCATGCCATTCTAGAATAATCATCAATCAGTAGCATGAAATACATGTCACCTTGAAAACTTCTTACTCTGGTAGGACCACAAAGGTATGTATGCACCAGCTCCAATAGTCTAAGAGTAGATTTTTTTTGAATTACTTCTTGCTTGCTTCCCAATTTGGCATTCCTTGTTGACAACATTGATGGGCTTTGTAATCTTTGGAAAATATCTCATAGCTTGAGCTAAACTGATTTGTACTATGTTATCAAAATTAATGTGACACATCCTTCTATACCATAACCAACTATCATTAATCTTAGTAATAAAGCAATGATCATCAACACCTTTAAGCTAATAAAAATTTCCATCTTTCCTTCTTCTAATAGTAACCACAGTTCTAGATCCTTTTTTGATCTCACATCCATCATCCTAAAACATGAGATTATATCCTTTACTACACATTTTTCCAATAGTCAAAAGCTTATGTCTCAAACCCTTAACCTAAATAACATCATATGTATTATGCTTTCCATTTAAGCTAATTGAAACTTTTCCACATATCTTAGAAGATGTATCACCACCAAACTTTACTAGACCTCCTTCATATTTCTCAAGTTTAACAAACTTACTTTTATCACTGGTTGTATTATTTGAGCATCCACTATTAATAATGTAGTAGTTCTTCTCCTCTTTAGCATAAAAATAGTCACCATAGTTCCTTGAGTGTTATTACTTGCTTCTTAAGAACTTTCCTTCAAACATCTCTCAAAGTTTGTAGAATTAGTACACCTTTAATAGACGTGAACAAGCATTCACTGTCATCATCGTATACATAATCAAATTTATCATAATATATACTACCATCTTCTCTAACATAATAACTTTTCTTAATTTCTTTACCTTTGTTTTCTTTATTCTTGTCATTTTAAAGCTTTTTTTGGACATCTTGAAGCATAATGACCAATCTTAATAGAACTAAAATATTTGAAAGGAAACTTACCTCTATATTTATAGGTACCTTTTTTTTTCCTCACGAAGTTTGCTTCAACATCTTCAAGATCCTCCTAGTATGATTCTTCAGTCTTTTCTAATTTTCCAGCCTTAAAATCAATCTCAACTTGTACATTACTTTGACCAAATTATCTTATTTCAAATGAAGATATAACACCAGACAACCGATCTCTAGAATATATTCTTAAATCTTTAACTTCCTCAATAGTATAAACTTGATGACTATAAGATTTAGGAAAATTTCTTAGTACCTTCTTTACCACTTCCTCTTCTTCAAAATTTCCACCAAGACCTCTGATGGAATTGACAACTTCATCCACCTTCTACATGTATCTTGTAATATTTTCATCTTTAGACATCCTTGGGTTCTCAAATATGATCTTTAAATTTTGTATCTTATCTTGCTTGACCTTAAAATCTCCTTTATATATACTTTCCAACTTTTCCCAAATAGCTTTAGCAGATTTCAAATGCATAACTTTCACAAGTCCAGTGTTAGAAAGACCACTTAAAAGAGCATACCTTGTTTTACCATTGTTTTCATATGCTTTAATCTCATCATTAGTACTCAAAACACCAGTAGGCATAGTATATCCAGTCTCAATAGACTTCCAAACTACAAATGCAAGAGAAACCAAGAAACCTTCCATCCTTGTCTTCTAGAAGTCCTAGTCCATTCCATCAAACAAAGGAGCATCCGCCTTGTGAACCATCCTAGATCTACCTCAAGTGGTTAATTTTTCTTCCAAGTAACATTGCTTTGATACCAATTTTTGAATGCACACAAGAAAACTAAGATTTAGGGTGAATTAGTTGTATATTAAAACATCAAAAACCCTCATAAATTTTGGATCCACATCAACTTAATTAACCCTTAATTTGTTAGAATGATTTAGCATGAAAGAAAATAACATAAATTGAAACACATCAACACCATCCACAATAGAACACTAGATTTATGTGGAAAACCAAAGAATGAAAAAAAACATAATGAGGATTATCTCATAATATAAAGTAATTTCAACACTGAATACAAAAGGCTCACTGCCAAATTACAGGAAAGAAGAAAGACAAATATTATAGAGAGAAATCCATCTCAATGTAACAAAAATATCCACCACATCATCACCAACACATTCATAGTCTTCCTAAAGATTGTAGACACCTTCTACAAACTACTTCTAATAGTTTAACCCATTGAAGTTCACACTGTACTTCACAAATTCACACTTCAAGACATTTTTGCAATTCACATCACACCCTTCACAACTTAATTCTCTACCAGCTCATCACTTATTTATACCTTCAACCTTGAAAACATTCTCTAAGATGAAGCTACATCTCCCATTAATCTTAGTAAAAATGAGTTGCTGGTGGTTTTGGGAGAAGACTTCTCTGAAGACTCTACTATCAGTGAATGTAGGATGAAGAAATAGTTGGTGATGACCAACTAGTGGTTGAAGATTCAGAGGATGAAGAAGAGGAAGGGCTCTAGAATATTGAACACGAATTAAAGGAAGTGGTAAGGGAAGTCATGAAGGGGATGGATGAACAAACTATGGAGGAAGGGATTGAGGAGATGTAGGATAATGATAGGCCCCCTTATCTCTATGTCACTCAAGTTTGAGAATTACAACATAAAGTGGATAAGATAGAAAAGGCCTTCAACAAGCTAATGGTTATCACTTTGGTAATTATGTGAAAGGTTATCTTTGGCATGGTGAGTGGGGTGACTAAGGCTAGGAAAGGCCATTAGAAGATGAAAGCCTCTTAGGCGAAGGAGGAGCAACTGGATGAAGGAGCAACAAGATCTATGGAATAGTACATCGAGGCAATGGAATAGTTTGAGCATTAATAGAACCTTATCTACTATCCAAGGGTATACTTTGGTTTAGTTGGTCTATATTTTTTGGATTTTTCTCTATGCTCTTATTGGGCATGTGTTCCCCTCGATCAATTAGACTTTGTTATGTCTTTAAGGCTTCTATTTCTTGTTGGTTTGTAGTTTCTATTGTTTTGGGTTGTTAGGTGTCGGTCCTATTGTAGGGTGTTGGTTGGATTTTGGCCTTTTCTATTTTGTTGTGGTTTTTTTGGTGGCCTTTACGCCTAGTTTCAATTTTTGGTTGTGTTCAAGGGCCCTTTCCCTTGCTTCGGTTACCAAAAAAATTCTCCAAGGTCGGCTATGCACCTCAATTGTGCAAAATCACATTAGTTTGACACCAAAACATTCCTACTGTGGAAAGGAATGAAAGTGGACAACATCATACCTTAACTCAGACCTAAATACATTCATACATGCCATTTCTTCCACAATCATTGAAGCAAATCCACAATTAGTGTAAACACCCAAGGTTGGCCAAACCTGTGTAAAAACCATTAACATTTATGTACACACTTCCTCAAATCCAAAGATGACTTGTGGACACCAAACATCACTTGAACACAATCTAGAATATTCCACAAACGCTCTAAAATCCAAAAAATTCATTCTCAACAACTTTCACCTAAAGAATGCACACACCCAGTACATTCAAACAACCTTCCATACTCTATTACTCAAGAAATCAATTTTTGAAGCGCCAAACCACAAACAACATTTATTGTATGTAGATATGATCATTGTTAGCATAGTTCCATAATTGTAAGACCTGAAACCAAACTATGGAGAAATGCAAAGCAAAACCATTTCTCCTAGATACCATTGCAACACAATTCACATATTGGTCAACACAACTTCATCTGCACAACGATCCAAACCAAGAGACTCTTAATATAGAACCTTTGAACACCTCTAACCAACATATCTAAACCACATGCACAAATCTTCAACATAGAAGAAATGCAGAACAAAACTAGAACACCTTTGCAACACATTGTTTTCCTTTTTTTTTAAAAAATTCTCAAAAGAACCTCAAAACCAAGCACCAAAGGCACATATTCATATCTTCAACACTTCCTCAACAACATCCACAAACAAAAGTTTATCAAATCAATAGGAGAGTTTGACACCAGTAACACTTACTAATGACAATATAGTGCAACTAATCAAAGCATCAACACAATCAGTCATCAATGACAACACAAATATAAGCTTGTGGCAATCTCCCCAAGCTTGTTGACATCAATGACAACACCAACTATTCATACTTGCAAAATTATATATATATGACAATGTGCAAAGAATATGATTGCAACAAAATTTCGATTTTAAATCTTAATAAGAACTTAGATCCATATCTACTGATTGCATCGTTATATTGGATGCTCAAAATTCTGTTCAATTGGCTAATAATATGAAGTTCAGGTTCTTGACAAGGTAGTTTCATCTTCTCAGTTTTGTTATTTTGATGGCGTCGTTCCTTTTAAGTACGTCTTTTGAGGAGGCTTCTCTCCCTTCTTGTCTTAAGGTATACATTCAAATGATTTTTTTGGACAGATGTTCATGAGAAGAAGAAAGTTATTCCTAAGCTGAACTCTGTTTCACAGGTCAAGCCTTTGGATGTGAAGTTGGATCAGACATTGGTTTGATTTGATTTCTTGTATTCTTCTCGAATAATTTGTTTGCTACGCCTTGAGTTTCTTTTTATCGTACTTTTGTAATAGAGATGGGGCCCTCTCGAAACCCCAGGTTATTATAATAAAAAACTGCATCGTTATATTGCTGTCTAAGGGCTAAATGCTAATTATTTAGTTTGGTTCAAGAAAGAAAGAATGCATCTTGCTACAAGGTACCTAAATAATTAAAAAAAATAAAAATGAAAAATGAGTTGACTGACATAGTCCAGTATTATATTGTTTAAGATGTTTAAACGTTAAATGTTAATTATTTTGCTTAAGTTCAACAGAGGAAGGATACATCTGATTCCAAAGATATTGACTTACCGAGTGCAGTATGGATATGGATGGATATGGATTAAGTCTTAAGGTAGCTTGTAGGAAGGATGGATATGGATTGAAGATAAACAATTAATATGGATATGGATTGAAGTTAACCAATTAATATTAAATATAGAATTTTAAAATATAATAAGATTTGATGAAATTAGCTCTGTTATAAAATTGGTATAAGAAAGCAGAAGCTTTTAGTTTTGATTTATTGATTGGAAGCAGTCAGTCGTATTTGCCACCTCGTTTCTCCCAAATTTCATGTTCTGTCTGCAGTATTTAAATATGGCCGATACTGCAAACCACGCTTGTCTCCTGTGGTTGCCGACATTCATCTAGTTAGACGCCGATATCGCCTCTGTCCGAATCCTATTACCCCTAAAAAATTGCACGCAACAATATTTTTAATTGTTTTTGCCCTCCGTTCCATGGCTTCCAGCGTGAAAAGCTTTCTCTCGGTGATCCTGCTTATGGGTATACTCAGTCTTCTAACAGTCTGTGCTTCGGTATATAATCTCAAAGTGGCGTTGCCTTTTCTATTATAATTCTGTTTCTTTAACAGGGATTTATGGTTTGTTCAACTTCCAACAACGAAATGTTTTTGTGTGCAGGGAAACGATATTAACGTGACGTTTGTTATTACACTACATCTGGATTATAAAGGAGTGTTGAAGATCGTGGGAAACACTTCCACACTGGGAGATTCCATCCCTCGAAATGCTCCGAGAATGAACTTGGGCGCCGGTGACAATTGGTGGCTCACTGTGGTATGTTTATTTCTCTTCTTCAAAATAACCTAACACGCTTCTCTATGTTTCGAGAACAGAGCTCGCCTATAAGAGCCGCTAATTGGCTTTTTCTTTGCGTGTTATCTGGTAGATATTGAAGCAAGAGGAAACATACAAATATAATCTACTAGTTTTGCCTGAATCGAGCAACTCTGAGTGTTATTGTAAACCCATTCAATCGCGTTTGGTAACCGTCCCAGCAGCTGGAGGTCTTATCGTTAGTTTGGATGGTTATAATTATGATTGTAACTTTGCAATCTGCCCCTCAAGCCTACGTAAGATGTTGGACCTTATTCGAGGCGTTGCATGATAAGTCCCAACAGTAAGCCCGTCAAGTAAAAGGGTCACGCGGTTGTTCTTCATCGTCATTGTCGATACCCATACAATAAACACTGGACGTTATTCTTCATTGTCGTTATCTATATATTAATGGAAATATGTTTCTTTTGATTGCAGATTTGTTGCAATCGTTATTTTTCATACATTGACTTTGATAAATATATATTAAATTCTACAAATTCATTTGCAGTTTCTTGAACCATGGAGTTCTGGATGTTTTAATTCCACAAATTGAAGAAAGAACCAACGATAATAATAGAATCTATGATAAGAGTAGAACATACTTCAGGTTTTGAATTGGCATTGAAGCCTCTGGATTGATATTGTTTGTTGCAAGGTCGATCAAAATTTTTGCGGGTCCATACATCTGGTCTATGGATCTATTCAGATAAAGCACGAATTACTGAATCTTACAGGCCTTGTCTATTGACATTGGTATGTATGAACGGATTGAGGTATCTTAATATGTGATTTATATATGGAGGAAAGAAAATTCTGAGCACTTACTGTTCTTTTGACAATAAGAAGATATTCTCCCTTGTCCATATAGTAAACTTGGTGATATCGTATTAATACTTGGTCGAGTTTGTAGACCATAATTTGTGCGTTGAAGTAATAGATGCAGTCAGTCGGGCTTAAACAACTCATTCTGAGTATCGAGTTTATATAAAATTACACTAGTTTCCTCGATAAAATTTATTGTTAGTGTGATTTCATATGAGACACTTAAACAAGTCAAAATCTATAGTGAGCTGTTTAAACCAAACCTGCAACCACATCATGTATGATTGTAGTCACATATATTACCCTTTCTTGGTTTGGATACAAAAGAAGGATTAATAGGCATTGAACCTTTATGATACTATTCTTCTAATCAATATATCAATCAATAGTTATAAAAATATAATGAATTTTGATATTAAATAAGTTGTTTATCAATTCAATTATATTTGTTTTCTAATCAATATATGAATTAATAATTATAAAAATATAATGAATTTTGATATTAAATAAGATTGTTTCTCAATTCAATTATATATTTTTTTTAATCAATGTTTTAGAATACATTTATGATCCATTATTAAGAAGAAGAAAGTGATTTTCAAACATTCAAAATTTATTCTTAATCAATGATTTTATCATCATTCTAATTATGAAGTTTTATAACTATATATTTGAAGAAGCTATTAATCTTGGTATTTGCATCAAGATAATGAGTAGGCATCTTGGATGACTCTTGAAATAATTTGTTGTGTAGGAATTCCTTCTATTTTATTCTTTAATTTAACCATTTCAATTCATTAATATTAATTTAACTCAAAATATCAGTGAGCCTTAAATTTTAAATATCCCATTAAATGTCTTGGTAAGAAAATTTTCTATGGATTTAGTCCATTGATTGTATTATGATAAGTATGGTAATTTTTTAGTTATCATAAACCATATTTGAGTCATTTATGTGTCCACATGTATCATTATTGTAGGCTAGGTTGACTTTATTGAGTGTAGCAGACTAGAATATATAAATGATGCATATAGACTAGAGGTCATGAGTAATATTTAATAATCATAATATGAATTGTATTACTATTGGATATTTTTAGAGGATTGTCCCATCGATGTGGCTTATTATTATAAGTATTTGCATCATATTTTGTATTATTTTCTTCTCTTACACAATTAATTTTATTATAAGTAGTAGTAATTCTTAATCTTAGCATTTGGATGGGAAGAAATAAAACATATTTTTTCTTTAAGAGGTCAAACTATAAAATGCATACCTCACCCTAATTTTTTTATTTTTAAAAATCTAAAGGACTGATCAAGGTCATCATGAAGCCAATAAACTCTAGATTTGAGATCATTTGAAGTATTTTCAAATGAGATATTATAAAAATTGTGTTTTTACCAAATTCGATCCTAATTAAAAATAATAAATTGATTGATGGTTTTTTTAAAATATGTAAGTTATAACAAAAGATTATACTTATTTTAATTTCTTTCAAACAAGTTATTATAAATATACTTTATTTGCATTGCCATATAAAAAAAAAGAGGTTGAGACTAGAATTCCTACATTTTAGGAAAAACTACTAACAAAAAGGATATAGATTTATAGTTAAGAATGCATGTGGTAATTACACATCTTTACATAGAATTTAGCTTACAAACATGTATTTTATTTTATTGCCTGACTATTTAATTAGTCTCACTATAATCTATTATTTTCTCTTGTTCTCCAATTCCTTGAATACATTGTATGTAGCGAATAAAAGGGGGCATATATTGTTGGTATCACCTTTCATGGTTACGATTTCATACTTTAGGCTTTCCTAGATAGAAATTTATGACCACATCTAGATTGAGCTTGATCACATTACATGCCCACATTGCATGAATATTTATTGCATTATCACATACTATAGAAATTTATTACTTTAATTTCATCACACAATGTTTGATCACATTTATGCCACATCAAGTGGAATTTGGCTATAGTTTTTTGTTGCATGTTGATTTTCACATCACTAGATTACATATAGTTTTGTTATAGTATCACATCACATGTAGCCAAATTGCATGGCTCTATTGTGAGGATTAATGTCTCATTACTATATAATGTTGAATATTTTATATCACTTTTCATAAAAGTTTAACTTGATTTTAGATTACTCTACTTTTGTGTTTTGTACATAGTTACAAAAACTTGTATTTTGTGCTTATTTTAGTTAAATATTCCAAATGGTACTCAATGGATCATATATTTTGTCTATTTTTTATGTTTTGTAAGAGAGTATTCTTATCAAGGAGAATGCAAGGAGATTCAATGTATCCTTTTGCAAAAACATCTTTTATAAATTCTCATATACTTACTCATATATTCCTAGAAAATAAGTACATGCTTTGGAATGCATGTTCATGTTAAATTCACATGCACATCAAAGTGGGGTGAAAATTATATATGAAATCAACATACTTGTACCTTTTCACATTCATTTTTATGCTAGCTTCAATAGAATTTTTCAATTTAATAACTTACTAACATGAAGCATAGTTTTGTGATTTGTTTTGTTTATATCAAAATCTTTGTTCATTTAGCTATTCTCACTTGATCCTAATTACTATACATTCACTCTTTACTCATTATTGTATTCCTATTTGCCTTTATTTCTCTAGATTTCCTGTTTTTTTTAAACTATTCTATTGTCACTAGAAATGATTTTTAAATGGTTGAAGATTACTCTTATTAAATTGCCAAATATCTAAAAATAGACTTAAAATTCTAATTCTGAAATTGTTACCCTTTTGTCATTTCCTAATTATTATAAATCAACTTAACACATATTTCAAGCATATTACAAGATAATATGTTAAACAAACATTCAATGCAAAATTAAAATTATATATATCATATAAAAAAAAGTCATTATAATACATTTTTATTTCTTAAAGAATATAAAAAAACATCAACACGTGTATTATGATTACCATTATTTATTCAAAACTGATCAAAAAAATTAAGAATTCATTTACTCAGCATTATTATATTCTTAACTACTGACTAAGAAATAATTGTTTGGGTACGTAAATATTTTTTATAAAAACAACTTGACTTACATAGTGCAATATTAAATTAAATTTTTAATATGCTTAAATATTAAATATTAATTGTTTTTCTTAAATTTATGTGAACGATGCAACCGATATACATTAAAAGTTAATTAACTAACATGTAAACAACTTAAACAATAATTTAATATTGCAACACTAATTTAATACTGCACTGAGGAAGTCAACTTCTTTTATATATTCAGAGATTTATTTACCGACTGCAGCACTGTAATGTTCTAAAGCTTTTGCTTGTTAAAGGAAGTATATGATAGAAGATAAACAATTTTAAGTTAGAATAAGATTTAGAATAAGGTACATATTTTTTTTTTCCTTCGATATAAACCACACTGACTCTTCATGCTTCGGGAACTGAGCTTACCTATCAAAGCTATTAATTGACTCTCTTTGTGTGTTCTATGATAGATAATAATCTTAACTGTCGATACACACGTAATAAATGATACGATTTTCTTTATTGTCATTATCTATATATGAATGAAAATATAAAATTTTATTCTAAATTTACCACGAATGTTTTTTTTTTAATAGAGACATTGAAATATTTGGCTATTATATATTGTTCGTTCATTCTATGAATTCTAGATTTGAGACATTTTCATCATAAATTTCTTTTTATTGTAATGTCATGAATGGAAGAAAAAATCTAGAATGAGAATAGGGCATATTCAAGATTTTGGAACTGTTTGATAATTATTGCCTTTAGTATATTATAGTCATAGGATATTTTTGCTTTCTTCAATAGTTATGATTACTATATATATATAAATAATTATAATTTTTTCTTTTAATTTGAAGTTGGTTCATAATATCTTAAATTTTTAAGCTCAATTTTTGAATTGATTCATATTTTTTTATTCTTGAATTTTAAAAATCTTTTCAAATTTTTTTATGTTTTATCAACTTAGCTTTATTAGATGCTTAATATGCAAAGCTTCCCATGCATTCTTTTATATTGTTATGTTAGCAATATAGAAAAAAAATGAAATATCCAATGTAAATTGAATAGTGAATAGAGTTTGATTGTCTTTCTCTGTGTTAGTTTTAAATCAAATTTGTTGATAGAATCTCAAAAGTATTCTAATCTACAAGTGCAACATATTTTATATCCACTAATTACTAAAGATCTTTGGACAATAATAGGAACTTCATTTTCATGCTCAGATATTCATAAGTTTTCTTATAAAATAAGAGAAACTATAATGGAAAGCTACCTCCATTAGCCATTTTAATAAAATAATTGGTGAGAACTATTTGAAATAAGCCACACCTAGACAGAAAATGGGTGACAAAAGAAATGTCAATAGTTCAGTTGATAGAGCATTTCAATAAGAAATGGAAGGTCCTAGTTGGTCCATATTAGTTCCAAGCACCTACAATGTGGTTTAATGGTGGGGAGTGGGAGGGGGGGGGGTTGTGGTGTTGGAAATAAGCCACACCCGAAGTAAAAAATGGGCTAGTCAAATAAAAGCTAATAGTTTAGTTGGTAGGGCACTCAAACTACAAATGGAAGGTCCTACATTTGACTCCTAATAGATCCATATAAACTATAATTCAACAAAAAACTATTACCTTAATTACTACCTATTTAATAAAAATCCTACAAATTACTCTAATATCAATTTAAAGAAATATTAACACCACTAACACCATATTAAAATAAATTAACAATAAACTTAATTTGCAAAAAAATAGATTATTAACAATTATAGATCATTGTCTAAAATTGAACAATCAGCAGAGGCAAGAAAAAAACAACTATATTAATTATGAATTAAGTGTCTTATTGAAAGATTTTTCTGAAATATATAATAGCCTTTTACAATGCAAACTGTAGCTATAGAAAAAAGAATGTATATCCTATCCAATTACATGCAGAAAAGTTATTACAAATAATATATATAAACGAAGGAAAAATAAATAAAAAACAATGTTGCATGCAAATGGTAATTGCATAGGCAACATTATCTCCTCTATACATGACTTAAAAAAATATTAAAGACCAATTGCTAATTAAAAAATGATCAAAGATCATGCGCCTTCAGTTTCAACCTCCCCTAAACAATAAAGCACAAAATGATCCTTAGCCGACAATCTATCCCAAAAGAAGCAAATTGTTGAGCAATAGCTCCAGTGAAAGATTGAAAAACACCATATAAAGCAGGCGAGAATGTAAGACATCCTCATGGATTTTGAGGACTCCCTCTCATGATTTATAGCATCTGAGTAATTATTAAATTTATCTTGATATCTAATAACTCATCACGGACTAAGAATGAGAACAACCACCCACATGAGAAATAATAGAAGCTGGGGAATAGATGGAATCGGACATTAATGGGATATGTGAAACCTAAAAAATAATGTGTTGAATATCAAAATAATGGAACCAAGGAGATTTCTTTTGAGAATAAATTATAATCATACGAGTTTTCTCATCACCCGACAAGAGAGGAATGCTCTCACTCAATCTGGGGTCTAGAAAGTAGTAACAATATAGGTTGGATATTAGAACTCAACATAATGAACTGGATCGATTGAGACTACGCCCAACACTTCAAAGATCTGGGTAACAATGACCTGAGAATGTTAGCTGCCGCGATCAATATAAACCTAAAGAAATAGATGAGAAAAGTAGTGTTAAATTGTAAGTTTTCAATGGTCATTATTGGTGTGGTGTAATGGTTTAAATATAGTTTTTTTATTTTTATTATCAAAATTTAAATTTTCTTGAAGTATTATTGTTGAGTGTTTATGTTGATGATGAGGTCTCCTATTTATGACCTCATTCTGATCAGAAGTATTTACCTCTCTTACAAAAAAAAAAAAGACTTGATGAGCAAATTGTTCTAGACTACTATTATTATATCATTGTTACTCAATCTTTGAGGGGGGTCTTCATTAGCCTTGCCCTTGATCTAGATTTGTTCGAGTATTGTAATTTCTCTCACACAAAGACCATGATTATTAAATTATCACAATCATTAAAGAAGAAAGAAATTATTAAATACAATGTTCTAAATTAATGTTAGAGATAAGAATAAACATGAAAAATATTTTATATTTATTAGTGAGTTTTGTAAAGTGACAAGTCAACACAAGATCTAAGATGATCTAGAATTGTCTCAACCTCTATATAATGAGACATCATGTAATGCATCAAAGAATTAAGAGTGATCAAGTGATATGAAAATGCAACATTCAATATTTATGGATTTGAAATGTATTATGTTCATAATGAATAGAATTGAAGAGTATTTGATCTAGCATTTTATGTTTGTATTTGCAAATTTTCTTATTCATCCATGTCCATCCAACACCTACAAGTGGTATCAGAGCCAAGATAAGAGAACGTTGAGTAAAAGAAGAGTGGGTTAAGAGAAGATCAATATTGTTGTTTCTTTGTTTTCATTGATTGGAGAATCATAAGAGAGGAAGTAGACCATGGAAGAGGCGCAACCAAAGGAAATATAATTGCAGATCAGCTCGCTAGAGATAAGATGGAGCTACAGTTGTCGAGGTCCGCAACTCCAAATGATAGGTCACTAGAAGGCATATCGAATGAAAAGATCGATAGAGCTTGGAGATAGCTTTTGCTATCCACCAAGGAGATTAATATGGAGTTTTGATCACCCTCAAGGAATTCATAGATTTTGAATAGATCACACATTTCCCCAGAGAAGAAAAGTCATTGGAGGGATCACCAACCAAGAAAGTGAGAAAATTAAAAGGAATACGCCACTGACAAGCAGAAGAGAAATCACTTGGTCAATGGGAAAAGGAGACTGTTGTCATTGTAAAGGAGATTGTTGCCATTAAAAGAAGATCATAGCTATTTAAGAAGAGATTGTTAAGACAGAGAGAGGGACTGTTTTGAAGCCGCTAAGTGAGCCACTGCTTAATGTAATCAGAGCCGCCAAGTTAAATCATAAGGAGTCATAGTTTTCTTAAGAGAAGAACTGTAGAGCAAAAGGTGAATGATCATTGTAAAATAACAAAACCCAATGATTATTGAATCGCAAAAACAAGAGGGATCTCTCTATAAAGGAAATGTCATGGATCAAGGGACTACTAATCAAGATATCACAGTTATTTAATAGAGATGTTGTTGTTAAGATAAGGGACACCATAGGTGTTGAATAATTACAGTTCATAGTTTTTATAAAGAACACCAAAGTTGTCGCGAGTCACCACTTTCCAAGCCATCCCCGCCCAAAGAAGGGATTACAAGTTTTTTCAATGTAAAGGAATCACTATTTTAGTTTTTAGGTTAAGTCAAAAATTGCTAGCTACAGTCAAGAGGTTCACAGCCAAAGAGAATAAAGGAGATCACTACATTATTATTACAAGCTGCCATTATTATGGAAAACTTGAAGGCAGATTTGGAGTTCGTAAAACATCCAAAAGAGATAATGGACAAGTTGAAGGTAGATTTGAGGTGATAGATGTCAAAAAAGAGAAGCCACAGTAAGAAGTCATCCAAGTCTGCAGCGATCAAAAGCTAAAGCCATCATTGTTTACAAAGATCATAGTATAATCGCTGAAAAGAAGTTTCTAGTCACTGCCCAACTCAGTTATAGATCATTGGCTTGCAAGCCATAGTCAAAGATTAAATTCACCAAAGCAAAGTTGAAATCATTGTTTTGAAGCAAAGAGGAGATCGCAGCTGAACACACATGAAGCTACCGAAGAAAAAGAATAAATCTTTGTAGCGGAATCACAGTGAAAGTAAAGGTAAGGCGATTTATTGTTGAATTTAATGATAGCAGAATAAACAAAAGAAAAGGATTGCAGAAAATAAAATGAATGAACAATAACACACACAAGAACACAAAGATTTTTATAGTGGTTTGTCTTATAGACTACATAATAATCTCTTTTATTAATTCTCAATACAATAAATAATATTCAAGTAGCAACAACTTTTATAATTTAGTCTCATCTCCAAACTGGAAAAATCCACAAAAACGGTCAACTTCTAAATTAGTAAATACATGCTAAAAAGAAGTCAGTTACAAAAAAGACATCCATTTTGAGTGTGAGAGAAACTATTGTTATAATTAGAATATTTGGGCTTCATTGAATCCAACAATCTCCCACTTGAAGATCAAATATTGCTTAAGATAGCTGCTAAGAGATAGCCCCCACTGTAGGCATTTACATCAACCCCAACGAAGATTTTAGTTGTGCTAGATTTTGTTCAAGAACACTTTGGATGAGTCTCCTTCAAAAAACATTAGATTTAATAACCTCCATGGATTTTAAGCTTTCCATTTCCTCCTCTACAGCCAAAATCAAATCTGGACCTCCACCATGGCCCCAATCCAAAAGCTTTTATGTACACCACTAGTACTCTTGAAGGGTCTCCCCTTTCCATGCAAACACAACTACACTGTTATATCCACCACCATATGTAGTAGCATCAAGGTTGCTTCAATAACTGTACCTATCACCAGTACCAATAGGCTCCATGTAAACATCAATGACATTACCAAACTCTATCTCAAACAATGATTTTTTGTATTTCCTGCAGAAGCATTTGCACTACCTACACTCAATGCATTCCATTATGCCTCTACTTTTGCAATCTTCATCAATAAATCATCTCTCTTTTTCTTCTTGAAATCCAATTTCCTCAAAAGTCTTATTCTCAACCTTTTTGAAATCTTCTAGCATGTCAAAATCCTCACCTCCCAAATCCTGTGGGGCCCTTTCCCACACATACCTCGCCTGGGTAGTGCTCGGAGAATTAGGATCAACATCACAAATAAGAACTTCAGTGGTCAAATAGACAAGAGCATCATCCATTTCCATCCTTAATGCTTCATTTCTTTTCTTTCCAAAAAATTCACTCTTTTGCAAATTTTTCTTTTTCTTTTTCCATACAAAAAATTTGTTCTCTGAACATCAAAATATCTTCCTTTAGGATCGCAACTTTGTTGTTCAGGTAATCCTCTTGATTCTCGGCCTTTTTATCAAGTTCATCTTCACTCACCTGGTTCCAGACTGCATCCTCCTCATCTTAGAAGGAAAACTCCATAGTCTCTCCTTGTTTAACCAATGATTGCTTCAAACCCTCTTTGTTATCTTCTTTCTCTTTGCCAATGGTAGCCACAATTGCATCAAGAGTCAAGAAGGAAACAAACCAAGCATCCTCCTCCTCTTCAGCTGAATCCTTCTCATTTTTCTAGCTATCTCACCAATGAATATGGTGCCTTGATTCGTTGCACTTGCACATTACTTTACTACTGAATCTAAACTTCCAAGAAATTCTTCAATGTTAGAATCAACTTCATCATCATTTGAAACTCCCACTTCAGCTGTCTCTTCACTAGATATAAAAGTACCCAGCCGAATGAAACACCCAATCATTTTTATGCAAGATCAAAGGAAGAAAAATAACTCACCCAATCTCATTAGACAAAAACTCAAAACATCCTTGTTTGATTACTCATCTCAAATTCACTTTCCCTTCACAAAACCTTGATTCCAAAGTACTCAAACAGAAAACAAGGCACAAAATCATTTATTGATTCCAAAAAACATCTTAGCAACATCACAATTTTCAACCCAAGCCCTTTCATCAAATTAAATATTTCAAAAGTGTGAATTTTCCAAAGTTGACTATCCAAATTAGCAACTAGGTCTCTTTAGACCACACAAACAACCAACGATACAAACCCAAGCCCATTTCTCCTTTATAAAATTATAAACAAATGTAAATATTTTTTCATAATCATATTAGACCATTCTTCAAACTTTATTCAAGACTTTTTATCAAATACCAATTTGTAACCCTCTTGATTGCTCTTCCAAGCATTGTAACAGTGCTAGGGCATCACCTAATGAACCAAAATCTTCAAAACTTACACCTGAAACCTCAATAATCTTGAATAACACAATATAATTGACTTACAAACCAATTTTCAGAGGATTCCAATCAATATAAATGGAGTTATGAATTTTTGAGAGCTTGTTGCCTTGTCAAAATCTGAACTTGATAGTTTCTACCAAAATGAGCATAACTTTCTTAATATTCAATGAAATGACCTCAAACCAATGCCAAAAGAAAGATAACTCGTTCCTCTATCCAATAATATAATATTTAGTTCATTTGGATTTCGTATTTGCATGTACAATTTGCTGCAACATGACTATTACAGAGAAATCTAGAAAATTGCAGTTAATAAAACCACCATAACTTCCACAAATCAACGCCAATCTGCATGAGAAAAAGTTTATTTGGAAGGTGATTGAGAGTAATAACACATGAAAAAAATTATAAATGTACTCCATCCTATACAATGTCCGTACAACACCAAAAACCAGAGAATTTATGTGAAAGTATGCATAAAATCAGAACTTTTCATTGATCTAACTCCTTTATTCAATCACCCACACCTTCAAAATTATTTACAAGGAATTTATAAAGGAATTAAACTATATTTTAACCTTCTAACTACTTTCCAACTAATTACCAATGCCTAAAAAAAAATGACCTTTCAACTTCTTAAAGTTACTTTATGCAACTTTTACAATTTTTGCAATTTATGTTGACAACTCTTGCATTTTTACAAAGTTGGACACTATACACATCCAATGACCTCTAATTGATTCATACATGTGAGGAATGGTCTAAATGACCTTAATACATTGAAAAATCAACATGATTGAATCAACCTTCAAAATTTGTTCAATGGAATCATGATGTTGTAAAGGTGATCTTGCACCAAACTCCCGACCAAGAAAAGAATCCAAGTCCACTTGGATTGATGTTGTCAACAGGTCTTCAACTCTCTGTATGCTCTTCCTCAGACTGAAATTGCTTCTAACCACCTTCATTTTCACCTTGGGCTTCATCTTATCCATGCAAATCAGCTTCATACCTTTCTCACCAACTGAAATTAAAATCTTCACTCTTCGGTGCATCTCAATATCATGATTCTCCCTTTGTCCTCTAACCTGCAACTTGATCCTTTTCCAAAAGATTAGTAACACAATGAAATGAAACATGATTTCTAGAATCATACCTCCATCATTCATCAATTCTCTGCAAACCTCCAAGGTCAATTTATTCACAATCTGCTCTTTAATCAACTCAACCTCTGAAATCAGGTCTCTTTTTCTGCTAAGGCCTTCATCATTCCTAGAAATGTCTAGAACACTTTTACCTTCTTCATCTATGAACTCTTCTTTAGCATCTTCAAAGACTTAATCCTTTCCCACCTTCTTGTGCCTTCTCCTTTTGACTATCTTTTGTATGGGCAATGAAACTTTCCTTTTCATTGTCAAATTCCAACTTGTTCCTTGCATAATCATCTGCTCCATCTTCATCATAGATTCTTGAAACTATTTCTCAAACCTCTTCATCTCTTGCTTCAACTTAGCAATCTCTTTTGTCCATCTTCACTTGTCTCTTTCTTTTGTTTCTTTCTTCCTCCACTTGCAAATTAGTTCTCTAGCACCTCCATCTCTAGATGGCTCAGCAAGTCTCTCCTTTCTCACAACTTCTCAACTTTCCTCAACTTTTTCTCTACCTTCTCAATGGCAGCAACCAGGTTCTCACATAACCTACAACCAACCACAACACAACACCAAACACACAAACCACAACTACAACTCACTAGCCCAAATCTTTCCCAGGCTCTAATACCAATTTGATGTAAGATTAGAGGAAGAAAAACAAATCACTCAATCTCATTAGACAAAAACTCAAAACATCCTTGTTTGATTACTCATCTCAATTTCACTTTTCCCTTCACAAAACCTTGATTCCAAAGAACTCAAATAGAAAAAAGGCACCAAATCATTTATTGATTCCACAAACATCTTAGCAACATCACAATGTTCAACCCAAGCCCATTCATCAACTTAAATATTTCAAAAGTGTGAATTTTCCAAAGTTGACTATCCAAATCAACAACTAGGTCTCTTTAGACCACACAAACAACCAACTATACAAACCCAAGCCCATTTCTTATTTCTAACATTACAAAAAAATGTAAATAGGTCTGCACAATCATATTAGACCATTCTCAAACTTTATTCAAGACTTTTTATCAAATACCAATTTGTAACCCTCTTGATTGCTCTTCCAAGCATTGTAACAGTGCTAGGGCATCACCTAATGAACCAAAATATTCAACACTTGCACTGAAACCTCAATAATCTTGAATAACACAATATAATTGACTTACAAACCAATTTTTAGAGGATTCCAATCAATATAAATGGAGTTATGAATTTTTGAGAGCTTGCTGCCCTGTCAAAATCTGAACTTGACTGTTTCTACCAAAATGAGCATAACTTCCTTAATATTCAATGAAATTACCTCAAACCAATTCCAAAAGAAAGATAACTCATTCCTCTATCCAAAAATATATGATTTAGTTCATTTGGAGGCCGTTCCTACATGTACAATTCGCTGCAACATGACTATTACAAAGAAATCTAGAAAATTGCAGTCAATAAAACCACCATAACTTCCACAAATCAACACCAATCTGCATGAGACAAAGTTTATTTGGAAGGTGATTGAGATTAATAACACATGAAAACAATTATAAATTTACTCCTACCAAAAGTCCATACAAGATCGTGAAATAGAGAAATTTTGTAGAAAAATGCTTAAAAAATGAGTTTTAATAATCTATTTCATTTCATCAACCACCCACACCTCAAAAATACAAAAGCCCTTTTATAGGCATTAAAATGTTCCATTTAGTTTTCAACTACCTTAAAGCATAACTAATCTAATATGACTCTTCACCTTACATCCTTTTGCAATTTTGCATTTTTGTAAGACAACTTTTACATCTATTCAAATTTTGACATCAAACTTAAAACTTGACCTCCTAAGGACTTTAATACATAAAAAATGACCAAGAAGACCTTGTTACAATGTTGAAACAACAAAATTGATCAACCTTCAAAATGGAAACATGACAAATGTGTCAAGGTGCTCCCGCACTAATTTTCCATCTTTGCTCAATACTTTCCATGGCTCTAATACCAATTGTTGAATTTAATGACAACAGAATAAACAAAAGAAAAAGATTGCAAAAAATAAAATGAATGAACAATAGCACGCACAAACAAGAACATGGGATTTTTATAGTGGTTCATCTTATATACTACATCCACTTTCAATAGGGGAAACTCTTTTATTAATTCTCAATACAATAAATAATATTCAAGTAGTAGCAACTTTTAAAATTTAGTCTTATCTCCAAAATGGAAAAATCCACCAAAACGGTCAATTCTAAATTAGCAAATATATGCCAAAAAAAAAGTCAGTTATGAAAAAGGCATCCGTTTCGAGTGTGATAGAAACTACAACTATAATTAGAATATTTGGGCTTCATAGAACCCAACAATTATGTCATTTCTTCAATGGAAAAATTTGGTAAAAGAGTAAAGAAAGAAAAGAAAAAGAATATGAAAGATCGAAATTGTTAAGAGATTTAAAAAAGGTTTCAATATTAAAAATTGAACAATTGTTCAAAATTTATGATCTTGAAGACAAAATGGATAAAATTAAAGAAAAAAATGAGGAGTTAGAAGAAATATTAAAGCTATTTGATGAGACCAAAGAAAAGTTAAAGAGACTATAAGAGGAAAATAGTTTACAAAAGAAGGAAATGTCAAAATTGAAAGAAAAGAATGATCAATTAGTAGTATGCAACGGATGTTTAAGGTCAAAACCATTGATATTTGATGTTTCATGTGCATTTGAAGATTTGTGTTCTTCCATTGATAAATCAATTGGTTTTTGTCATATATCTAAAGTTGTTTATTTATAATGAATGTAAAGATAAAGATGGTAATGTGTTTGTAAATCTTGTTAGTTGTAATGAGAAAAATATTGGTTTCAAATTCAAGAAAGAATGGGATATAAAGGTCATGGATTATGAAAGTATGAGCGAGGAATCAAAGAGCCTATTGGGCCAGTTATGAGGTCAAAATGTGAAGGCCTTGTATATATCACAAGTAAGGGAAATGGTGTTACAGGTTCAAGTAAATTTGTTCAAGGATTTGTTGCAATATGAAGGTGTTGTCATTGGTGTCAATTGGTTGTTGTTATTGATGTCAACTATGTGTATGGAAGTTGGTTATTGGTTGTATGTGTTCAGGATATTGAGAAAATTATATTAAAGAAGGTTTGCAAGTTGTGCATGCATAGTTGAGATATTGAAGAAGTGTTATGAGTACATGAAGTTATCATTATGTTGCTATGTTTGGATGTGTGTTAGAGTGAAGTATGTTCTATGATGATGTCTCTAGTACTTGAACTCCAAGTGTTTTTTAGAAAATTTAATAAATAGAGAAAATAGTGTTATGTAGGTATTCAATGTTTCCTCTGAGATGTGCTCCGCATTTCTTCTAGGTTGATGATATGCTTGTGTGAATATGAGGTATTTTTCATGATTGTTGGTAGTTTCTTTATCCATAATTTGGGCTTCTAGATCATCGTACAATGCAAGATATTTTCACTGGTATGTGAATTGGCATTTCAGTGTGTCTAGCTGTGGTCTGGGAGAAATGTATTTTCTCTGCATTTCTTCATATTTTGGTTTTAGGACTTGTGGTTTCAAGAATATGTTGATAAGATTTCTCTCTTTCTTGGTTCAAGAGGATTTGAGATTTAGTATTGTTGTTGATGATTTTTTGAGCTATAGTGTATTTTAATGGTTGATAGGGTTATTCAAATGTACAAAATATTCATACTCTTCAGGGGAAGTTTGTTGTGAAGCTTCTAGGTGAATTTTTAAGTATTTATTACTTACTCCAAATCATGTTCAAGTGAATTTTGTTATCCAGAAAGATTGGACTGAGTTAAGGATGCATGCGCTTAATTTTTTTATGTGTTTTGCATGGGTGTTGGCCAACCTTGTGTTAAACACTACTTGCAAAGTTTATGGAAGCATGTTGAGGCATGTTGGGACTCATTTAGGTCCTCATTAAGAATTTTTTTTGGTCGCCCTCATTGTCTTCCACCATAGGAATGCTCTGGCATCGACCTAATTTGAATTTGTAAATGCAAATTGTGTATGTCCAACCTTGGAAGGGTTTCAAGGTTGAATACGGTATAAGTATGGGTTGACGTGTTTGTGAATGATATAGAGAGATGTAATATAGTGATGTGTGATGTGATTTTGAGTAAATCAGTGTGAAATACAAGTGTTGAGTTCCCTTTAAGGTAGTGAGTCGATGGTATAATCTATCTTCCAAGCATTTCTGCAAGAGTGTGAGCAAATTGTGGTGGAATATCTATTATATTGAGATGGTTTTATCTCTATAACAATTATCTTCTATCTTCTTTGTAATTATATGGCAGTGAGCTAAGGAAATGAGCCCTCATTGGATAGTGTGTCATGTTTTGGTAGTAAGCCTTTTTGAAAATGAGCCTTTGTATTTGGTTTTGGAATTCTTTATATTATGAGCTAATCCTCACTGTGGTTTTTCCCTCATTGGATTTTCCATGTAAATCTTCTATTTTTGTGTGTATGATATTGTTGCTTTTAGTTTTTTTTTCTTCATTCAATGATTAATCACATTAGTAGAGTAAGGGTTTTGTGAATGCTTATTGATCTAACTTCTAGTGAGAGTTTTAAAGGTTAAAGTTACTACAACTGATTCCCCCCATCTTAGTTGTCTTGTTCAATAGGAATGTATTATGTGTAGTATTCTCATTGTAATATGAAAGGACATACAAAGGATATGTGTTGGGATATTAACCCTTGTACTATATGTGGATTGAACTAGAATCTTTGTCAAAAGATTTGTTGGAAAAGAGATTGGAAGAATGAATCTATGATAGGATGCAAAAAGCCACCACAAATTCCCTTATTTTTTGTTGAGTTCAAAAATTACATGGGCCTAGTTTGGGATCAAAATAACCCTAAAATTTCCCTATAACCCCATTGAGTCATGGAGTTCATCATTAAATACCATTAAAAAGGGAATGGCCTAAACAATGCATAAATCACAAGGCCTTACACTTGAAAGGGAAACAACATACATTAGCAACATTGATCGACAGGGGTTGACATTCACTACAATTTCTAGAGTATGTGAACTAGCAGGTCTCTGCATACACCCTACCTTCACATTCAAAAGATATGCATGCATGCAACAAAGCCCATATGTTGCTCATCAAAAACAAGAAGAGGACCACTTAAATGCACTATCATATCAATGCTCCTAAATTGAACACAATAAATAGCAAGCTTTCAAGGTTTGCTCCTTCCATCCATTCATTTGATAACTTATTTTTAAAAAAACCTATAACTTTGTGTGTCTTTATAATATGTGTATTTTAAATAAAAATTTAATTCTTGTTTATTTATTCCATATATATTTGGTGGACTTAAAAGATCATTTAAACAACTATGAATTTACAATAGTTTTCAAATTGTAAGACAAGTACTCATTATTTCTCTTCTTTTCTACCAGGCTCGAGTTCTACAACATGATAATAACTTTGATGCACTATAAAAATATCTATTATTGTTTACTTCCAAAATTTTATACTTTACAAATTAGAATTTTGTAAGAAAATGTGATGAAATACAGTTTTATAATTTCCCTCTTTTGTAGTTTATTTCAAACTAACTATCGTCCTTCTAATTTGCACAAATTTGACATTAATATCTACAATGTTTTTGTCAATGGATGAGTTGTTATATTTCCACAAGGAAATGTCAAAAATATCTGTATCGCCCATTCTTTATTTTCAGTAAAATGGTATTGTTTTAAAAATCATTGCTTCTTTAATATTAAAATTTGATGTATCCGTTCTTCACTCAATATGGTTCATTTGCAATATCATATGCACATATATACAAATAAATAAGTTATATTCAAATTTATAAAAGAAAAATTGTTATATTTTATACTTTAAATTTATAATATATTAATTTAATGTTTTGAATGTATACTCAATATTATTCAATTCCAAACATTATAATAATATATATCATCATTAATAAGTACTTTTATTACATCTTACTACACAAAACAAACAATTATTTTAAATTGCTTTTCTCCTTACTTCAAAGCATTTCATAGTTACATTCTCCTATACTTAATGTCAAATACTAAACTCTATCCATACAAATTCTAAATTAACAAAAAACCATTTGCATACCCATTGCATACCAAGGTGTGATTGCTAGTATATTTTTGTGATTAAATATCTCATCATCATATTCAAATTATAATATTAATTAACATATTAGTGATCACAATACATTTAAAATATTAAAATATTAAATATAATCATTTTAATAGATTTACTTTCTAAACTTTTTTGAAATTAATTATTCACTTTTTAAAAATAAAATAAAAAACATATTAAATATTAATCAAACATTCTATTTATTTTATTTTATTTTTTAATTTTTGGATAAAAGATTATAGGTCTAAATTTTTTGTATTAACAAAATAGCTGAAATACATTTTCATAAGTACGAATATACATAAAAGAGGGAAATATGATCGTCCCTCTAATTAGAAAACCTTGAAAAAAATATATATATCTTATTATATATATCCTTCAATAAAAGGATCTCCAAGCTTTAACTTAAACATGTCGATATTGATCGGTATATACCAGCCCATTAAATAAATAGTTTGGAATATCACACCAAATAAGTATTTAACAGAATATATAAATATTAAGCATAGCACATAAATAAAACTCTCTTATTGTAAATGTCCTTCAACGACAAGTAGTTTATCAGTTAAACAAAATACATGCAAGCAAACTCTCTAGTTCTCCCTCCCAGGCATTGTCTTCGCAGGATTCTTAAAACTGTTCTTTCATTAACCAAAACTTTCCATAGTGTCAAGGAAAAATGATTGTTACGTACTCTCTTATTAGGTCATAAATGTGTACAATTATATGGTGTTATGAAAAAAATGTGTCTTTACAGGAGTTAAACCCGAACCGAGGCCTAAGTTCAGATTCAAAACATTGTTCGCGGCCGTCGAAGGAGAACAATGCATTGGGCTTTCATCTTTAATGTCTTCCCGTCGACCAAACCTAGCCGCTGGTTTACAACCAACTTGTAATCCCTGATTTAGACATGTCGGGGAAGACATAATGGCGGGAACGATTAATGTGGGAGATTGGAGAACAGAAGCTCCGGGTGCGATCGAGGTCATTATGCAGGAATAGTACGTATTGGAGAAAGCCAAACAGAGGAATCCATTTTGCATGGGATTCCCGTGGAAGCCGTTAACGGCCCAAGCCTTTTCTTCCTTTGCCTTCTGGGGCTCCTTCTTGTGGGCATTCTGGTGCCCACCCAAGGCCTGCGAGTTCTCGAACTTCAAGCAGAAGAATGGACACTCGAATTCCAAATTGTGTGCTGGGCACCTTGATTCATTCTCTTCCTCCGCACCTTCGACCTGTTGTCTGTGCACAACCTTGAGCAAACCCACCGCCTTCTGTGGTAGGACTTTGTCACTATTGTTGTCATACTCAATTTGCTCCCTCCACAGGTCGTTGTTACTTAAATCTTTGTAGCGTTGAAAGGAGTCCTGATAGGCATTGGTGAATTCTTCTTCCTTGGGGTTGAAGAGGAAACTCGTATATTTTCTCCTCTGTCGGGTAGACTCAATTACTTTGCTTAAAGTAGTTACTCAAACATAGACATTCCGAGTGCATAGATGCCTTATATTATTTCCCCTGCTAATTCTTAATAATTATCAAATATGTGTAAATGTAGGTCGTGACAAATTTGACGGTAATAATCTAGGCATTCAATAATCTATCAATACCTCCCAATTAGCGTCCAATGACAGCCATACCCCAAACATTCAGCTGGCATCAAATCTTATCGTGCGTCTTCCTCAACTAAAAATTTAGAAACCCCTCGGCCTTTGACAGTCGAGCTTGATAGATATTGGCTGCAACGGAACGGAAAGTTATCAATCCAAATTCGAAATATCAAGTTCGGATTTCACTATTTGGAAGGTTACTCCTTCTAAATGCCTACAGCATTACACTCCATCCCGGATAAGGCGTGATAAAAATATTGAGCGCCCAAATTAACACTGTAGATTTTGTAGCGTTATCATAACTTCATACCGTCTTAAAAACTCAAAAACTAAGTTTCATTGAATCTGTGAATAAAATCACTTCAAGGATCCCCGACAGCGGAAGATCTGATAATCGTATACCAGATATCCCGCAGTGCCGACTGTTCAAATGTTTCCATTAAAATACATATATGGATTTATATGCTAGTTTTACTCCATATGTTCCGACTGCTGAAATAGACTTCTTTATCTTTTAAATCAATGAAATATTAAATTATTAAAAAAAAAAATCAAAATAGATTTAGAATGAATTTAATAATAGTTATATTTCATAATATATTAAAAAAATTATTAATCATTTTACAAAAAACAAAAAAATATATAATAAATTTATAATAGTTATAATTCAACCCTCACTCAAAAAGATTATTAATCATTTTAGAATGAAACAAAAAAAATTATAAATATCAATTTAATATTAGATACATTTCAAAATTCACTAAAAAAAAATCATTTTAGAATTAAAAAAAAACATTTAAAATTAATTTAATATTAAATACATTTTAAAAATCACACCTAATTCTAATAAAAGCAAAAAATTTTTTTAAAAAAAATCAATTATATATAAACTATTTGAGCTTACACCTCATTTCATCTTACAGTAGGAAGAAATTTGTCACTCCACATTTCAGAAAGAAGAAGTATTGAGGTAGTAAATGTAAATTTTATTTCAAAAATTAATATCATTTTTTAAATAATGGAAATATTATTATTATTATTTAAATTTTAGGTCGTGACCAGTGTAATGGGTTGTGACTCATTACATAGGCTGTGAACCTCTATAATGGGCCTCGACCCATTACAAAGGCCTTAGAGCCTTTTCAAATTTGAATATTTTCTTATACATAAGTTTTCACAAATTGTGTTCTTTTAATATTTAATTAATAAAAGTAATTTCTGAAATTAATTAGTTTAAAAATGAAAAAAATAATAATACAAGCCTCTATAATAGACCACCATAAAAAAAATATTAAAACATTTTAATAATATTTTTTATTTCAATTTTTTTATTTTTTATTTTCAAATTCTTAAATATTTTCAATTCAAAAAAAAAACTTTCTATATACCATAAATTGAAATTTTTTTTAAGCTTACCTTCTCTTGGGGGATCTAATAAATCTATTGTCTCATAAAGGTATTAGTACTCTTGCATAGGCTGTTGATCCTAATACCACCAATTTTTGGCAACAAGGGTGGAAATCTGCTGGTAGGCTTGGTTTGATTGGTGTGGATTATGAAATTTGGACTGATTATGTTAATAGGCTTAAGTGGAGTCATGTCAGAATCAACAATGAGGAAGATCTTTTGGTTTGGTCTAAGAATTTTGCCCAAGGGTGTATAACGTCAGTTTGGGATATAAGACTTTGTTTCCTCCAAGGAACCATGATGTTGGTAGTAGGTGGTGGAAATGTATTTGGAAGATTCATGATCCTCATAAGACCAAAATTTTTATGTGGGTTGCACTCCAAAACAAAGTTTTGACTTGGGACGTGTTGCAAAAAAGAAGTTGGCAAGGTCCTGGACGTTGTTCTCTATGCTTGATGGATTTGGAATCTATTGACCACCTTTTAATCAATTGTCCTTACACTATCCAAGTTTGGTTTGATTTGCAAAGATTGATTGGTCAAAGGAATGTATGGGCTGGAAATACTCTATTGAATTGTTTTGAGAATTGGTATCATCATAGATTGCTACTTTAGGAATCCACCTTTTCTAGTTCCCTAGGGTATTTTGCTAACCAAAAATGCTACAATTTTTCAAAATAAGTTGATTCCTACCTTCCAATGCACTTCTCAGATTTAGTCCATTTTTGTACACTTTCAGACTATCCTGAAGGTGAATATTTTGAGAGCCATAACTCCTCCATTAATCAACAAATCTCATCCTTGGGGTTACTTTGATGGGGCAAGTGACATAATATTTTACAATCCAAATCATTATATCTCTTTTAGTGCTAGTTTGAGCTATGGTACAAATAATTTTGCAGAGATTATGGTTTTGAAACTTTTGTTCACTATGGCCAAGGACGGAAAGATGAATCAATTACAAGTTTTTAGTGATTCTAAGGTCATCATCAAATGGATAAAGGGGCTCTATCATATTGAAAATATCATCCTCATGCCTATTAAAGCTTTGGTTGATAGGCAAAGGCTTAGCTTTATCCATATATCCTTCACTCATGTTTATAGGGAATTCAATTTGGAGGCCAATACACTGTCAAAGGCGGGTTTACTTTTGACTGTGGATAGATGGGAACTAACTAAACACTTGGTGGGTTCTACCTTGCAACCTTATAACCTCTCTGTGACCAATAATTCATGATGCTCTTGTCCACTTTTCTTTTGTGGCTTTGCTCATTCTTCCTGATCACTATTTTTTGGTGTGCTCTCTTTGTTTTTCTAGTGATTGTCTTTTAGTTTTTTTGTCTAGTTCTTTATGAGCTTTCTTTCTTGGTTGCTGCCTATTTCTTGCAGCACCTTTATATTTGCTTTCTTCCTATTTTTCTCCTAACAAGCTTTTTTCAACTTCTACTAAATGTAATATCTTATTTTAATATGATATTATGCATTTTTTCCAGAGAAATAAAAAGGTGACCATTCACATCCCACCAATATTAAAACTCCTCCAAACAAATTACTACAATTTATAAACCATCATTTAAATTTTTCGTATGATTGTTAACTTTGAATGATCATAATATTTATTTCATCACCAATATCAAACCCTATACACTATCGGTTGTTTCTTCATCGATATTGCCATGCCCCGTGACTTCATGTTTATCAATGATTGACATAGTCTCTTGATCTAATCGATTTTTACCATTTGAAGATCCCAAGATCCCACACTTAACAGAATATCCCATGTAGTCTTTTATAATAGTCGAAGAGCTCATTGCAAACATAAAGTAAATTATCTGAAAGTCGCGACCTTCGCTCTTTAGGCGTTAATGAGTCTAAGTGCCGGGGTATCTCCCCCATTTGATATCTCTTTTCTCCCGGATGACATTCATTCATTAAGGTTGGTTTTGTCAAAATCATGTACAAGTGGAACGTACATAGAGTCTATAATGGTTGGTCTATTATACACGCAACACGATCGTCGACCGGATCGTCTCCTATTCATCAAGTCGGTACATGTCTCGACTAAACTATAGCCTGGACGGTGTTGAGTTCCATTTCATTTGTTCCAATACTCTATTTCAAGGCTGCTATTGATGGAAAGCCATGGAAAACAAATTTACACCTACCAACTGCATTTATTTGAAATTTAATTGTGGATAAACTGTTGTCATGTTATTACACGTTGTGATGTAAAAATTTAAAAGATATTCTTAAACATATCATATAAATTCTAGACTATCTATATTTATAAACAAGTTTACGTTGAAGGTTTGAATCCATATATAGTTATAAATAAAGATTTCAAGCAAATAGATATACACATTGATGTGATGCGATAAATTAATACTTGAGACTGTTTGGTTTAGCAGCTAATTTTTTTATCAAATCTTTGTCGAGTCAAGTAATTGGTATGTTCAAATACAGTATTTATAATTATCTAATTTTGGTTGAATTTCTTGAAAGACATAAGAAAACACTTACTATTCATCATTGTTAACAAAGAATAATAAATGGATATACAAATAAGTTAATGACTTACCTACTTTGTGCCCTTCAATAAAGGGGACTTTAAATAGTTATATGTTGATTTTCATTGAAATTCATATATATATATATATATTTTCAAGTTTGATTTAGTTATTTATGATTGTGTCATAAAAAAAATCGTCTTTCTGTCAACATCTATGAACAAAATTTTATAGCTTTTTCAATAAATACGACTTGTGATTGTGACTTTGGCTAAGAAAACATAATTTTCTATGGAAATACTCTTTTTTCATCTTCAAATTGTCTTTTTATTAGGTCCGTGTCAACGAAGAGGGATCCTTAGGATCAACACTAAAAATTGATTCTAGCATCCTTCCAAGTCATCTAGTTGAAGTTGTAGTAAGTTATCTCTTACAAGCCTTTCACTAGCGCTTCAGTTGCTCACGAGAGTTGTTGACATTTGGGATGTGTCTCACTAGTTAAGTAAATGATACTAGCTTAGATTATCAATTAAATGTTACCATCATAAAAACCCAAAAGAATCAGTATATGAAATGTCAACAATAACCTAAATAGCATATAGAATGGAATTTAGATATTTTTGGATTGATGTATATGATTATAAGTGGCATAGAAAAAATAACATAGTTCAACTTGATTAAAGTTTAGTTAACAATCAAATTCATTTGGTATAACACTTTATGAAGTTATTCTACAAAAGGAGGTATTCAACTTCAACATTTGATCAAGCTAGTAAATCCAATAAAGGTACAATCCATGGAGATCAATTCCATATTTTTTGAGAAATATATTCAAGATAAAATTAAGATAAGGTTAAAAATATTATAAATTTTAGGAAAAAATATAAAGAACAAGGGTCCCTACTACCCCTTATAGTAAATTATTATTACTAACTATAAGATTATCCCATACTTTCATTCTTGGATTTCACTTCCTATTTCATTTACGATTTTAAGATTAATGGTTGTAACATTTGTTACATATGATTCTAGTGACCTTTCCATGTCTCACTCAACATGTGTTTTCTTTTAATGCATAAAGGAAAAGCCACAACAATTATCTTCTAGGTCCTCCTTATAGGAGACTTTTTGAACCTTAATCATTATAATCATGATCTTTTCTACCACCTATGAGAAAATTACATTAGAGGATGTACTTCAAAATGAAACCTTTTTTTTCTATAGGTATTAAACCTAAAATCTAAATCAGAAATCAATGATGATGTAATTAATTACTGAGGATAAGTTAAAAAATGCAATAGTATTATTGAAGTTTTGTCTCTTATAATTTAGCATTGTTCATTTGGATCTTAGAAAAAGAAATAGAGACTTAGAGGATGTAGATTTTTTATATTCCTCTCCAATCTACATTTCATAGATGGGTGGAACAAAATTTAACTCCATGCCCATAAGGTATAGATAAACAAAAGAGACTTATAACTCCTCTTCACAAAAGTGATTCTTATTATCACTATATTAAAATGGATTTTAAAAAAGGAAGATTCCATACCCTTCTACAAAGTCACAAGGACATCAAGGTGAATAAAAACCCAATATTAAAGGAATCAAGACATCATAATACTAAGCATAAGTTTAATTAGAAGAAATTTCATGATAATTAATTGAAAAAGTATTACTTGTTGTGCATCTAACATTATATGGGCGTAATGTATTAAAAAAATCCCTAAATTTTTTGGGGATAATGCACCTACTATAATGGGTGGCTATCATCCTAATAAATTATCAAGGGAGAAATCCTAGAAAGGATAGTTCACTCATTGCTTGTTTTTTTATGGATCATTACTATATCTTTAGTAGCATATCTATTTTTTTGGAAACAAACATGGAAATTTATTATGTTCATGAAAATATCTTATGATATTCTTCTTAATCATATTCATATTATCTACAATAGAATTGAATATTTTCTAGATTTACAAGGAACATTATATTCTCATTAGAAAATAAAAACACACATTAAAATTTTTATGTTTTGTTTGTGCACCAAAAATTAACTTTATTTGATTATTGTGCTATTGAATATGATAGTGATTCTATTTGTAGAAAATTTAAATTAAACTATGTCTTGAAAATAAATGGTGTAGGTGTTATTTCATGGATTGAGTAATACTTTAAAAATTATATCCTCTATGGTTATTTACTTAAAAGGTTAAGTACAATAGTAGCTCTAGAAGAACCAATATGGCTTTAGAGAGTTTCAACTAGATAATAATAAAAGTACCACCTTACTATATGATAACTAGAGTAATTTTACTCATATCAAAGACTCCAATTTCCAACAAGAGTGAGATAAAAGAACATTGAAGAATATAGACACCTCACTTAATGGAAAACTATATTTAATAATAAATATTTCTGCAATTATTAAATGGTATACTATGATCAAGAAGAAATAGACTGAAATCTTAGCCATGTCACATATTAAACCTCTTTATAGTGTTTTCTCAAAATGGTTTTCCTTTAAAAGGCAGAGTGCATAATAATGAATTGTCTAGATATAAGACCTCAAGCATAAAATAATACCTATAGACATTGTAACACTTTGGGATGACTAAATTTTTGAATGGAAGACCTAATAGGAATAACATAAGACCTATAGGAATTATATGACCCAAATGAAAATTAAATCTTGGTTGTAAGGAGTGGCTATTGAGTGGGAGTGTGCATAACAATCACACCTCTAGATGTAAGACCTTAGGCACAAAATAAAACCTATAGGAATTTTAACACCTTAGGATGGATAAATCCTTGGATGTAAGTCATTTAGGAATATTGTAAAGTTCTTTTCTATGTATATCTTCAACTTATAAAAGGGATGTATTAGGACCTATAGGCACTATGTAATGAACCTGGGGTGATGTTGATTTAAGGAGACCCAAGCTTAGAAAAATATTTTCAAGACCTAATATATATAATATATCTTAAAACATTGGAGTTATAGATTGTGACATGATATATTTCATGCTCTAAAATACATCCTCTTCATCTTTGGGTATGTGCAGGATCATCATGGAAAAAACAAGCCCTTAAGTGGCAAAAAATTCAGAAAAATCAGAGTTAGGCAACGTGATGTAAAAATTTGAATAAGTTATCTCTATTATTTCAAAAGTATGTAAGAATAGAATCTATAGAAAATTGAATTTAATTTATAAACTACTAGGTTTGTTTAAACAAAAAGAAAATCTATTTGGTGAAAATTTGAAATTTCAATGTCGTGGTACTTAAATTTCTGGGAAAAAATAAGAAGTAGGTGTCTGTCTGACCACCGTAACCACAATAAAATGATAATATTTTTTTATAATATTTTAAATACAAGTAGAGGACTCATGCCCCGATGTTAAGCATATTTTTTTACAATTTTTTCCAAGTAAATAATTAATAATGAATTTTTTATTACAACTTTTTAAAAAATATAAAAACTCGTATGTCTGACCACCTTAACTTGGTCAAAAATTCATGAAATTCAATTTTTCTTTTTTTAATCCTATAGTATGCAAATCATATAATGTGACGCATGTTTTGGATTCAAAAAATATGATACCGTTTGAAAGCTATAGATGTTTTTCAATCAGCCTATCAATCAAGACTTTAGTCATAATTTGAATAGAAAATGAATAATAATTACTTATTAAATTCAAATTAAAGAATAATTTATATCAATGGAAATATGAGAATCTCCTTTAAAAAACCCTTTTCATTTCATCATTTTTTGGTAAAAAAATAGTCGTCGGCCACATACCCATCATATTGCCACTTTTTGGCCCATCATGATCCTGCACATACCCCTTTGCATATATATTTGTGTCCTTGTTTATCACTATCATAGAAGACCTACATTAATAGGATACTTAAATTTTTTCTTTAAAAAAATTGGCATGTGATGCTCCATATTAACACTAAGGAGTAGTGTTATAAAATAATGTTATTAGGGGTCATACCTTTATAACAATTAAATATTGTTCTAATATAAGGTTATAAGACCTTAAGTTATAAATAATATATCATTTTATGATTATTAATTATATATGAATGGTGGCTTCAAATAGGTGTGAATATTATCTCTTAAATTATTCCTTTACCTTTTCTCATATATTTAGGGAGGTTTTCTATCGTTTGAGAGTCACAAATTTGGAGTTTTATAGTGATCCATATCACTATTTATAAAATGTATTTGTGGCCACGTAGAAGTATGTAGAGGAGTGTCTCTAGTTGAGTTTAGTTTTTAATAGACTACTTATTGTATGTGTTTTAGTAAAATGACAATTTATGGGAGTTTTTAACCAAAAGGGTTATCCCCATGTATATCTTGTCTGATATATAAAATATATTATTCTATGATTCTTATTTTATTTCTTATATTTTATTTATCTTTTAGTATCATAATAACATCATTTCTAACCCAAATACAACAATAGAAAAAATATATATGGAAAAGGAAATGAAAAGAGAGTAAGATAACTTGTTGGTGAAACTGAGATGGGATTGGAAGAAATAAAGAAGATGCTAATGGTTGGAAAGGAGGAGGAGAAATATCTAAATGAACCAATAAAAAAATATGATATTTGAGAATGATAGGGAAGGTTTAAGAGTCGCCTATAGAGCATGCTATGGTGGTTATCACTAAAGAATCCTATTGAATATAGCAATTCTTATTTTACATAGATTTTTTCTTACAAGTTTTAAAAAACCTAGGAAATAAATAACCATAGTTGCAACTAAAAAAGATAATATGACCAAAGTGATAAGATATTTATAAGAATGAAATATATTAACAAGTTTGAATGAATTACAATCTTAGATGGAAGACACTATAAATACCATAGAAAAGGGGAGTCTTAGAAGAAATTGTGCTTAGTTTATATGATAGGGAACCAACAGTCAACTGCTAATGAAGATTCTAACCAAGATAACTAATAGGCTTAAATATTTGGAATCCTAATTTTCATAAGAAGCACACTAAAAATTTATAATTACCATTCAAATATCATATAAATTAGGTGTGAGGGGATACAAAGAAGATAATAAACTAATAAACTATTATTTAGTAAAGAACATGAGAGAGATAAGGAGATGATAAGGAATATCAGTAATATTTTTAAAATGCAACAAAAACTTGAGAATAGTTGGAAGAAAACAAGTTCAATACTAAAGGAGAGGATAACTTAGGTATAAATCTAGATAATTAGCTAAAAAAATTAGAATTTTTGAAAGATACATTCACTAAGCCAAATACACACTATGAGGGGATGAATCACAAAGATCAAGAGTCACAAATCATGACCTAAATAGGATATAAGTGTTGCAAGTATGAGAAATTGATGTTTTCATTGATGTCTATTGAGATATTTGCAAGAGTGTGAGCAGTTGATGATTTGATTAGTTGCATTATGTTGTCATTAGTAAAGCTCCTATCAGTCAACCTCTAGTGTTGCTTTGTAAGCTTCTTTCTATGGTTGTGGAAGCATTGAATATGATGAGGATATGCCTCTGGTACTTGGTTTCCAAGTTCTCTTGAGAAAATTTGATAAAAAGAGGAAATAATGTGTTGCAGTGGTGTTTTGGGTGATAGATTTGTGTTCTAGTTTTGCTCTGCATTTCTTCTAGGTTGAATATATAATTGTGAAATTTGAATATGTTGGTGATAGGTGTTCAAAGGTTTTGTATTCAAGAGTTGGTGTGTTGGATTATTTTACAAAAGAAGTTGTGTTCACCAGTGTGTGACTATGTATTACACAGGTGTCTAGGAGAATTTTTTTCTCTCTGTTTCTCCACAGTTGTGCTTAGGTCTTGTGATTCTCAAGGAGTGTTGATGGTATTTGTAGTTTACCTCAGCCAAGAGGGTTTGAAGTTTGATGCTTTGGAAGATGGTTTTTCAAGTAACAATGTATGGTAAAGTTGTTGGAGTGTAAATACCTATACATTCTTTAGGTGGATGTTGTTGTGAAAGATTTTGTTAGATTTTAGGGTGTTTGAAGAATATTTTAGATCATGTTTTAGTGTGACGTGTAGTTTGCAAGTTGTCCTCTGGATTAAGGAAGCATGTACTTAAAATTTTAATGGTTTTTGCATGGGTAATGACTAACCTGGTGTTTACACTACATGCGATGGATAATTATTATTTTTGGAAGCATGTTGTAGCATGGTATTTTTGATTTGGGTCCCAAGTAAGTTTTGATGTGGTTTGCATTCACTTCTATCCACCATAGAAGTGTTTTGGTGTTGACCTAATTTGAATTTACACGTTTGAGGTGCATAGCCAACCTTGGAGAGATTTTCAATGTTGAAGATGGTATAAGTATGAGTTGATATGTTGAAGGATGATAAGATAGATGTGTAAGATGTGAATGATGCAAAGTGCAAAGTTGTAGAGTGCAAAATTGAGTAATGCAGTGTGAGATTTCATGTGTTAGTTTACTAGATGCATTGAGTAGAAGGTGGCTACAATTATTCAAACAAACTATGAAGTTGTTGATTTCATTGTGGTGGGATCTTTGTTGCATTGAGATTCATTTCTCTATGTAAAATTCCTTCTCTATCTAAGATTGTGGTGGGATCTTTGTTTCATTGTGGTGGGATCTTTGTTGCATTAAGATTAATCTAGTGTTCTCTTGTGCATGGTGTTAAGGTTTTTTTAGTTTTCATTATTTTCTTTTCATGCCAATTCATCATAATAGATTTAATGATTTAATTCAAATAAATATGGATCTAAATGTTAATGAGGTTTTTTAATTTTAAGGTACCACTGATTCTCCCCCCTCTTAGTTGTCTTGTGCATTCAACAATTGGTATCAGAGCAAGGGTCCTTGGAGAAAAGCTTAATAGCTTAAGGTAGATCTAGGATGGCACATAAGGAGATCCCTATGTTTGATGGAATAGATATGCATTATAGAAGACAAGGATGTAATGCTTTCTAGAATATTTGGGATATAATATCTAGAAATCAGTTAAGGACAAATACACTATGCTTGAAAATGGTCTTAGCACTAAAATTGATCTCAAATCCTATGAAACCAATAGTAAAGCAAGGTATGCTCTCTTAAGTAGTCAATAGTAAAGACTATCTATATTTGTCGACAATTTAATGTTGGAGCTTTGAATCCATATTTAGTTATAAATGAAGATTCCAAGAAAATAGATTTACACATTGATGCACGATGAGAAAAATTAATACTTGAGATTGTTTCCAAGTTTAGCAGCTAATTTCTCTATCAAATATTTGTCGAGTCAATTCATTGGTATGTTCAAATACCAGCATTTATAATTATCTAATTTTGGTTGAATTGCTTGAAGACATAAAAAAATACTTACTATTCATCATATTGAAAAAAGAATAATAAATGTATATACAAATAGGTTAATGACTCGCCTACTTTGTGCCCTTCAATAAAGGGGACTTTAAATAGTTATATCTTGATTTTCATTGAATTTCATGATATATATATATACATATATATACTATCAAGTTTTATTTAGTTATTTATGATTGTCATAAAAAAAAAAAAAAATTTGTCAACATCTTCGAACAAAATTTTATCAAAATTTTATAGCTTTTTCAATAAATATGACTTGGGATTGTAACTTTGGCTAAAAAACCATAAATTTCTATGGAAATACTCTTTTGTCATCTTCAAATTGTCTTTTTATTAGGTACATTTCAACAAAGAGGGATACTTAGGATCAACACTGAAAAATGATTCTAGCATCCTCCCAAGTCATCTAGTTGAAGCCCTTTTAAGTGATTTCTTACAATTCTTTCACTAGCTCCTAGGTTGCTAGCGAGAGTTATTGATATTTGGATTGTGTTTCACTACTTGTGTAAATGATACTATCTTATATTATGAATTAAATATTACCATCATGAAAACCCAAAAGAGTCAATATATGAAATGTCAACAATAACCTAAATAGCATATAGAATCAAATTTAGATATTTTTGGATTGGTATATATGATTATAAGTCGAACATAGAAAAAATAACATAGCTCAACCTGATTAAAGTTTATTTAACAATCAAATTCATTTGATATAACATTTTATGAAATTCTACAAAAAGAGGTATTTAATTTCAACATTTGATCTCTAGTAAATCAAATAAAGGTACAATCCATGGAGATCAATTCCATATTTTTTGAGAGATATATTCAAGATAAAATTAAGATAAGGTTAAAAATATTATAAATTTTAGGGAAAAATATCAAGGACAAGTAAGGGTTCCTACTACCCTTTATAGTCAATTATTAGTACTAAATATAAGATTATCTCATACTTTAATTCTTGGAATTCACTTCCTATTACATTTAGGATTTTAAGATTAATGGTTGTAACATTTGTTACATATGATTCAAGTGACCTTTCCATGTCTCACTTAACATGTTTTTTCTTTTAATGCATAAAGGAAAAGCCATAAAGTTTATATTCTAGGTCCTCCTTATAAGGAGACTTCTTGAACCTTAATCATTATTATCACGATCTTTTTTACCACTTATAAGAAAATTACATTAGATTATGTACTTAAAAATGAAACTTGTTTTTCTATAGGTATTAAACCTAAAACCTAAATAATAAATCAATGATGATGTAATTAATTAATGAGGATAAGTTAAAAAACATAATAGTATTATTGAAGTTTTGTCTCTTCTACTTTAATATTGCTCATTCAGATCTTAGAAAAGGAAGTAGATACATAGAGGATGTAGATTTTAGATATCCTCTCCAATCTACATTTCATAGATAGGTGGACGAAAATTTACCTCCATGCCCATAAGGTATAGATAAGAAAAATATATTTATAACTACTCTTCACAAAAGTGCTTCTTATTATCACTATATTAAAATGGATTTTAATAAAGGAAGAGTCCATACCCTTATACAAAGTCATAAGGACATCAATGTGAATAAAAACCCAAGATTGAAGGAATCAAGACATCATAATACTAATTCCATAAGTTTAATCAGAAGAAATTTCATGATAATTCGTTGAAAAAATTTTATTTGGTGTGCATCGAGTATTATAAGGGATTAATGTATTAAAAAAATCTCTAAAATTCTTGGGGATAATGCACCTACTATAATGGGTAGCTATCATCCTAATAAATTATCAAGGGAGAAATCCTAGAATGTATAGTTCACTTGTTGCTTGATTTTTTTATGGATCATTACTATATCTTTAGTAGCATGTCCATTTTTTATGGAAAGAAATATGGAAATTTATTGTGTTTGTGAAAATATCTTATGATATTCTTGTTAATCATATTCATATTATCTAGAATAAAATTGACTATATTCTAGATTTTCAAGGAACATTATATTCTCATTAGAAAATTAAAAACACACATTAAAATTATTATGTTTTGTTTATGCACCAAAAATTAACTTTATTTGATTATTGTGCTATTGAATATGATAGTGATTCTATTCATAAAAAATTAAATTAAACTATGTCTTCAAAATAAATGGTGCAAAATGTTATTTCATGGATTGAGTATTACTTTAAAAAGGTTAAGTACAATAGTAGCTCTAGAAGAACAAATATTAGTTTAGAGAGTTTCAACTAGATGATAGTAAAGGTACCACCTTACTATATGATAACTAGAGTATTTTTACTCCTAACAAAGACTCTAATTTCCAACAAGAGTGAGATAAAAGAACATTGAAGAATATAGACACTGCACTTAAGGGAAAAATATATTCAATAATAAGTATTTCTCTAATTATCAAATGGTATACTATGATCAAGAAGAAATATATTGGAATCTTATCCATCACACATTAAACCTCTTTGTTGTGTTTTCCCAAAATGATTTTCCTTTAAGAGGGAGAGTGCATAAAAATAAAGTGTCTAGATAGAAGACCTCAAGCATAAAATAATACCCATAGACATTGTAACACCTTCGGATGACTAAATTGTTTAATGGAAGACCTAATATGTGTAACATAAGACCTCTTGGCATTATATTCCTCAAATAAAAATTAATTCTTGGTTATAAGGAGTGGCTATTGATTGGGAGTGTGCATAACAATCACACCACTAGATGTAAGACCTTAGGCACAAAATAAAACCTATAGGAATTTTAATGCCTTAGGATGGATAAATCCTTGGATGTAAGTCCTTTAGGAATATTGTAAATTTCTTCTCTATGTATATCTTCAACTTATAAAAGTAATGTAATAGGACCTATAGGCACTATGTAATGAACTTGGGGTGAGGTCTATTTAAGGAGACCCAAGCTTAGAAAATAATATTTTCAAGACCTCATATGTATAATATATCTTAAAACATTGGGGTTATAGATTGTGAAATGATAGATTTCATGTAGTCTAAGAAAATACTCTTCATCTTTGCATATATATTTGTTTCATTTTTATCACTATCATAGAAGACCTACATTACTAAGATACTTAAGTTTTTTCTTTTAAAAAAATTGACATGTGATGCCCAATATTAACACTAAGGCCCGTAGTGTTATAAAATAATGTTATTAGGGGTCATAACTTTATAATAATTAAATATTGTTCTAATATAAGGTTATAAGACCTTAAGTTATAAATAATATATCATTTTATGATTATTAATTATTTATGAATGGTGGCTTCAAATAGGTGTGAATAATAACCTTTAAATTATTCTCTTACCCTTCCTCATATATTTATGGAGGCTCTCTATCATTTGAGAGTCACAACTTTGGAGTTTTATAGTGATCCATATCACTATTTATAAGGGGTATTTGTGGCCACATAAGAGAATGTAGAGGAGAGTCTCTAGTTTAGTCTTTTTTTAAATAGATTACTTATTGTATGTGTTTTAGTAAACTGATGATTTATGGGATTTTTAACCAAAAGGGTTATCCCCATGTATATCTTGTGTGATTTATAAAATATATTATTCTATGATTCTTATTTTATTTTTTATATTTTATTTATCTTTTAGTATCATAATATCATCATTTCTAACCCAGATACAACTTAATGAGTGGGATGAATAAAAAGAGATTAATGATGGATACTAAATAAAATAATATATGGAAAAGAGATGAAAAGGGACTAAGATAATTTGTTGGTGAAACTGAGATGGGATTGGAAGAAATAAAGAAGATGATAATGGTTGGAAAGGAGGAGAAATTTCTAAATAAAACCAGTAAAAAATATAAGATATTTGAGAATGATAAGGAAGGTTTAAGAGTCACCTATAGAGCATGTTATGATAGTTATCACTAAAGATTCCCATTGAATATAGGAATACTTATATTCAATAGAATTTTTCTTACTAGTTTTAAAAAACCTAAGCAATAAATAACCATGGTTGCAATGAAAAAAGACAATATGACCAAAATGATAAGATATTTATAAGAATGAAATGTTTTAATAAGTATGAATGGATTACAACCTTAGATGGAAGACACTATAAATACCATGGAAAAGGAGAGGCTTAGAAGAAATAGTGCTTATTTTATATGATAGGGAACCCAATAGCCAACTGCTAATGAAGATTCTAACCAAGATAAATAATAGGCTTAAATATTTGGAATCCCAATTTTTATAACAGTAAAAATTTATAATTAACATTCAAATATCATATAAATTAGGTATGAGGGGATACAAAGAAAATAATAAACTAATAAAATATTGTAGTGTAGAAAAGTGTATCCCTCTAAATTTTCACACTTGCTTGGGCCCTCCCTATTAAAATTGGGCTTCTTTATGCCTTATTTGGCCTTATTTTGCATCCACAAGCCTTAATTAATGCATCTTTCAGAGGATAATCCTAAAATTTATCAATTGACTAATCAAAAATTAATGATTTTAGATTATATGGCCCAAATTTAGTGATCTGGAAATCATATGCCACCTTGGGCGTATAGGTCGCACCTAGGTTTTGGGGCCTAGATCCAAATTTCACAATAAACTAAGCATTTCTTGAAAAATGTGTCCCAAGCTTAGCCTAATGGGACTCATACACCACAACTGGCATATGAGTCCCTCTTATCTTAGACCTAATTTGAATCTAAATTCTTGGTGGGATTTTATTCTTCTAGATCTTATGTCAGCTTGTAGTGTTGTAATTTCAAGAAATTTGGCATAAACAAGTATAAATACAAAGTCTTTTTCACATATTTTCTCCTAGCAACTTTAATGAGCACTTGTGATCTAAGAATTTGATCATTCTAGCATTTCAAGAGCATTCAAGATCCTTCAATAGTTGATTATCAAGCATTTTGGACTATCATTCAAGTATCAAGCTGTAACACCCCATCATGCGAACCCCAAAGGACAACTAATGCAATAATTACCGCACCAATTTTTTTAAGTAAAACTATACATACAAGGTATGCACATTAAGTCATAAGTCATGAAACTTAATTAAACAGTCCACTAACACCTATGTCCTTTGGGGTACACGAGGAGTCGTTACGAAACTTAAATCCATACAACAACGATAGAGAAAGAAAGCCAAATATATAATCCACAACAAAGAAAACATTTACAAATGTAACACATACATGACAAATCATTAATAAGAAACCATCCACATTTGAATATACAACAGCTACCTGATTAACTTAAAACCCATAATGATAAAATCTCTATCATCAAATAAACTCAAAGGACATATTTTCACAGATACAACACATCGAATAACAACTGCCATGGACCAATATCCACACAAGGTTTATCAAAATAAAATAATACATTACATCACATTACAATGTTCAAGAGGTACAATGATACAAAAGTGTTTCCAAACATGAATGGAAACCACACAATAAGATAACATGATACAACTGAACAGATGAATATAAAGTATCATAACTGACTCCAAGATAGATACAACTCTAGAGTCACCTCAAATGACACCAATCTACACCTCTTGATCCTCGACTGGGGATCCAATGGGGTGCTTAGCATGTTCCACCTAACCACGTAGGTCCGAAGACCCAGCCCCCGTGCTAAGGAGCTGACAAGAAAGAGACCTCAATAAAGAACATCTAAACAGGGAACCACAAGACTCAACGTTATACAAGAGTAAGATGAAAGCCAAGGATAGTCACAACATCAATAAACCATGACCAGAAAACATGACATCCAAACATGACGAAAATAAATCACATCATAATAGTGATAAGCCACTTCAAAAACATAGTAACAATAAATCAAATATCATAACATCAATAAATTGCTATAACAACAATAGATTGCCACAACATATGAATAGACCACTTCCAAAGGTAAGCAATAAAAAAAACAACTCAAGGGGAATACTAGAGGAGAGTGTCATCGCATGGCCTTTCATGGATTATCTAGACAACCTATCACAAGGTGTTGCCTCCATCTATGGTTATCCTTATTGCCTATCTCAAGGTGCCACTCCATAGGGTTACTCATGCAAAACCGTTAACCTCTCGTGAAGACGAGGCAACGACCTTTCCAACCACGACTTTCTCGGCCAACCTTTAGGCTATGAAATCCCTAACAGGTGGATGAGGCATCCATAATTATCTTATTAATGTTTAACTACCCACCCCCTAATTAATTATTTAGGTTATCACTTATTACTCTAACTCTAATGTGAGCTACCTTGACAACCCCTTTGTGCATCGATCCCCACGTAGAGCCACTCTCCCTAGAAACCCAAAACATAAAATCTAAAATCCAAGTGTTGTACCAACAAAGAAACATAATATCCAATCTCAACTGAAATACAGGCGAGGCATTACCCATCCCACCAAAATCACAATACAAAATTCCCATTTACATGGTACAACCCTTCCAAAACAATGATGCCAAACCACTTGCCACAATAAGAGAAAATAAAAGATAAAACGTCAACTAACACTTGTCTCAAGCCTCTGGTAGACCAAGGAGAACAACTACCCAAAAGGGAAGGTAAAAGAAGCGATGTAGTTCCAACACGAAAACCTTAACATTTGAAAATCTCTTCGACCAAAATGACTCAAACGGAAAACAAAATAATAAGGAACCATCATCATCCTTTATTAATCCAACACGATCTTAATGACTAAAATCACCTCTAAATCCAAACAACTCAAGAGGGTAGACACAATGAAATGACACCATCAAACCAACCTTTAAACACTCAAATACACTCACTTAATTAAACCCAATCATGATTTCACTAAATTGTTTACAAATAACAATCACAAGTGTCCTAAATAAATATCCAAATAAAGAACTTATTAATCAATGATTTAAAGAATATAAGGGAAACAACAATCAAGGGAATCCTTTGTCATCATTTATTTACATTGGCCTTTTGTTGATTGATCGAAATCAGTCATTCAATCATCTAGGTAACCAATGAATTCAATTAAAAATTCATCCCTCTAACAAGCATTATAAAATAAAATAAATATATGTTTTAAATATCCTAAAATGTCACTAATATAGTTAAATGATCAATACCAATTTGGTCTTCCGACGGACTTAAAATCTAATACTATGAGAACCTCATCTTTGCTTATGCAACTACTTCACTTGTCACCATGATTTAATATTTAATCTCAATTGGATAGAATATCAAAAACCAACTCAAAATGGAGTAAATCTTACGTCAAATAAACAAATGCAAAGAAACCATTGAACAACTAAGAACATACACATTCAGATATTCTTCTTGATTATAAAATTCTTCTATTTAAACTATAAAACAATCTTAGTTTTACTAATTAAAAAGGAAAGTTATTAATTTTAAATAAAATAAATAAGTCAACCCTCTACAAATTTAATGTTTTCCACCTATCTTATCTAGACGAATCCAATGTTATACTTTCTAACAAAAGACCACTATGCTAGGTTTATATCTTCTCCACACATATATTATAACCAGGAATGTTGTCTACCGATCTGTACGAAGGAAAACGTATACTTAAAAATACTAAACTATCCATAACTTTACAGATTTATATGAATTTAAATACCTTTTAAATCATATATCCGAACACAATTACAAGGATTGAATGACAATGATAATATATAAATATTCAACAAATTATATTAATAGGAAAGCCAACAAAACTACACAATAATCAACGACTGAAGGTCAACATATATAAAAATTCTTGATTTAGTATGTTAACTGGCTGCCCTTTATAGCTTTCAAATCTGATTTTTACCAATGCAGTAGCTATCATTACATAATCGATTAATAACCATAAGAACTCTAAACATTCCTACTGACCACCACATATGCACACTTACACAAAATTCAAGTAAATGAAAATGAAAGAAGTAAGCTTTGAGGCACGGTTTGGCATGGCATAAGGAGCTGATGAGGGTTCAATCTATGCTCAACTTTGACAATCATAAACGCAAAACTAAAACGACTCTAGGCTATTAGAACAGTGACAAAAAAGGGAAGAAGAGAACTAATAACTTCATAATCTTTGAGCAATAAAATCATATAACATCAAACACCAAGTTGGTTGCAAGATCATTGAATGAGCACCATGAGACATATCAGTCGAATGAAATCAGAATTACAAATATGAGAACGATACATAAGTTAAAATCTCCAAACTTAAGTATATACCTCGACTGTCAACACAATAAGGCAAATGTAATTCCCAATATTCAAAATTCAATATAAAATGAAGGAAAAGGATCCGCAACAAATCCACTCATATTTTCAACTCCTAATAATCGATGGCCATATACCCATTTCCACTTAAGAACATGTACAAAGGACTCGGATAGGAAACTACATACTGTTGTTCTAAGCGGCATGACAGAAAGTAAACATCAAGTAAAATATGGGCTGATACATACATATATCGACATAGCCGTAGCCACTCATTTCATTCCGTGAAAGAATTAAGTGGGTTTCAAGAGTACAAGATATCTGAAAGCAAAAGGGAGCCAGAAAAGAACTTGTGCCCTATAGAGCAGAACGAGGAGTCAAAGCAGCGAATGGAATACATCAGTTTATTACTCATAGTGAATATAACTTTATGACCCACTACGTCTAAGCTCATCTCCAAGATTGTTGTGAGAAAAAATGTCTGAGAGACATCGAACCAATTCGATAATTTTAAATCGATGTATTATCCCTATGGAGTGCATTAGAAATACTAAGTAACCATCTAAAGAGGACAGCTAACTCCACAATCAAGCACACTGAAATCACAAGCAGCAAAATCAAAATCTTCAAGATTGATCTGAGATCGCGCAAAAATCCAGGCAGCGAATAAAACAAATGGAGTCTACAACCAAGGCGCAGGCTTCAACAATCGGCAGCGCCCTAAGCAAGGAGAACTAGACTAAGTAGAACATCAATGCCCAGAAATAAAAGTCATGATATACAAAGCTAAGAAAAAAAAAAAAAAAACCCTTCGGAAAGCATCAGGAGAAAGGCGCAAGTCTTCATATGATTAAAGCATCGGTTAAAGGATTTACCAATACATTTCTAGAGTAACTTCTAAATACAATCATTTGATACTAAAAGTAACACATAGACCGATAGGAGAATTCGCATGGGTGAAATGTCGAGACTCCTTGCAACTACAACGGATTAACAACAGAGTAGACACCTATCAATTAATTACAGTGAGTAATCAGAACTTAAGTGGAGATATAACTAGTTTTCCCAAAACAAAATGGTTTCATACTAAGTAACCACCGAATGGCTCGAAAACAACTGCATGCAGCGATAATCAAATCCAGAGGTGGTTGATTCAGTCAAGAATGGAGATTGAAGGTCCATGCAGAAACATCTTCAACAACTAACGACAACATCTAATACAAGATTCAAACATCTATAACCATAAAAATTCTTTCCTATCCTGTCGACAGGATTATTGAGTCCCACACTAAAATATTAATCTCCAACTAACATGCATAAAAATGAAGAGCAACAACATTCACATAGTTACAGAACAAACCTGCTACACTTCAGATAGACTCGTAGAAGGATAAGCGACATAGAGACACTCACATACTTAGGTACGATCCAAGCATTCCAAAAGGTTTCCACTGTTTCCAAAAGTTCTCAGGCTGCATCACCAATGATACCGCACGATAGAGAGAACCCTCCTTCCCAAGCCTCCAATCTCCCTTATAACCTCCTCACCCAAGGATAATTATCACCTGAGGAAGATAGATTCCTTACTATCACTCATTTTTTTTTTAATCTTTTCTTGCTTTCTTTTTATTTTCTTCCAACTTTTCTAGCTTTTAACACTTCAGTTTGAAAATCTTATCCTTTTTATCTATTATTGCTTTGTTTTAATTGCAGTTTCAAAACTTATCTTCTAAATTCATATTAAAATTCTCCTTATTTTTCTAATTAAACAGTTATCTTCCCAAAATGATAAATTACCAAATAAAAATATAATTTTGAACAAAACTTTTATCTAAATAATTTAATCTAACTATTTATTAGTAACTTTTTATTATATTATTGTTTTAATTTTAATTTTATTTAAATTACCTCCTTTAATTAATTAATTGCACAAGGCCCTATAAAGTATTCAATAACACAATACAAAATAATACACCAATGGGCACTTACTCAAAAACACTTTTAACAAACTAAAATGACATGACCGCCCAACAAACAACTTCCTTGTGTTTCAAGGACGACGGAAATGGAGGGGCACTACACAAGCATCATGTTTTTTTTTTAGCTAACATTTGTGATGTAGGGTTTTATTATTCAAGTAACTATTCAAATCAAGATCTATATCATTCAAGCAAGAGTCAAGATCTGCATTCATGCTAGCCATTACATACAAGATTATGGCATTTTTTTCAAAGGTTTGGTGAGTTGCAACATTGCATATTTGTTCATTCATCATTCCTTCATTATATTTCTATTCATTTCAAGGTTTGATTACCAAAACATGGTTTGACCAAGACAAAGCCCTATTATTGATTTTTTAGTGGCTAATATTCACCAATTGGCTAATAGTTTGAGCTAAAATGTGACTTGAATCATCACATTTTTACAAAATGTTATTATAGTCTTATTTAAATTGCCAAAGATTTTATTTTATTAAAAAATTTAACTCAAAATTTTTCCACAATATTGGATACATGATTAGATCATATTCGCTTAAATTTTATAAATTATAGTAGAAATGTATATTAACTCACCAATAGTATATAATAATTATTAGTTTCTTTAGGGTTATATTTCTAATATTTAATTTCCACCATTGATTTATAATATAATCTAATGGCTCTTGTTGTATTACATGAGGTAAAATGTACCCATGATATGTAATTCTCGTGGTGCCCATAATTTAGGTTTTCATGAGCATTATAGATTGTGGGTACATTTTACCTCATAGAGTACAACAAGGGTCACTAGATCAATGATCTAAAATAAATTTCAAGCCCCTTGATAATTACAAATCATGGGTACATTTTACCTTGCAAAATACAATGAGGGCCATTATATTATATTTTAAAATAATGGTGGCAGGTAAATATTATAGCTGACCCCTTAAACCCATCAATAATTTACAATCTTAGGCCCCTACTTTTCCATGAGAATTATTTTTAGATTGGATGGATTCACCATCAAAATTAATGTGTTTTCATAGTATTTTTCAAGATTCACCAAAACTTTCTATAAGCTAACATTAAGTCATGGATTTGAAATAATTAAAATACCACCAAAAACATATTTCAAGGAGGGGTCCTAGGTCTAAGTGAGGACCCATTCTCCATGTGGTGAATGGGTCCTAGGTCACTCACATAGGACACACTTAGAACAATGTGAAATTTTATGTGAAAATAGGGTCTTAGGACCTAGTGAAGACCCATTCACCATGTGGTGAATGGGTCCTAGGTCACTAACCTAGGACACACACCTAAAATTAAGTGTTGTGTAATGACATTTATGATTTTTGGGTTTTATCCCTCAAAATTTTCAACTAATTTGGTTTGGATTTGAATTAAAGGGGACAAAATTTATGAAAATTAACCTCAATTAATTAATAAAGCCATAGATTAGTGTCAAATTTTAAAGATATACTTTACAAGTTACAACACCCTAAATAAGGCATAATTAAGTCCATTTAGTTTAAAAGGGTCCTAAACTTAATGTGAATATGACAAACATATTACAACACTAAATTAAGGCAACATTAGGCTCATTTTATCATTAATTATTCCCAAATTAAGTGTGAAAAAGGGACACTTTTTCCTACACTATAATATAAACCAAAGATCTATCAATTATCTTGACACTTCATCACTATCATAACTAAAATTTTATCTAACATTGAAGAAAGTTAGTAAAGACATCAATTTTTACTGCTTTATTGTATTAATTTCAAATATCTAGTTTCAACAACTCTTGTTTCAACAACCTTTTACAATGAGATAATACTTCATTTTATATGAAAGGATGATAAAACCTTGGGGTATAACAGATGGTGGAGATCATATCAATACAAAGGGACAATATTAAATGTGCATTTAATGTTTAGAGCATTTTGAATATTACATATTCATTATTTATCTTCAATTTAATTTTGTTACAAATATTTCTTAGGTAATTATAAAATTACAACTCTTTCACAATAGTACAACTATCATACAATCCTTATTGAGTTCTTCATTATTTATCCCAACAAATTTTGGGCACAATTTTCAAAAAATACAACTTGAGGACAATTTAAAAACAATTTATATTGATACCTCCTTTTATAAATACTTTTATCAATAGTAATATGCCTTATGATATATTTTTAATTATAAATTTCATAAAATTTGTCAAAGGAGTGACTTCCTCTAGTTTTGGACCATATGTAACATGAATCCTATAAGATTGAGTATCATATTGATGAATTAACTTATTGTGAGAATTCATCCAAACTGGCCTCTAACAATAAAAAAAACCATGTATTCTAACAAAAAATTTAGTAGCCTCTTCTAAATAATTTGAAGCCAAAACCTCACATTTTATGCAAGTATGTAACTTCCATTACTACTTTAGTTCCTAAATATTCAACTTCATGCTTGGATCAAATTCTAACTTAGTAAAACTCCTTCAAAAATAGACCACATGAATCTAAAACTTCCTTTATTTGAATATAAATTTTATTTACCTCATTCTCTACTTGGCATATAATTTCTCTTCTAGGATTCACTACATGTGTCCAATAGTGAGGCTCCTTGAGTCTATCTCTACTCAAAATTTTCTCCCTCAACAAAATTTCATTAGGTATCTTCATGGCCTCCAATATTGGGAATACCATATCATGAAACTTCTCATTATCCTTACAATATTTGGACAATTTCTCAACCTCTTCCTTGAGGAAAAGGAAATTAGTTTGTACCCAAATGACATTATCAATGGCCTTATTTCCTTTATCAAATATACTATTTATCCATGCATGAGTAGTTTGGGGGCATGACTTCATAATTTCTATCTTATTAATGTCATCTTTTAGCAACACCAACAGAGTAACTATTTTACCACACTCACTTTGAATAGGATTAACTAAATACTTAATAAAAGTAGTTAACTCTACCACTTGAGTTCTTAAATAAGCTTTAGTAGCCTCATCCTTATTCATTTTGTTTACTGTGTTTTTTACAGACCCATGTAGCTCTCCAATTTCTTGAACCCTATTGGTCTGACCAAAATTGATAGTAGAAATATTAAAGTCCTTAGGCAAGATGTTTTTTTTTCTTTTTCTACAACATGGGTTTCCACATGCAAAATATTGGACCCAAAGGAATCCTTGGTCATATGAGACCTTAATTTTTCCTCTTATTTTCTTTTAGCCTCTTTATCCTCCTGAGAAGGCTCTCAAAATTAATTCAATATTTTCAATCACAGATTGCTTACATTTTAACTATACTTGTATTCATTCTAGATCAATTATTTGTTCAAAAATATTTTCATGTGGAGATGGTGGAGGGGAAACATTAGCCTTGTATTTTTCTACAATTACATTTTTTTCATCCACATATACTTGTTATAACATGGGCTATGTATTAGGAACCTTTTTTTTGAATCTCTTGAGTAATAGTCAATTCATTTTCTAGGTTCAAGATGACCATATTATTATTTTTGTGCTCTCGTAACTTCTCAAAAAAACTCAATGCTATTCATGCTAGGTGTCTCAGGGATCTCCTAAGAAGCAGGAGTGGGAGTATCTCCAAAAATTTTACTCAACAATGTCTTATTAACTTGAGATAATATTGTAGCTGCAACCTCCTTGGCTATATGAGATAGGTGGGTTATGAGGTTTGGGGAAGGTTATGAGAATTAGTAGGGAGAGAAATGGATGGGATGGTAGATGAAATTGTAGACATGGTAAATTATGGAAGTGACATGGAAGGGAAATATTTTTTTTAAGTAGGTGATGGATTAGGAGAGTAATCAATGGTAACAGATGCAATGGGTGGAGTTGTGGTATAAGTGGAAATATCTATGGAGATGTCAAGAATGGGGGAGAAGTGGTAATAGTATGAGAGATAATGGATGCTGGAGAATGTGTATAAGTAGCATGATAAGATGGAGATAGAGGATAAAGGAGTCGGATAAGGGAGGGGTTCATCTTGAACTAAAGGAGGTTTCTTAATTCTTCTTGGTTTTGCATAATTTTTTCTTTTATACACTCTTGGTTTAGCTATAGGGTACCTCTCTTCTTATCTTATCTTCATTCATTTTATCTTTCTCTTGGAATAAGTTCATTCTCACTCTCTACTTACTACTTTTCTCCGTCAAATTCATCATATTAATTCATTTCTTCTTCATTATAGGAGTAATTTTATTTTTCTATATTTTCAAATGTTAATTCAACTTCTTGGTCCATAAGAGTTGAGGATTGAATTTACACCCACCTCTTGGTGAAACTCATAATAAGCCTTATTATTATTTTAAGGTTAGTGACCTCCTCTATAGCCCAATCTAGCATTGGTATAGGTTTATTTTCACTTCACTGTATACTCTCGCTTGAAACATATTTCTATCATCTTCAATATGATTAGGAACAACAAAGGGACAAAGTTTTTTTTATATACTCAATGTAAAACCTTGAATAGGCCCTCTTCCTAGCCTCTAAATCATCCTCATAGTTAGTATAGAAGTCTTCAATGTCTAATTTATTTCTATACTACCTTCCCACATATCTCTTCATCTCTCCATAAGGATCAAAATTTCTTCTATTATTATGAAAAATTAGTTGAAAAAAATATAATTCTACATTTGATCCCTTTGTTGACTAGTGAGAAGGATAAGCAAATAATCCTCTTTCAACTACCATAGGATAAGGAAATTCTACCCTATTGCATATATTTGAGTAACTTATTAGAGGAACATAGTTTCCTTGTTACTTTGAAAAGAACCATTTTATCATTGGGATACTTGAGAAACTGGTATGGTGTACCAAAGAGTTCGTTCATTCTAAGGTAAGTGAATATGATAAATTGAATGAACCAATAGACATTTTTTTAATAAGACCCATAGTAGAAGAGGATAGTCTTTAATTGATATCTCCTCATATTTCTCTCAAAATAAACCTGATAAAATAATCATTCACCCTCTTGTAATGATTCATAGAATTATGCATGTGTAATTCATGGTAGCAGTCATAGATTTTATACTGGTTGGGGCCATTACTAATGGGACCAAGGCATGTTATTCCTCTATATCTAAAATTATTGGCCAATGTATGTAGAATGTAAGATTTCATATGAAAGACTTTGGTTTCCCTTACCATGGATAATTGATGGTGGATATTGTCACTTATAATTTGTTCCCAATAGATCTTCTTAGTTCATCTAAGGATATATTCTACATAATAAAGCATCCAATTTACAAAGGTTGATTTTGATTCAATACACATAACTCTACTCAGTAGAGTCACCAAGTCATTAACTTCAAGGATTAGGTCACTCCTATATATATACTAAGGAAATTTCACAGTAGAGAACTTGGGATTCTTTATCCAAAAGACATTTACACTTTTCATGCACTATTAAGGTCCATGTTCAAAGGGTGTTGACTTTCTCCTTGGTAGTTAAGGACATGGTTGGAAAGAATGATATACCAAAAGTATTAGTGATAGAATCACTTTATAAATATTCTAACACCCTCCCATTTGCTACTATAATCTTCCTAGAGTCTTGAAGATAATTCTTTGTACACTCTATGATCAAATAAAGGCATTATAATAAGGTAGGGAAGCCATCAAAATGAGTAATACAATTTTGGACTATCTTCCTAGAATTGGTATTTGGATTTCTCCCAAACATCCTCTCCTTAAATTCTTTGATATCAATATGCACGAGATCAGTGTCCCCAACAAACTTCCAATCTAAAGCGATTTTAGTCTCTAGATAGACTCCTTTGAACTCACACTTTATCTTGGCTACTCTGGCCATTTATATCTTGAAACCATTTTATTTTTACAACTAATTGTTGCAAAGATTATTTTTGTTACACCAAAATATCAACTTGTTAATTCCCAATACAACTACCAAGTTAATGAATCCATAGGAGGTGGTTAAGACATGTAACAAACCCAAACGTTGATTTGCACAAAACAAGGAGACCAAGGGCACACACCTTGCAACAATCCCCCCCAGTGCAAGCAAGGGGTTCAAACCCCTAACCTAGGCTTTGATACCAATTTTTGCAAAGACAATTGTCGCTGCACCAAATGGTCAACCTATTAATGCCAAATATAACCACCAAAGTTAATGAATCCACAGGAGGTAGTTAATCCATGTCACAAACCAGAGTGTTGCACTACACAACACAAGGATCCCAAGAGTGCACACCTTGTAACACTAATTATGTTACCTATTATGCACATTTCAACAATTTAAAATTTTCATAACAATCTACATAAATTTCTAGCTCTTTGCACTAAACAACCCAGAGCATTTCTCTTAGAAAACTAACATTTTCACACTTACCACTCCTTTGTGAAAATTTAAGGGAAAGAAAACCTACAAATAAATTATATCAACACAACCTTACAGAAAATTCAACATTACAATCCCGTCGAATCTATCATTTTACTCTTAAACACTGATTTATCACAATTGCAAAAAAATAGTGGGTCCACAAATGAATCTAAACTACCTAGAGTTTGCACAATAGCAAGATTTTTCACTATGCCACTTCTTTACAAAGTAATACGAGAAAAACAAGTGAGGATAACCTTTGATGAGTGATATCAAAATATATGCATGAAATAATCTTTGCAATCTCTCCAAAGGTAATTATTTTTATAGTGGGGAATGCCAAATATTGTAACCTATACTTAATCAAAACCAAAAGTGAATTATACAAAGAATCCCAAAAGAAAGAATACCCATGAGTGATTGGGCTCCATATTGTTTTAATCTTTGGATCTTGATTCATTCATTCAAGCTCTGGTTGTGCTCATGGGAGATGAACAGACATCTTCCTCACATCTACTACTAGGAGCTCCCACACCACCTTGGTCTTCATTCTCTTCATTCTTTCTACAAAACTGCCTCTGTGTCCTTTATCCTCATTGTCATCAGTTTGATCTGGCTTGTGTTAGTCTTTCCTTGTTTGCTTAGTTTTTGAAGATTTTTAAAATTGGAATTTGTGGGAAGTCTAGGTGGTTGGGTGCTTACAGTTTCGGTTTCCTTCTCATGCAAATGTCATCTTGCATATGTGCGAGGGTTATGAAAGTGGATACTATGACCAAAGGTGGGGAAGCCATTAAAATCCATAATGAAGATATTAAAATATTTGAGGAACTGAAAGCACTAAATCCAAAAGTTGGCTTCAATGTGATGGTTGGAAACAATGATGAAAGGGTTGGGGCATAGAAGGAAGTAGGTTGAGAGGAGGGACTGAAGGAGGTAAGGACCTATTGTCACCTAGTGTTCTAAGTCTTATCCTTAATGAGGAAATGGTTAATGAAATTAAGAAATTAAAAAATAGATTAAAGAATACTTCTACTTTTCTTTCTTGTATGGAAGTAAATAACCTTGTTGCTCAAAATATTTTTGATAATTGGCTTAACTCTATTTAGGGAAAGAAGCTAGGTATCCACATCAAATTTTGTAGAATGATACAATGAGACCTATTTATAATTTTATTTAAAAAAAATGTAGAACATGGTTCTTGAAAAGGATTTTCTAGAATATTGGTAAATCTATGTTTAAAGCTATTGCATGATCACCTAGGTGACCCAAAATGAAATTATGTTTTGATTGGTGCCAAGGTTGGTTAGTGTTAAAAATGTGTAGCCACATATGTGGTTTATTTTTCCTCAAATTTTTAAATCTATTGGAAAAATCTTTCAAATTAAAAATTCTAGGGTTACTTTAGCTCATTTGGATGCTATAATGCTTGTCTCCTTCAATAATAGGGTTGAAATACCACATGCTATAGAATTTTTATTTGATTGTAAGTTGTATAAATTTAAACTGGAATCCTTTGGAGGCTTGAACTATTGCTTTTTGTGCAAAATTGATGGACATAAAAAAAATACTATCTGAGATTAGCTAAAAAAAAACCATTAAAAAACCTTCTAAGGCTTCCTTTAACAAAAAAAAATACAAAATAATCCCTTGTGGAGGAGTGTTCAAATTTTGAACCTATTGGTAACACTAATTAAATCCACATGATGGAGAAAGTTCTAACATTGAGCCCATGACTTGCCTTGAAGAGAATGGGCATGTTGGGATAACCCAAGATTAAAATAAAGATAAAAATGACTTACCAAACCTTTCCAAAAGTGAGGGCGCTAATAGAGGTGAAAACATAACTATCCCCCATCCAAAATAGGATCTTCAAATACATAAGATATTGTAAGGTGTGCAAGGAAACCATGCAGTTGAAACCCATATGAGGGGAATGCTCTGGAATTGAGGAAGAAAAATGAAAAAGATATTATGCTTGATAGACTAAAAGAACAAATTAAAAAAAGGAAGTATAAAGACCCCTAGAGCCCCTTGAGGTTGGAAATTTTGTAGACTCGGATGGGATTCCATATGATGAAGAATATATGAAGGAAAGTAGAAATATGAATTTTTCTAACCCCTTGTTTCAACAAGCTAGTAATGAATCAAATTCGAGGAAGAAAATCCATATTAATGAGGATGATTGTAAAAAGAGAAAAGAAGTGAGTAGAGCTAGTAGCTCATAGAAACCTAGTAAAAAGCATAAAGGTGAGGGTATCTCATCCTATTTTGATAGGTTATATATGTTGAAAAAATGTTAGAATACTGAGAGGGGAGTGAATCGGTCTTCTATCAAATCTCAAACCCTTTAGAGTAAATTGAAACTTAAAATTTATAGCACAAACATAAATATGAAAGGTGAACACAATTCACAACACCACATAACACCATATGTACATGGAAAACCACAAAGGGGAAAAACCATGGTGAGGAAATTTGTTATGAGCTACTATCCTAATCAAGCCTCACAAATGAATCACAGTTACAACTTTATTTTAGGGCTACAACCCAAGGAAGATACTACTCCTTGTATAATTTATTTAGGGTCACTCCTAAGGAAGGTACAACTCCCTTCAAACTTTGTTTTAGGTCTACAACCCAGTGAAGTAACTACTCCTTGAACTAAGAATAAACTCAGAAAATATTACAATATGGTATTCCTTCTACTACTTGAATTTGATAATGAAGCTCAATCATTTTGATGATTTCAATTCATCTTTTTCCCTTCTCTTTTGATAATTGCAATTTTTTTCTTCAATCTCTTCTATAGCTTCTTCAAATGTCTTCTATGTAGCTTACTGTCTCACTACTTTCAACCTTTAATAAATTTTTTCCTTTGAATCACTACCTCTAGCAATTAGTTAGGCACACTCTACACTTCCCTTCTATCACAAAAATATAATCAACTTGAATCTAGAAAAGATCTTCCACTTCTTCTCTTTCTCTTCTAGTCACTTACATAAACATCATAATGCACTACACATCCTCGACATAACTACTTGACCTAGATTAACTATATTTACAATATATATACATGATATTCTATTGATTACATTATATTTCAACTAATAAAAAGAAGAATATTACATTTATAAGTTGTCCAAAGATCAAACAAAAACATGAAACATGTAGAGGGAGAGACCCAAAAGGAGTACAAAACACCAAGAATAGGAAAACACCTTGTATATTCCAACACATGCTTAACCTAGTCCTATACACTCTTCACAACTTTCATCTTCAAGGAACAATATCCACATGCTTCACACATTTAAATTAGGTCAAGCTTAAGAAAAAACATCAAACTTGTAGCATGTCAATCATTACAACATTGGTGGTACACATGAATGATTAAATATTATGTGTGATTCTCCCAAATGAGTTAGCATGACCCACACAACACCTCCAAATAATTCATAGGCTTCACGAAAATAATAACTCTCGGTGCATACCTTCAACACACCCTAGTCAGTCAGGAAAAAGTATAACCAAGAAACACCTTCATTCCAAACCACAACATTCTTGCAAGTACAAAGGTTTTTTCATTGATGTCAATTGTGTAGTAGTTGAGAGAGATTGTTGTAGGTCCTTGTGTTTTGGCTTTGCTTCACATTTCTTCTAGGGTGAAGATCTACTTGTGTGTTTTGGATATGTTGGTTATAGGTGTTTAGAGATGTTATAGTCAAGAGATGGCATGTTGGATCATTGTATAGTAGAAGTTGTGTACATTACAAAGGTGTCTGGGAGAAATGTCTGTGCTCTAAATTTCTTTGTAGTTGTGTTCAGGACGTATAGTTCTAAGTGATAGTTGATGGCCTCGGTGTCTTTCCTGTGTCAAGAGAATTCATGGTTTGGTGTTCCAAAAAGATGGTTGTCTAAGTTACAACATGTGATAGTGTTGTCTAGATGTACTAGATTTGTACATTCTTCAGGTGAAATTTGTTGTGAAGGAGTTTGTTAGCTTTTAGAATGTTTTATGGATCATGTTCAAGTTAAGTTTGTTTTCTATAAGTTATGGATCGATCAAAGGAAGTGTGTACTTAAAATTTTAATAGTGCTTTCATGGGTAACAATCAATTTTTTTACACGCAAAGTGTCTTCAAAGTTTATGGAATTGTGTTGAGGTGTGTTAGGATAGATTTGGGTCTTAGCTAAGGATTTGTGTGGTCTGCCTTCATTCCTATCCATTGTGGGAGTGTTTTGGCACTAACCTAATTTGAATTTACACATTTGAGGTGCACTTCCAACCTTGGAGAGGGTTACAAGTATAGATCTATGATTGGTATACTATTATATCTAACTACTACTAGACTATATACCATGCATATAGTTTTCCTTGTGGCTATATTTCAAGAAGATCCTAGAGAGTCACATGTTGCATTAGTAAAGAGGATATTCAGGTACCTAAAGGAAACTCTAGATCATGGCTTATGGTATCCAAAAGATACTAATTTCACATTGAGTGCTTACATAGATGCAAATTGGGCTAGTTGTGCGGATGAAAAAAAAAGTACAAGTGGTGGTGCATTATTTCTTGGAAGTAGATTGGTTTCATGGCTAAGTAAGAAACAAGATTCAATTTATTTATCTACTATAGATGCTAAGTGTATTGCAACATCTTTCTTTGCAAAAGTGTTGTAGATGAGCCAAACATTAAAAGATATCAAAGTCGTGTATGATGAGCCTATTTCTATCTTTAGTGATAATACAAGTGCAATAAGCATTTCAAAGAATCTAGAGATACATTCAAGGAAAAAATGTATTTCAATCAGATATCACTTTCTAAGAGAGAAGGTTGTGGAGAATGAAGTAAAGCTTGAACATGTACCTAGAAAGGATCATATTGCTAAAATAATCACTAAGGCTCTTACTAAGGATACTTTTGAGTAATTCGAGGAAAAATTGAGGGTCATTTCCCCTCCTCTGAACTAGATGCATAAAGAGATGCATCAATCTAGTGGATCTATGGATTCATTATTTTTCTAGACTGATGTTGGTGGCTACCTTTTAGGGGGAGTAGGTAGTGATATCATAGATTGCTTCATATTGGTGTGTACTCCTAAGGGGGAGTATTTAGAGCAGTTGCAAGTATCTTGGTTTAATGTCAAAGGGGGAGAAAAATGCAAAATATTTTATCCTCTTCCATTGGTGTCAAGGGAGAGAGAATCACATGAAAAAGTGCAAGGTATTAGGGGGAGAAAGTTGTGTATGTTTTCTAATCATGTGAAAAAGAATAAGTTGAAAAGGGGAGAGACAAATATTGTGTAAGTTTCTAATCAATAATAAATAAAGGAGAGTTGTGTTTGATGGTTTTTCACATCTTATGTTTTCATCAATAACAAAGGAGGAGATTGTTGCAAGTATTCAAAGGTGTTGTCATTAATGTCAAATGTGTAGTAGTTGAGAGATTATTACAAAGATGTGTTCTATTTTTTCTCCACATTTCTTCTAGCGTGAAGATTTTCTTGTGTGGTTTGGATATGTTGGTTATAAGTGTTCAGAGATGTTATAATCAAGAGATAGTATAATGTATCATTCTATAGTATAATTTGTGTTCACAAGTGTGTGATTGTGCATTATAGAGATGTCTAGGATAAATGTCTTTGATTCATGCTTCTCCACAGTTGTGTTTTAGGACTTGCACTTCTAAGTGAGATTTGTTAGTGTTGGGCTCTTTCTTGTGTTAAGAGAATTCATTGTTTTTGTGATTGATGGATTAGTATGGGCTGATTATGCTTGATCCATGAAGAATAGAAGCATAACGAAGCCACTAACATCAAATCTTAATAGGATCATTCAAATAAAGCTTAAACTAAACATTTATCAAAGCTAAGTATTCTAAACTATGAAAGCATTAAAATTTCTACCCTAACACATCTGAAACTTATCATGTTGTGAGATTAGTGTTGTGTTGATGTGAAATGACAACCATTTCCCAATGTTGTGGGTAAATGAGCCTTCCCCAGTCAGTTTTACTGAAGAAAATTGATGGAACGATTGTGATATGTGTATGAAAACATTATTTTAATCTAAAAGAGAATGATGAAAGCTAGTTGAATATGATTTTAACCTAAAAAAGATCTAGATATGCAAAATCTAAGCTAATATAAATGAATTCTAAGCTAAGAGATTCAAACCCTAATTAATAAACAAGCTACATGGATGCATTATGTTATCATGAAAGCCATTAATGGAAGCTAAAATTAATTAATGCAATTAAAATGAACTAAAAGAGGCTAAATGTGTGCTAAATATGAGTGTGAGTGTGAGGATTTCAACAACATAAGTTTGATTTTAAAAGATGGATCCATTTGTCTCCAAATAGTGACCTATTATAGGAGAGAAAATTAGAAATGGAAGGTTGAGATCAAAAAAAGCTAATCAATGGTCCAGGATGGAGGAAATTGGAGGCATGGGTCATGGATTCTTATCAACAGGTGAGAATGCAAGATGAGATTTAATCAAGGGTTCTCACTCCTTCAAACAAGCACACTTTTGATCTATACAAGAGATCAAAAGTTAACTTGCATGAGAAGTTTGGAGTTAACTTGCATATGAAGTTAAGTGAGAATATTCCATTTTTTAAATGATTGGAGGAGAGAGGATATTCTTTGGAATATTCTCATGGGTGAGGAAAAAATGATAATTTAGTTAATTAAAACCAAATTAAATTGTGCAAAGGAATATTCCATGGGAATATTCCCATTTTTGGAGGGATGTGCAAAGGAGGACTATTCCATGGGAATATTCCCTTGCAAGTGGGGGGAATCATATGTAATTTATAATTAAACAATATTAATTATGAAGTTAGGAGAATTAGAAGAATTAGATGATATTCATTAAATAAAATGATTTAATAAAAGTGGGAAAGATGGAATGACATTTAATTAAATACCTTAGGGCTATTTAATTAAATAAGAAGATTTAGGGATTTAAATTAAATATTTTTATTTATTTATTTTGATAGGATGAAGTGTTAGAATGAAAGGGGGTGAATTAGGTTAATAGATGCAAATGATGTCATTAATTAATTAGCTAGGATAATTTAATTAATTAAGATAAAAGAGGATGGGTTTCAAGAGGAAATGATGTTAGTATACCTTATTCGATTGTATGATATGATTTAGGACATTTTTTAGTGTCTACATTTTTCCCCTCTTTGATGTGAGGTACCTACTACTTCGGTTCAAAGGCTGATACCCTTCAAATGAAAAATTGTTGCTTAAATAAATTAAAAATTAAAAAAATGATTTTTTAGATGCCCCAGTGGAAGGATTAAGATAGTTCCCTGCCCCCTCGAGAAATCGGGCATAAATTTTGAATTTTGGGTTGAATTCTTGACAAAGGTTAAAGGCTACCCCAAGGGTCCAAAAAGGCTCCATGATGCAAAAAAACATGCCAAAAATGCGAGAAATGATGCAAAATAGGCTCCAATTTGGAAAAATTGGTGAAAATGATGAAAAACCCTAATATGCAAGCATAAATAGGTGAGGAAGTGTCACTTTCAATTAATTTGTGCATTCACACCTTCAAGATTCTTGCAAATTGAGCTATGTCCCTCTGACGAGATGGTGGAATGTGTGCTCCCATGAAAAAATTTCGATCAAGTTTGAAAGTACCAAAGGCTTACGGGCATAGGACCATCGGTATGTGATTATCACACAATTCTTTACACATATATACATTCATGGGCTCCTTTTTGATAGCCTCGTGGATATTATATTTTTGATCAATATACATACACTGATTCACATATTGTACCATGACAGTCATACTTTTTGATATATATATATGATATGAATATAGATTTATGATGTGATGTGTTCTTTTATTTCATGCTTTGGATGTATGGATGCAGTTTGATCTTGATATTATATGCAGATGTTATGCTTATGCAAATGATGTGGATGCATTTGTTTTTGTGTATTTTCTTATGTAGTTTTATGATGTGATGATGTATTCATTGGATGTATGGATGGATAATGCAAATGTTTATTTGATGATATGATAATTTGATGCATGTTTTTATGATATTTGATGCAACAATTTAAGATTGTTAGAATAACAAATCTATATTATTTGTCACAACTTAAATGATAATGATGATGCAAGATGGATGCACTGATGATGTTTTTTGTTGACTGTCATGATACCAGGTTAGCACGGAGATAAGATGGAAGAAACAAGATGATTTGACCATTGATTCAAAATATCCAACAAGTCTATAATCCACTAAGACTTTATTAGAGATGGTGATGAGAAATGAATGATGATAATGATGATGATTTTCTCATATCTTGGGATTGTGATTTTCTCACAAATAGGATAGTTCTTGTTCACATCTTGACATATGGAAACCTCATTGGAATGTGAGTTATAAGTTTAGAATATTTCATACCAAAGAATACACAATAGTCAACAATGTACTCCAAACAACTTCCCTACACACAACTAGGCAAGTATATACCAAGATTATCTTACAAGAATACCCACAAGCATAGCAAATGAAAGATAATAATCGATGTCCCATTCCTTTCTCTCTAAATATTTTTTATAGACGTCATCGAAAGGTCCTTATAATGGTTTAATAAGATAAATCATAAGAAAATATTAAAGACAAACAATCGGTGTTATTTATATCTCTTGCTAGTTTGATTTTTACTAATGTGATTTTTTATGTTGATGCCCATTGCAGGAAGGATACATCCTAGGACATGTTGATCAGAGTTTTGATGTAGGATGATGATGAGCTTAATGATAATTCATTGATATAAAATTCACTGACACATTTACCTATGATCTAGAACTTTAGATTTTGACACTTAGGTTCTCACTTTACAACTTACTATACTTGCTTTCTATTTGTTTCACCAAAGGTTGAAGGGGATGATCAATTTATTATGGGTGAAAGCGAAATGGGATGGGTGGTTTTGGATTTTCTAGAATATTTCAATGTTTTTGGAATTTTAAAAATGTCTTAAGGCTATTTTTGGGTCTTTTTGAATGTTTATGTAAATGTTTATGTTCTCGATTATTTGAGGCTATTTAGGGTTTTCCCGAAGATATTTGAGGTTGTTTAGGTCTTTTGAATGTTAAGGTATTTTCTAAGTTTTGACTAAAAACCTAACCTAAAAGACCTATCCTAGGGGCCTCGAGGGTTGATCAAAGATTAGCCTTGCCTATGTTATATACGCTAAGACCACGCAGTTTGACCGAATCGACTGATTGAAGATGAAGATGAACAATTGATGGAATCCCAGTTTATTATGACATACTCCTAAAGACTAACCTAGGTTGTCTCAAGGGCACATCAATCATGGCCTTTCCTACGTTCAAGCTCAGAGACAACATAGTTTGACAACAAGGTACTATTTTTGGATTTTTGATGTTCGACCTTTTTAGGGATTCTGATGTGTTTTGAATGTTTTGGATTTTTCCTTTACAATTTTCAAATGTTTTTGGATTTTAGCTATTCAAAATTTTGCAAATGTTTTTGGATTTTCTGATGAAAATTTTATGAATATTTTTGGGATTTTTGAGATATGTCAAATGACCTTAAGATATACAAGAACCCACTCTAATCCATAATGAATTTCCCCCAGTCTGATATGATAGACTACCTTGATATAGGAAAGACAAACTGACCTTTGGAATATGCCAAGTAGTGTCAAGGGGATGAAACACTTCATAATATTGAGCTATGATAAGAACACAAATGAGTGATAGGAATAAATAGGATGAATAATATGATGTGATGGATGGAATGATAGAATAAAGATCCAAAGAATAGATGGAGGTGCTTTAATTACACAAGGCACCTATTTTCCATGTTTTCACCAAGGTACTTTCCCAAAGCACCACTGAAGTAGTTTTCACTAGAGGATGACTTTTTTTCTTTACTTTTTCAATCCTTTTTCTCATTTTTCTCATTTTTATATTTTCAGATTTATACCCTTCAAGACTAGGCATAAAAAATTTTAAGATGCAAGTTTTGGGTTGGTTCCTGCAAGGGTTCACCTTTAGGTGTTGAAAATTGATATGCTCCTAATCCATCTTGTTGTGATGACAAAGGGACCCAACCAGTTAGGTTCAAACTTTCCTTTATTGTCTTGATCTAGGAGATTCTTCTGATTTTGCTTTAGGACAAGATCCCCTACCTGGAAAGACCGGCATTTGATCTTCTTGCTATAGCTTTGTTTTAGTTGGTTTTGATACACTTGCAAGTGGTTAAGACATCAAGACAATGCTCATCCAATAATTCTAGCTCATTCAACTGAGATACCCTATATTCTTCATCAGTGATTAGGTTATGTAATGACACTCACAATGATGGGAGCTCAACTTCGATAGGAAAAATGGTTTTGGATCTATAGACCAAGGAGAATGGGGTTGCACCTATTGTTGTGAAAATACTAGTTTGATAGGCCCAATAAGCGGGATTTAACTACAAATGCTAGTCACAGCCAACTTCATTGATCATTTTCTTTAGGATCTTTAAAATAGTCTTGTTCATAGCCTCAAATTTTCCATTGCCTTGGGGATAAGATGGGGTAGAGAATCCATGTTGGATGTTGAATCTTTGGCATAACTCTTTCACATCTTGATTTTTGAAGGGTGTTTTGTTGTCTGAGATAACGGTTTGTGGAACACCATAATGATAGATTAGGTAATTTAGGATAAACTTAGCAATTTTCTTCCCTATTATATAGGTCATCAGAATGGCTTCAATCCACTTGGTAAAGTACTTAGTGGTTGTTATGATAAACTTGTGGCCATTGGATGAGGTTGGAGTGATTTTTCCTACAAGGTCAAGTCCCCACTGCAAGAAAAAACAAGGTGTGATTATGGTTACAATTCCTGAGTTGGAGCATGAATTAGATCTCCATGCTATTAACACTAGTCACATTTCTGCACATACTGATCAACTTCTCTTTCCATGGTTGGACAATAGTACCTCATCCTCAATAATTTATTAGCTAAAGTCATACCACTAGAATGGGAATCACATATGCCATTGTGTACTTATGTTAAAGTGGTCAATCCTTCCTCTTGGTTAAGACATTGTAGTAATGTCCCCTTCATGCTTCAACGATAAATGGTATCACCTAGGATCATGAATCAGGATGCCTTTTTCACAAAGGTCTTTTTAAGGTTAGAGGTGATATCAGATGAGAGGGTTCATTTGCTTGGGTAGGTGAATATTTCATGGTACCATGGGGACCCAAGACCAACAATAACACACACGAATTCATATTCAAGAATTTTGAAAGTCGGTATGAGAAGTTGTTCTACCAAGAATTTTCATTGGAGGATGTTGTCTGACATGTCTAATAGTGATTTGATTTTTTCCACGATATCCACTACTTGATTGTTCATGTGAGGAATATGCTCAAATTTTTTTCTATGAAAATATCTTTGAGAATTTCTATCATCTTCTTGTAAGGAGTAAGCTTATCATCCTTAGTTTTCTAGTCATCATTGACTTGGTTGATAACTAGTTGTGAGTCTCCATAGAATTTCATCTCTTGTATCTTCCACTGAACTGTTATCCTTAGACCTATGATTAGGGCTTCCTACTCAACGATGTTATTGGTGTACGAAAATGATATCTTGTATGAATTTTGGATGCAATCACCTTGAGGGGTGATGAAAAGAATACCTGAGCTCCTAGTCCATGTTGGGTGAATGATCCATCAAAGTACTTTTTCCACTGAGCTATGAGATTGACAAGAAATAACGATTCATCAGGGAACTTACATATCAATGGGTTCTCTACATACATAGGTGCATCTGCTAGTTGGTCTACAATCACTTGTGCTTTGATTACCTTGCACTCTACGTACTCTATGTCAAATTTAGTTAATATCATCACCCATTTATCCATTCACCCAGTGAGAGTTGTTTTGGATAATAGGTATTTCAATAGGTCAATCTTCATAATGAGTTTAATTTGATGTGACAACATGTAGTATCTAATTTTTTGTGAATCAAAAACTACTTCCAAGCATGCTTTCTCAACGGATGAATAGTTCATTTCATAGCCAGCCAAGGTCCTACTAATATAATAGATAGCCCTTTCCTTACCATTTTCATCATGTTATGCCAAAAGAGCACCTAATGCTACTAATGTTGATGTGATATATAGGATCAATGGTTTTTTTGGTATTGTCAACATGAGAATTGGAGGTGTCAATAGATAGTCTTTGATCTATTGGAAAGATTTATCACATTTCTCATCTCACTTGTAAGTTATTCCTTTATGGAGAAGATGTGAAAAAGGGTGGATTTTGTCTAATAGTTGCCTAATGAATCTTCTGATGGGCTGAAATCTTCCTTGTAATCCTCTCATTTTCTTTAGTGTTTGTGATGGTTCCATGTTGAGAATGGATTTTACCTTTGCTAGATCGATTTCTATCCATCTTTTTGAGATGATATAGCCAAGAAGTTTACCTTATGTAACCATAAAGATGCACTTTTTTGGATTTATCCTTACCTTGTATTCTTCAAATATGTCAAAGATGGGTCCTAAGACTTGTATGTTCTCACTCCTTTTCTTTGATTTTTCCAAAATATCATCCACATAATCTTCAACTATTTTGTGGATAGTGTCATGAAAGATGAGGGTTGTTTCTCTTTGATAGGTTGCTCCTACATTCTTTAACCCAAATGGCATTGTGTTCTAGCAATATGCCCCCCATGGACAAGTGAATGTAGTTTTGTGTTGATCCTCCTTGGCAATCATGATCTAATTGTAGCCTGAAAAACCATCCATGAGTCATAGCCTTTCATGCCCAATTGTTAGGTCCATAATGAGGTCAATGTTAGGAAGAGCGAACTTATCCTTTTGGAATGCCTTGTTTAAGTCTCTAAAATCTATGCATATTATGATTCCCCTAGCAGGTTTTGAGACTGGTACCAGGTTTGAAGCCCACTTAGGATAATTTATCAATCAGATGGATCCAATGTCATAAAGCTTTTGTAACTCTAGTTTCACCAAAAGTGCTATCTGAGGATGGATCTTTCGTAATTTCTTCTTTATTGGCTTAGATTTAGGATAAATAGCTAAATGATGCACAACTACTTCTAGATCAAGCCCTATTATATTAGTGTATGACTAGGAAAAGTTGGCTCTTCTCTCTTTTAGGAATGCTTCTAGGTTTTTCTATTCTTCATCCAACAAGGATTCAACATAGAATGTGATATTGGGTGCTTCTTCTATTCCCACATTGACTGGAGTGGCCTTTTCTACTAGCACTATTGAATTCTCTAGATGCATAGCACTAAGGGGGAGATTGAGTCCCTCATCCTTGTGTGCCTTAGATAGGTTTTCACCCTTGGATACATCTTTTCTTTTTACTATTTTAGGATAAAAAAGTGTCACAATGTGGTTTTCATTTAAATATCTACATGTTAGTTGCATTTCATCAATTTTGCAACTGAAGGATTTAATTGTCTCCCTATAGTATGCCTCCCCATAGTACGCACCTATTTCTAGTTCTATGCCAAAACCTACTTTGTGATCTACCCATGGTAAGTTGTTCTGAAGTCCCATGAATTCTGAGATTGCTTCATCATTTTCAAATAAATCAAGAATCGATGGTCCTTGTTAGTCCATGTCAATTAGTTGTGGGTATACTAGGCCTATTTTAGTTGGTTGATTGCTCAGACTGAAGGATGTTATGGAAATCATGAAAAGGGAGTTATTCTCAAATTGGTCAGCAACATCAAGGGGGAAGTCATCTAGGGTCGTATCATGTGATGTAGGTAAATAGGACGAAGCCTCAACTCATTTAGCGAAAGTACCTTTTCCAATAAGGGTGACCTTGCTAGTAGTACAACCTAGGCCAAGATTGTTTAGTCATTTCTCAGGAACAATGGGTTCTAGCAAACAGTTATCATTTTGTCCTAGTTTTTTATTCTTGTTATAACCCATTCCCTTCATCAGCTGCAAGCCTTTATTGTCATCTTCCATGGGAAGAGTAGGGACAGGTCATTCATCCTGATAGATGAGTTTAGAGATATATTCCTCATTGACATCTTCTTGGTTCAAATCCCCCCACTTGGTGAAGGTAGTAGCTTCCATCTTGATTGTTTCAGGCTCTTTTTTTCTAGATGTGGGTTTCCCATGAGATAGAGGAGAAAGAGGTAGCTCTCCTAAGACAAATGAATTATTCATTAGCTTTTAGTTTCTACAACCATCATCCTAGATCACTACTTTGATGTTAGGAATGTTCTGCAAAATTGGTGTTTTCATTTTTCAGGTCGATGCAAGGGATGATGGGTCAACAAAGGATGTAGAAGGTGCAGGTCCTTCATCATTCTTGGTTATTTGGGGGATCTTATAGAACTTGGCATCAAGATCTCCATGGATAGTAATTTCTCTACCCTTGAAAGGAAACTTTACACATTGATTAGGTCAAAGCAATAACTTTTAGGGCATGGATCCAAGGTCGACCAAGTAGGATGTTGTAGGGAAGATCAAGTTCTAACACTTGGCATGTAGTTTTTTCAATGATAGGTTCCACTTGGATGGGTAGTGCAATGATGCCTTGTGATACCCATTCTTGGTCGTTGTATTCTTTGATGGTGGTACTCTTTACTTTTTCAATGGTATCCTCTGAACAACCCAAATTCTTGATCAACTAAAGGGTACAAATATTTAGACCAGAACATCTATCTACCAAGACTCTTTTTACCTTGTTCTTATGAATGAAAACCTTGAGTTCTAAAGCATGGTTATGATTTGGTTGTGATGGTAGGCCTTGTTCTGAAAAGGTGAGAAGATGATTAGTGATATGCCCTAACAAAGCTTGAAACTAATTTGTATTAATATCCTCAGGGATGGATGACTCTAACAAAGATTTCTCTAAGACTTCCCAATGTGAGAGTGATAGCCTCAATAGTTCTAAGATGGATATATGTGGAGGAGTCTTCTTAAGTTGATCTAGGAGATTGTACTTGCTGGAATTTCATGTTGGCAAAGTAGGTTGTGTCCTAGATTGAGATGGGACTCCTTGGACTGTAATTTTTCCACATCATGTGGTAACTCAACACTCCACACTAGGCCCTTCAATGGTGACAATAGTAATAATTATATCATAGTAAGTGACCACATTAGAATAGGTATGTTGCATGTTCATGTAATCCCTAGCTTTCCCATGGTTGTTCCCTTTGCTATGATCTGGCATGGGATTCTTGTATATCTTAAGATCCTAATTCCTAGTTGGCACCTCAATGGATATGGTGTCAATTTTTATGAGGTATTGGGTAATATTTTTGTGCCTCATGCAATTTTCCATTTTGTATCCTTTGATTTTGTGAAAGTCACAGAGATCGTGCTTATTGTACCAAGATGGTTTCTCTTGGGGTTCTTGGTAATTTTCAAAGTTGGGAAGAGTTATCAGGTTTGAATCTACTAATTTCTTCATGATGGTTTCGATGGGTTTTGAAAACTTTGTGTACTTACATTTAGGATAGTTGTTCTTGTTAGTGGTTCACCTTTGTTGCATTTCGGTGTTGTTTATTGCACAGTTGGTTGAATGCTAGTAACTTGTTTGTTGTTTGGCCTAGGAACACTTAGGACTACCTTAGCATCTACCACACCACTTTTTACATTCTTGTTCTTATCCCAGACATGAGGCTTGTCATTTGAACTACTTGAAGGATGATTGTCTTTGTAAAATTGGGTATTTCCCTATGAGATTAGAGCTCTCTCAATGTTAAGGGCTTTAGGGACAAGCTCATCATAAGATGTGATGCAATGTATTTTTAAGTGTAAGGATAGATTTGGATTTAGATTTTCTATGATGATCCCCACTTGTTTTTCATCAGGAAGAGACCACATTCTCTTACTAGCTCTTTGTCTCCACAATTGTCGGAAATTAGCAAAATATTCTCCTTTTTTTGTCTAAGAGTGTATAGTTCTTCTAGACTTATGTCAATTTCAAGATTAAAGGATAAGTGATCGATGAATTTATCAGTAATTTCTTTAAAAAATTTGATACCAGGAGGAAGATAAGAAAAAAAATCCATGGCAGGACCTGTTAAAATTCAGGGGAAGAGGCACATTAAATAAGAATCATTGTATGCCACCTCCATACACATGAAATTGAATTCTTCAACATCGTCCAATGGACTTCCTCTCCCTTTATACTTATCGAATTTAGGTATTTCAAAACTAGGAGGGAATGGCACCATTGTGATGTTTTAGGTGAATGGATATGGACATAGATTATGTGTATGGGGCTTCTTTGTCTTGCAAATTCAAAGGTCCTACATTTCTTGTGACAATGCCTTGAGTTTTGATGTTAGATCATCTTGTGTGTTTGGTGGAGGAACATATGTCGAGATGATGGATGAGTTGTATGTGGGATTTTGATATGATAAGGTGTTGTATGGGGTGTATGGTGGTGTGAGATTATGTGAAGGTGATTGAGGTGTTGATGTATATGTTCCTAACACATTTGTATTGATGATGTTTTATTGGCGATTATAGTAGGAACTTGGTTGTTGTTGTTGTTGTTTTTGTTGTTAAGTATACTATTGATTTAGTAAGGCTTGATATTGTTGTTTAGCTGCTAAGGATGCTTGTTGAGCTTTTTGTTGTTGTTATTGTGCCACTAGGGCTTGTTGTTGGACCTGTTGTTGTTGTTGTTCTGCTATGGCTGCTTGATGGGCTTGATGTTGTTGTGCTAAGATTTCTTGCTATTATTGTGCTTCTTGTTGTGATGCTAAGGTTGCTTGCTATTGTTGTGCTACTAGGGCTACTTGTTGTTGTTGTGCTGCTAGGATTGCTTGTTGTTGTGTTGCTAGGGAAGATTCTTGTTGTTTTTGTTGTTATGCTACTAGGGTTGCTTTTTTTTTTTTTTGTGTTGTTAGGACTGGTTGTTATTGTTGTCATTGTGCTACTAGGATTTCTTCTTGTTGTTGTTGTTGTTGGATGGCTTGTTGTAGAACTAAGGCATGCACTGGTAATGTAGGATCAATTGGTTGTTGGGACATATGTGATGGATTTTGAGTGACAATGTTCTGAGTGGGTAGTGGGTTGCTAATGAGAGGTTGGGGATTTGCTTGGTTTAACATTCCTTGTTAGATAGTGGATTGGGATGGAGGAATGTAAGTTTGAGGTTCCATTTTATTTTGCATGGTGAAGGGGACTATGGGAAAATATGAAGATGGTGCCATTAGATTTTGTGATGGTAATGACACACTAGGACCTTGAGTCCATTGATGGAAAAAGGTTTCATTGTCCCATGTCTTGAGGATTTCCTTGTGTTAGGGATGTGGATAAGGTATTACCTAGATTGATGGGGTTCGTGACCAAGGGATTATTATTCTAAGATGGGTTGATAATGGATTGGATGGATGTGTTTTGTGAACCCAATGTTATGGATTAACCAATTGGATGATTGGGTAGAGATGTCCCAATTTTCATTAAGGGTTGACTCTATGGTATGGTGTTGGCATGCCCTTGTGTAATATTTTGAGACACTTGGTCGACACTACTTTGTGTGATAGTGGGAACACTTGTGGTACTCATGGGTATGGATGAAGAGGGGTTTCCTCGATATGTGGATTTTTTTGTGGAGTAATGAAGTTCAAGGGGTTTATATGATTGTTTGGGATCCTCAGGAATGGGAGGAGCACCAAATGTTGGTGTCCAATTGGTTGTTTGGGATGGAGGATTGGTATCAAGGGTACACACAATCATGTTGCCTTCAAATAGAAGAGTTAGACCAAATTCCTTGGAAAGACTAGTTGCAAGAATAGGAGTGGATGATTGATTTAGCCCTAGTGATGGAGTTATGAAGCCTTGTGTCAAATTTTTTGCAATAAATGATGGGGAAATCAGAGCTACATTTCCCAAGGCTTGATGTTCCATGGTTTCTTCCCTAGTAAGTTCAAATGGATTATTTTTTATGTCCTCTATCTCATATGGACCTAATGGAGAAGAAGGTTGTTGTGATGGGGTAACCTAACTTCTTGGATAAAATTCTAGAGGATTTGGATCACTTGAGGTAAATGTGACTTTGGTTTTCTCCATTATTCTCTTGTGTTGTGATCTTGTCTTTACCATAAATTTCGGGTCACCTCTGGGAGAGTTGTGTTGATATTTGTAATGTTTTAACTCTCTAGTTGACTCAAATCTAGGTAAAAGGGATGCTCTAAGTACTTTTGGAGAAATGATGATAATGGGAGATGAAAATGTGGGTGATACGGAAAATCATCTTTGCAAACATTTTGGGACAACACTTTTGACTCAAGTTTGATGTTTTGATGTTTGGATAAAGGATGTTGATGAAATTGGAAATTTATAGGGTAAACTTGTGACCTTTAATATAAACTAGCTCAAACATGATAACTAACTTAGCCACATGCATGGAAAAGGATACATTTCACATACAAAGTAGCTAAGTTAGGGGTTGGTTTGATAGATGTTTAATTCAAAAAGTGTTGGTGTATTCAAAATTTTTGCAAAGTTTGGTGAAGTGAAGAGTGAATTTTGATGAAGGGGTTAATGAAGTGTTTGACCCAATGTTGACCTAAAGTGAGCCTTTTTTTGACAAGACCAAGGTAGTGAGAAACATGCTAAACGTCTAAATTGTTTAAATCCTAAAGACCCAATGTTTTAGATAAGTTTGTTATCATGAAAAAGACTAGTATTTTGACCAAAAAATAATATATACATTAATTTTGGGTTGTTCCTTGAAACACATTTGTAGAAGTAGTATAACAACTTGGTTCTATTTTGGTGAAGTGTTGCAAGGTGTTCCTTAAGAGCTTTTGGAGTAAGATGCCTAAGTTTGAAATGACAACCTATAGACCTTCTCTTGGGGATCCTAATTTTGTCGGAGATCATTTAGAAAAGTTCAAGAACATGAAAAAAGACCATTGGTTTGACTTTCAAAGAAGGCATACAATTCTAGATTATTCCTTAAGACACGTATATAAAAATTCCTTAACAACCTAGTTCTATTTTGGTAGAGTTACACAAGGTGTTGTTTGATAGATTTTGGACTATGATTCCTCAGTTTGAAGTGATGACATGTAGACCTTCTCTTGGGAATTTTTATTTTGTGTGAGATCATTTAGAAATGTTTAAGTTTATGGAAGAAAGGAGGATATTTATTGCCATGCGGGTGGTGGTAATATGGGCCTTCTAGCCTCAATATTAGCTTGCTCCTTTTCTTTTTCTATGACATCTATCGTGTTTCTCCATTGGGGTGGTGTTTCTTTTGTTTCAAAAGTGAAGCTTCTTAAACTACTAATGACATCAATTCGTTCCCCTTCAATGAGTTCAAAGTTTGGTTGAATAATAGCAGTTGTAAGATCAAATTGTTCAATAGGAGCAATTGGTCTCCAAATGGTCATATGGGGTTCAATTTTTCAATTTATCTTGCTTAAGTGAATTTATTTTACCACAAACACTTGTCTTGATTATGTTTTAAAAATAAAATATCCATGTCAAAAACATCATAAATTTCACAATGTCCATTTCGTGAAAAGGATGTAGTTCAAGCCATAGTTGCTTATGTTAACTTTAGAAAATATGGATTGAGATATAAGTCAACATATTTAGAAATATCTAAGGATAGAAGTCCTTAGGACAAGCATTAATATCAAGGATATTTCAAAAGGTATCCATACTTAAACCAAAGGTTTTGGAATTTTGAGGAAAACTGTGAATGTTTGTTTCTAATGTTTTGGAACCAACCAAATTATTAAACTGACTCTCAAGCATTTACAATCCTAGGTTGAATGGCCATACTTGTTGATTCCCCACTCAGATTTCTCTAAACACTAAGACAATTTGGAAAGTTAGATATTTGATGACACTGGTTCCCCTCCATGGCACATAATTTTTGGGACCATCAAATCTCAAAATCTTGAAGATCCGAAGATCCTAAGGATTTTTCTATTTCAACAATGAATAGTAAAAAATTTGGATAGCTTCAAAATGACCATTCTTGCACCAACAAGCAGTAAGTATTTTTGGTAACTAAACAATTTGGTTCTTAGTAACAAACCAAGAACACCTAGCCACATACACGCCTATTTTTCCACTTAAGCCATGGTACTAGGTGCAGTATGTTATATAGTCTAGGATAGAAGGTACTTTCTCATGATTTTCCAACCTTTAATATAGCCTACCGGTAAACATGCTTGCATGAAATTTCCTATGAATTTCCCATTGTGGGGTGTGTCTCATAGTAAGTCCTCTCTTAAGGGTGACACAAAGTAGAAAATTTTACCTAAGTATTTCTCTTCACCCAAGATCGCACAAAGCATAAGGGGATTGGATACGTACTATAAGTGCACATAAACAATGAAGTACACTTGAAGTGTTTCTCTTCACCCAAGATTGTACGAAGCATAAGGGGATTGGATACACACTACAACTGTGTCACAAAAAATCAAGCACTCATTCATTTTAATCTCTAAAGCTAAGATGAATTCATTTTATGCACCAAATTAAATGTTAAGTTTCCTTTTTCAATTTTAAGCCCTAAATACAATGATGAAATGAGGGTTCAATTTTAGTCTTGTTTGAGCATTCTTTTTAAAAACAAATGAAAATTAGTGAGGTCCTAAAGAATTAAATGAAAAGAATAATAAATTGGGTTATAATTGCCCCAAAGTGTTAAATTCTTGTTACAATCTTAAGATTTAAAAGATGAGAATGCTTCTTCACTTCAAACTTTAATGTCTGACTTGCAAAACCTAGTTAGCCTAAAAACCATAACACACTTGGAAGCACGTTAGTAAATTGATGAAGCAAAAAAAAAAAAAAAATGCTAAAAAATGATCGTAAAATTTCTTACCAGAGTTGGATGTTTCTATTCACGATGGCGTAGCTATCATGAACTTGGGTGTCACTCTAGTGAATGTGGGAATCACACTATAGAGAAACCAGTGACGACGATACCATTGCTATTTGAGGTTTGTCACCATTTAAAAATTTCAATACCTCTAAAAATTATTAGCGTCGTCATTTGGTTTAATTAGCACCATGATATTAAATAGGCATCATTGTTTTAGATGACAATAGCATTGCTATATGGTGACACCCAGGAAAGACATCGATGAAATTCTTTTGGGCATCGTTGTATCCTACAAAAGTCAGAAAAAATAGAATTTGAGATAGAAATTTATTAACTTTGATTAGTTTGGCCCTCCTTCTAGTACCAAAATGTGATCGAAAGATTAGTATGGGACAATTACGCTTGATCCATGAATAATCAAAGCATAACAAAGCCACTAATGTCAAAACTTAACAGGATCATTCAAATAAAGATTAAACTAAACATTTATCCAAGCTAAGTATTATAAACTACAAAAGCATTAAAATGTCTAATCCAACCCATCTCAAACTTATCCCATTGTGATATTGGCATGTTGATGTGAAATGATGACCCTTTCCCAATCTCGTGGGTAAATGAGCCTACCCCAGTTAGTTTTATTGAAGAAATTGATGGAATGATTGTGACATGTGTATGAAAACATGATTTTAATCTAAAAGAGCATGATGCAAGCTAGTCTAATATGATTTTATGCTAAAAATGATCTAGATATATGTAAAAGCTAAGCTAATCTAAATGGATTCTAAGCTAAAAGATTCAAAACCTAGTTAATAAACAAGGTACATGGATGCATTATGTGATCATGGAAGCAATTAATGGAAGCTAAAATTAACTAATGTAACTAAAATGAACTAAAAGGGGTTAAATGTGTGCTAACTATGAGTGTGAGTTTCAGTTATTTCAACAGCATAAGTTTGCTTTTGAAAGATGGATCCATTTGTCTCCAAATAGTGACCTATTTATAGGAGAGAAAATGAGAAATGGAGGGTTGAGATCAAAAAAATCTAATCAATGATCAAGGATGGAGGAAATTGGAGGCATGGATCATGGATTCTCCTCAATGTGTGAATGCATGATGTGATTTAATCAAGGGTTCTCATTCCTTCAAACAAGCACACTTTTGATCCATACAAGAGGTCAAAAGTTAACTTGCAGAAGAAGTTTGGAGTTAACTTGCATATGAAGCTAAGTGAGAATATTCCATTTTTTAAATGATTGGAAAAGATATAATATTCTTTGAAATATTCTCATGGGTGAGGAAAAAGGATAATCTAGTTAATTAAAACCAAATTAAGTTGTGCAAAGGAATATTCCATGGAAATATTCCCTTTTATGGAGGAATGTGCAAAGGAGGAATATTTCGTTATAAGTGGGGGGAATTAGATTTAATTGATAGTTAAACAATATTAATTATGTAATTAGGGGAATTAGAAGAATTAGATGATATTCATTGACTAAAATGATTTAATAAAAGGAGGAAAGGTGGAATGACATTTAATAAAATACCTTAGAGCTATTTAATTAAATAAGAAGATTTAGGGATTTAAATTAAATAGTTTGAATTATGTAATCTAATAGGACGAAGTGTCAGCATGAAAGTGGGTGAATTAACCTGATTTGATGAATTAGGTTAATAGATGCAAATGATGCCATTAATTAATTAGCTATGATAATTTAATTAATTAACCAAAAAGAGGATTGGTTTCAAGATGAAATGATGTTAGTATACCTGATAGGAGTGTATGATATGATTTGGGAAATTTTTTAGTGTTTATAGTTTGGTATTCCGAAAGATGGTCTTTTGAGTTACAATGTTTGGAAGTGTTGTCTAAATGTACTAGATTTGTACATTCTTCACATGAAATTTGTTTTTAACGAGTTTTTTATTTTTTAAGATGTTTTTTGGATCGTTTCTAGGTGATGTTTGTTGTCTAAAATTTATGGACCAATTAAAGGAAGTGCACGTACTTAAAATTTTAATGGTGTTTTAATAGGTAACAACTGACTTGGTGTTTACACTATATGTGAAGCGTCTAAAGTTTGTGGAAGTGTGTTGAGTTGTGTTAGGAAAGATTTGGGTCCTAGATAAGGATTTTTGTGGTCCACCTTCATTCCTATCCACCATAGGAGTGTTTTGGTGCTAAACTAATTTGAATTTGCACATTTGGTGTGTATTGCTGACCTTAGAGAGTGTTTGAAGGTTAAGATTGGTATAAGTATGAATTTAATTGGTGAAGGAGGCTAAGATAGACATAAGATAAATGTGTGTGTGAAGTATATAATGTGAGTGATGAGGAATTGAGCAAAGCAATGTGAAATTTCAAGTGTTGGATCATCAAATGCAGTGAGAAAAATATTTCTATAATCATTCAAATAGACTATGAAGGTGTTGGAGCTATTATGGTGGAATCTTTTTTACAATGAGATCATGTTATCTGTGTACATTTCTTCTCTTTCTTATTTTTGTACTCTAACAATGAGCCTTGGTTGTGAGCCTTTTTAGAAAATACATGCCCTATTTTAGTAGTGAGCCTTTGTACTAGTTTTGCTATTACTTATATTGTGATCTAATCCTCACCGTTGTTTTTCCCTTCTTGGGTTTTCCACATAAATATGGAATTCTTTTGTGTATGGTATTGATTTATTTAATATTCTATTATTTTCATTTCATGCTAATTCATCATAATGGATTAAGTGTTTAATGAAATCTTGTGGATCTGAATGTTAATGAGGGTTTTGGTGTTTTGATAAGACACAAATGATTCACCCCCACTCTTAGTTGTCTTGTGCATTAAACAAGCATGTTGAAGCAAAAAAACATCACATGATAGTTAGGAACACTCTCATATAGCCACTTAATGACTTCAAGCAACAACAAGTTGGTGCAAGCCAACATAAATTAAAACTAGTCACTAGACAACATAGTCCTAAAATTTATCACTTATAACTTTCTTTATAGAAGGATAGATGATATGAAACTTTCAACATTGTACCTTCACAACACCAACAACTTAACTTCTGAATTGCACAACCATATCTTCATACGTAGAGGAATGTAGAGCCAAAATTTACACCATTGTGAGCATCCTCACAGAAACAACACTTCCTTCAAACTAACACTTCCAAAACACCTTTCCTATAAAACTTTAAATGAACTAAAACTTGGAAAACACCTGCCTTGACACACCATGAATCTATCTTCCAATCTGCAGGAGCACAATATCACCAGTAGAGAAATGTGGAGCATATCTTAGAGACTCTCACAACCAATCAACCAGATTGCAACTCACATCAATGTGAATCAAACTACAACAATCACAAGCATACTAGTTAAAACCAAGCTTATTAAGCTACAACAATATCCCCCTTTGGCATTGATGGAAAGACTAATCTGGCATTCTCACTTCTCCCCCTTTTGCATCAAGGACAAAGGGATTTCCCTCCCCCTTTTGTGCATAATTATCTCGCTTAGGGCACAATAAAACCCCCTAAGGTGCATAATGCATACTCTCTCCCACTTTTTGAAATAGCTTACAAGCTCCCCTATGAGTAACAACCACTACCTACTCCCCATGAGAGGTAGCCACCATCAGTCAAGGAAAAAATATAGCTTGAATTACTCCCTCTAGACAAATGCACCAACTATGCATCTAGCAAGGAGGGGCAATTACCCCTAACTTCAACCTCAAATAATCAAATGTATCCTTTGCAAGAAAATTTGTGAAAAGGTCTGCAATCTGATATTTTTTAGAAACATACTCCAACTTCACTTCTTTATATGCAAAATTCTCTCTCAAAAATTGATACCTTATCGACATGTTATTGGTTCTATAATGCATCACTAGATTCTTTGAAATATTTATAGAACTTGTATTATCATGCAAAATAGGAATAGGAACATTATACTATATCTTGATATCCTTCAATATTTTCTTCATCCACAACACTTGTGTACAATAAGATGTTGCATCAATATACTCTACTTGTACAATGCACAAGGATATTAAATCTTGTTTATTACTATGCATTGAAACCAATCTACTTCAAAAAAATAAAGCACCATCACTGGTACTTATTCTATCATCCACACAACTAGCCCAATTAGCACTAGTGTTAGCACTTAAATAAAGGGCATTACCTTTCAAATAGCACAAGCCATACTATGGAGTACTCTTTAAATATCTAAAGATTATCTTGACTTCCTTCACATGAAATTCTTTAGGACTAGCTTGAAATATTATAGCCAATCATACTAGATGCATAATATTAGGTATTGAAGTAGTTTAGTACAACAAGCTTCCAATCATAGATCTATACACAGTCTGATCAACCAAGGGAGACTCACCATCTTCACTCAAATCACAACCAATAACCATGGAAATATTAAATGGTTTACAATTTTCCACCCCAAACTCCTTTAACATCTCCTTAACATATCTTTCTTGATAAATAAAGATACCATTATTTAGCTGAGAAATTTGAAGACCATGAAAGAGTGACAACTCACCAATTACAGACATTTCAAATTCCTTATATATCTCTTTAGAAAAAATTCTTATGTATCTCATCATTTCCACCAAAGATTATGTCATCAACATACACAACAACTATCAAAATTATTCTATCCCCAATCTTGAATTAAATATTACTTTTTGTAGTACCTTTCTTCAATCCTTGTTGAAGAAAGTACTTGTCCAACCTTGCATACCATGCACTAGGAGCTTGTTTTAGACCATTCAAAGCCTTTTTGAGCCTCCACACCATGTTTGGTTCTTTTGATAATCAAAATCCATTAGGTTTCTATATGTAGACTTCCTCTTCCAGATCTCCATTTAGGAAAGTTGAATTGACATCCATATGATAAACTTTGAAGTCCTTGTAGGTAGAAAATGAAAGAAATTTTTTGATAGCTTCGATTCTTGCTACAAGAGAAAAAGTCTCTACAAAATCAATACCTTCTAACTATGAATATCCTTTACATTATCACATAGATGGTTTCCATTGCACCAAAAGATTAACTCATTAATGTCTGATACAACCACTAGAGTTAATGAATCCATGGGAGGTGGATAAGCCATGTCATGAACCTAAGCACTATGTTACACAACACAAGAAGACCAAAGGAACACCCCTTGCAACATACACACTAATCTATATTTGCTTCTTACAACTTCTCCTTCCCTATTCAACTTATTCTTGAAAACCCACTTTGTTCCTATCACATTCTTTTTTGTGAGACTTGGAACCAATTCCCAAGTCTGAATATTATTAATTTTATTTAATTCTTCTTCCATTTATGACATCCATCCTTCATCCTTGCTAGCATCAGAAAAAAAAAAAAAAGGTTTTATCTTTGATAACAAAATTACTTGTTCACTAGCCTTTGCAAGCCTTCTTCTAGTTAGCACTCCTTCATTCCTATCTCCAATGATATGATCTTCTAAATAATTTATTTGAACATACTTTATAGGAGTCTAGGTGAGCTTTTCTAGTTTTTCATCTTTCTCTTCAACATTTTCTTCTTCATCTTCATCTGAGCAGGGAGGTGCATCAGATCTGTAATCCTCAATTTCATTCATTTTCTGATGTAAATCTTCATCAACTTTCACATTAGTACTTTTATCTATTCTTCCCAATATCTTATTGTAGCACATGTATTCTTTTCTCTAAGATGAATATCCTAGAAATATACCTTCATCATCCCTTGAATAATTTTTTTCTAATACATCTTCATCTCTTTTGATATAGCATTTTCTTCCAAAGACTCTAAAATACATGATAGTTGTAGGTCTTCCATACTACAACTCATAAGGAGTCTTAGTGTTGTTAATTTTTAACAATAATCAATTCAAAATATATATTATAATATGAACTACTTCTCTCCAATAAACATCAGGTTGATTTGCCTCCATCAACATGGTCCTTGCCATCTCTTGAATACTCCTTTTTTTCTTTCAACTACCCCATTTGCTGAGGAGTTCTAGCAGTAGATATGTTATGTGACTTTTTTCCCAAGAATATTTATGATATACCCCTTAGAATTAAAATGGAGAAAGAAAAATAAAGGATAAAATGATCCTATGGTTAAAATAAATATTAATAAAGAAAATGCATATAAACTCTTTTAAAAGAGGAAGAATTATTTAATTAAATAATTATTAAAAGGAAACCTTTGGGAAAGGTTTTGATGGTTTGGAAACCATCCATTAAGGCTTATATAAAGCATTTATGTGAGACTTGGAAAAATGAATGGAGGAAGCATCCAAGCATGGAGAAAATTCAAGGAAGAAGAAAGTGGTTTGGTGAGCTTTGGGCATTGGAGAAGGGGGTACACAGAGTGTTTCCAACTTGGGGTATAGAGTGCACCTAGGATCATCCTGGCCAAGGTTGTTATGCATGTTGAGTAGTTATTATGAGGCATATTGTATACATGTTGAGCAATTACTTTGGATCATGTTGTATGCATGTTAAGTAGTTACTCTAGAGCATGTTGTATACATGAGGGGTAATTAATCTGGAGCATGGTGTGCACTTGTGTTGAGCATTATTCTATTTTCATTGATTTTGTTCTTGACTATGAATCGTCCAAGTTGCTTGGCATCCAAAGACTTATGTAAATGCATATAGAATACTTAATCCTTATTGAAAGGACACATTTCTAAAGGATGGGTCTGATTGTGTCAAGAGTCATGTTCGTAAGCCAATTACATACCATTTCAAATTCCATAAGCTTTAGATAAGTTGTTCAATAAAAATCCTAGAACATCCACCTTTGCAATTAAATTGAATCGTCCCCCATCTTCCAAGTGCGGTGAGAAGATTATGATCAGGAGAATATATCTCACCCTCCTCGTAAGGTAGTTGAGGATTATCTTTGACTATGAATGGAAATACTTTAAATTATATAGGCAATCTATAATGTAATGACTCAATGGTTGAAATCATGGAGTATTTTTTCCTTTTGAGAATTTGTCTCTTGTGAGGTTCTCTTATAATGAGTAATTTTTTCTTTCTTGACTTATCTTTAATCTTACACATTGTATTCTCCAAAATTCCTTCAAACATTATGTCATTACTTGCATTCAAACATTAAATATTAACTCATATTTTGTATGCATAAGATGGTGATAAGAGAGCCATCTTCTTCCTTAAAATCATTGGTCATATAATAATATTTATTCACTTGTTTTTAGTGGGTGACAAATTACTTCCTAGCTTTGTAAAATCTATCAAATTCAAATAAATATCAATATCAGCCCTCACAAGATGTATTTGTGTCTTATGTTGTGGTATAAATTCTTTTCTTTCCTTTCTACATCAGAAACTAATGTGTGTGCATCAATAGAATGATGTTAGTAGTGTGAAATGAATGAATATCTAAAACAACTGTGGAACATTTAATCCAAGACAAAGCTAACACAAAGAAAAACCATGGGGTAGCATAAATTAAGCACAATGACCACATGAGGAGGAAGGGTGAAGTATTGACCCAAGAATTTACAACTTCTATAGCACCCATACAAGTCACTCAGGTATTTGTTAGATAAATATTTGGCCATGACAGGACTAGCGCGTAGGTATTTTATGAACTCAATGAATCAAGCATATTTAGAGTAGACAATTGTTCCTTTCTTTATGCTGCTTTAGCAAGCTACAAATAATTTGATCAACTTCATTCATATCTCTTTTCCTTTTTGACTCACCATTCATTGCAAGCTATTAGGTAGAGTCATGTGATAGAGTTTCACGTGTGGTTATAGAGAACTGACTAGTCTATTTTAAAATAGTCATGATAATATTGAGGAAAGGACTAGATTATGATCACTCTTATCAGAACATAGATTTTGACCATATTGTGCCCTACAACTTCAAAGTCGACCACCATAGTATACTCTACCTAAACTTAGAATAATCTCACTAGTAAAGTGCCATATCCTCTGTCGATAAGGGCATGGTTCGGTGGTCAAGTCGCTTGGTTGTAGTGATGACCATTAGGGTTCAAACCCTCACTGGGCCAAAGTGCTCGTAGGCCTTGTGCCTTTGCTGGGCCTATGTGCTCATGGGTTTGGTAGTTTCTTGTGGTTTCTTGTACCCAGTTCATAGCTCTGGTCAAAAGCGTTTACCCTTAATAATATGGGTGCATTGTGCCATATCCTCTATATAGAAATATTGTGTAAATCAACTTATGCATAAATTGTTTATATGCAAGAGAGAGTAACCTCAAAACATGGTTTAAAATAATTGTTAAGAGTGTTTTATGATTGTCAATTTATTTTATAAAAATCTATCATCTAATTTGAAGGGTCTATTAGTTGAATTTTTTAGGAAGAGGCCTCTAGTACATAGAAAATTATTTTGGATTAAACTTAAAATGATTTCTATTTATAGTCAAGGCTATAAAGTCACAATGTTGTGCTTAGATATATATTCAAACAATTTTATGTGTCACTTGTATTCAGTGTATTTTTATGTCTATGTTAAGATCTTGATAATTATAATCCTAAGAGAGATTTTAAAATTAAAACTTTCAGTTTTATGTCTAGATTTATTTTTTAAAGTTGGAACGTGAATTTCAACAATAGTGATAATATACTCATTCTTCCAAAACTCAACATCTAGATTTATTAAAACTAGGTTATTTTGTGGGCCCATAATCCATGATTCCTAGGATTAATTTATTAAATTGATGATATGTTATGCTATTAGAATACATTAGCTGAAAATGGTGCAATTTTTATATAATAAGGAACTAAAATATTTCTCTTAGTCTTGTACATGTGGACATGTCAAATTTTTACAAGGGGAGAAACCACCTCTAAATTTTGAAAATACTCATTGCTCTTTCATGGTTGGAAAATGGTTATGTATAGTTATGCCATATAGGTGAGTTAGATTGACCAAATATATTAAAATTATTTGATGATGTTCATTTCAAGAGTCTATAGTTTCAACAATATTAAAAGATGTAGTGAAGGATTTGAATTGTCCTCAAAGGTTATAATTCAATTATAGATATCTCAAGCCTAATAACATTTTAGATAATGGTTTCATAAGAAAATTAACAAATATTCAACTACCTTGTGGATAAAAATGGGAATACCAACAAAAGGATTATATATAGTTTCTTGGGATCACTACTATATATTTTTCTTTTGATGAAGCCTCTTACATGAAGAAAATATAATGGTAGAAATTGTTGAATGCTTTTTCTTAATTTCTTGTAAAATAACAATGTCTCTATCCATCGTTTGGAGGTACCAATGGCCTTGTTAAGCTTCATATCATAAGATATGAGAGTCTATGCAAATCATCATTTTAATTAAACCTTGAATCTTTTCTCTTGTGTTAACATGAAGGAAATATCAAACCTAATATTTCTCTATGAAAGTACTCAATGCATGATACTATTTATTATCATTGTTAAGATACCTAATAAAATTTACCATGTTTTATTCTATTGTACCTTGTTATTGGACTTGATCAACCCAATAGTTTTGTGCATATGTTGAAAGATATGAACTCCTTTTAGGGAAAATTTTTACTTGTTTTCCATTCAATTATACTTGACATATATAGGAAATGAGGATACTCTTGTAGTCTAGAATGCATGATTATCATCTTAGAATATATTTTGAGTATATAGATTATATATAATTCAATAATGAGTGATTGCATAGTATGGGATATGCATGGCATTCACTAGGTAAATGATTAAGTTACACATGATAATAGTTTTGTAAATTTACTATTGAAAATTTGAACGTAAGTGATTAAAGCATCTATATTAAATATAATGGGTTGCATGAGAGAAAAAAATTATTCTCTTGAAATTACTTGTTAATTTAAAATAAAAATTAAAAAGGAGAGAGATCTATAAAAGAAAAGGATGTATAGAAACATTATGAAGAATGACAATATTCAATATCAATTTCTTTAATTATTGGTTAGGTTTTTTTGAGTTGTGATGTAGATATCTCATACTACTAATGAAATCAACTAATTTACAAGGGGGGGATTGTTATGTGATTTTTTCCCAAGAATATTTATGATATAACCCCTTAGAATTAAAAGGGAGATAGAAAAATAAAGGATAAAATGATCCTTTGGTTTAAAAGAGATATTAATAAAAAAATATGCATAAACACTCTTTAAAAGGGGGAGAATAATTATTTATTTAAATGATTATTAAAAGGTAACCTTTTTTGAAAGGGTGTGATGGTTTGGAAACCACCCCTTAAAAGGATATATAGATCATTCATGTGAGACATGGAAAAGACATTAAAGGATGGAGAACATTCAAGGAGAAAAGAGAAAAATGAAAGAGGAACTAAACGGGAACAAAGGAGTGAAGGTTAGGGTCTTGGTTGGAATTTAAACATTTGGAGAAGGGGCACACAATGTGTGTCCAACTCAGGGTACAATGTGCACCCAAGAGTTTCCTAGCCAGGGCTGAGTTTATGTCGTGAAGGCGAGTTTGGTTTTGTGCAAGAACTTGTTCCTCCGGGCATGTTTGTTTTGGGAAACAACCTAGGTCCATAACCATTCCTCTAAGTGTCAAATTTCCTTTGAGTGTTGGATAGCAACCTTTCCATGGCTTTACAATAAGTATTGAGAACCATTGATTCAATAATATTGGGAATATTGTCTATATGATTTGGTGTTAATATGATTAATCTATGTGGAGATGTTATTCCATTTACTATGTTGATTTTTTAATTGTCACATGTTAGTAGCTTACATTAATTATTCATAATTATTTTTATAATATTTCATATTATAAATTGTATTAACTCTACTATTTTTTATATTAAATCCGCTACTAATACTTGATAACTATCAGGGGAAAAGTGACATCACAAGATAGATGTCTCTTTATTCCATGATTTTTCACAAAATACATTGAACTCATTTGAAATGAACTCACCTCCTCTATTAGACCTCAAAATTTTTATCTTATCATTCATTTCATTCTCTACCATTAATTTGAAAATCTTGAATCTACTAAAAGCATTAGATTTGTCTTTAAAGAAAGTAACCCATGTCATCCTAGAGAAATCATCAATAAAAAGCATGAAATACCTTTCTCCTTTCAGACTTTTTATTCTAGTAGGTCTACACAAATCAGTATGTACCAACTCCAAAGGTCTACAAGAATAATATTCATTAGACTTGAAACTTATCCTCGTCTACTTTCCAAACTAACATTCCTTGCATACAGTACTTATAGGCTTGATTATTTTGAGCATATCTCTTATCGCATGCAATGATTTTATCTTCACAAAATTTTCAAAGTTAATCTATCCCATTCTTCTATGCTATATCCAAAATTCACTTACTTTTCCTAGAAGACAAGTTCTCCTATTGGCATATCTTAGACTGTATATGTTAACACTTGTCCAAGTGATCCTTCATCCATCAATTGAACAAACTTTTCTTTTCTAATTTTGCATCCAATTTTATTAAATATGAGATTGTACCCATTTCTATACATTGACTCACACTAAGAATATTGTGTCAAATTCCTTCAATATAGAGGGAATATTTTGTTCTACTCTTTCCATCAATACTTATTGAACCTTTTCCATCAATCTATATTGAAGTTTCATCTCCAAGCTTGACTATGCCACCATTCCACTTCACAAGTTTGATATACTTGCTCTTATATTTTGTCATCTGGCTGGAACAACCACTCTCAATCACCCATGAAGTAGTCTCATATTTTGCATTAAAAGCAGTGCATGCAACACTTGATCTTTAGCTTTATCTTTAGTCTTCTTAGCAGCCAAAAATAAGACTTCATCTTTATTATCTAGAGCACCAGATTCATCATCTTTTCCATAGTGGGAATCTTCCATATGGTAGAGACTCTTCTTAGCCTTATTTCTTCTAGGGTCTTTTCTTCTCTTTTCAAAATATTTCAAGGGACATTTAGAAGTAAAATGACCAATCTCTCCACACTTGAAACATTTGAAAGGTAACTTTCCTTTGTACTTGTCGGTACTTATCTTCAACTTTCTTACAAAATTTTCTTCCTCTTCATCAATGTCTCTATTTGGATCAAATTCTTCATATGTTTATTTCTTACTTGATTTGAATGTTGCTTTCTTATTTCGACATTCTTTTCAAACTCTCTAATTTCAAATGCAATCAAGGAACCATATAATTAATCCACTAAAAGTTTATCTAGATCTGTAGCTTCCTCAATAGAAGATACCTTAGAAATATAAAACTTAGGAAGAGATTTCAATGCCTTTTTTACCACCACAGGTTCTTCAAGACCTTCACCAAGAACTCTAATTGCATTGACCACTTCATCTACCTAGATCACATATCTTGCAATATCTTCATCTTTTGAGATTTTATGGTACTCAAAATTGCCTTGGTAGATCTACAACTTGTCTTGTTTCACTTTGATATCTCCTTCATAGATGTCACTAAGCTTATCCGAGACTTCCTTTGCAGACTTGCAATGCATCACCTTTACAAAGTTAGAATTAGATAGCCCACTCAAGATAGAATTCTTTTCCTTTCCATTGTTCTCATAATCCATGATCTTAGTAAAATCAATTGGAGAAGTAGCAAGAACAATATATCCATCTTTGACATATTACCAAACACCATACCGCAAAGAGGATAAATTGCTTTCCATTTGGTATCTCTAGAAAGTGAAATTTGTTCCATCAAACCTAGGCACCTTGCAAGATCCTTCTTGTTACATTCTAGATATTCCTTGAGATGTTAAAAATATTCTAAGGAACTAGGCTCTAATACCAATTGTTGAATAAACACTAGAATATAAAGAGGGGTTGAATCAGCATTCTGTCAAATTTCAAACCCTTTGCACTAAATTGAAACGTAAACTTTACAATACAAATAGAAATATAAAATATGAACACAATGCACAACACCACATAACACTAAATGTATGTGGAAAACCCAAAAGGGGAAAAAACATGATGAGAAAAGATTCTAGGAGCTACAGTCCTAATACAACATCACAAATGAATCATAGTTGGAATTTTTTGGTGCAATCACAGATTGAAGGTTCAAAAAGAGTAGTTCATACCATGTAGCTTAGAGTAAACACAAAAAAAAAAACTATAAGGGAGGGGGACCAACCATGTTCAAGGCCTTAGGTCATAGAGAGCCAAGAGCATAAGGATGCCCAACTTACCTTAGCTTAAAGGGGATTTTGGAATGAGGGACAAGAATGATGAGGACTATAAGGTCCTTCAGCCACTCTGTAGACTCAAAACTTAGAATGAGGCTAGGAAAGCTAGTTTTTGGGTTCAACACTATTCCTCAGGTAGATCTCTACTCGAAGACGAAAGCACAGTTCTAGAACAACAACACAGCGCATTGGTGTCTCTCCAGTGTGCTAGCATTTGTATGAGTAGAGGACCAAAAAGATAATGTGAACTACCAGAAAATAGGCTGATGACCTAGCTAGTCACTTTCAAAGGGGAAAAATAGAGCTATAAGGTATGAAAAATATGAACGCATATGTTAAAGAAATTATATGAGAGTTAAGGTGACAAGAATGATCTCACAAATGTACTTGTTCGCTAGCTAGCTCCAAAAAGTATGTCCACCTACACAAAATGAGGAAAATTGCTGGGAGGCTATATAGGGGTTTGCCACAGTCAAACCCCTATTTTGGTGTTTCCACCTCCACAGAAAGCCAAGATAGAGATAATGGAGAAAAGTATGATAAAGGAAGAATGAAAGTAAAGAACACAATAATACTACAAAACAATATTATGCTACTCAACACGATCGTAGAGGAGAGGGGTGAAAATATTACCACCTCCACCAAGAGATCACTAGATAATGGAGGAGAAAATGAGAGCACTCAAGCCCCTGCTACATTGGTGTTGTTCCACACTTCCTCTACAAAATTGATGGAGTGTTGTTGTTGCTACTATGGAGTGCAAAGTGTTGCTTGAGAGTTGAGATTGCAAGAAGTGAATGCTTAGAAGGTTCCTTGAGCTTGTGAAGAATATTGCTAAAGGATGTGAAGAAGATCCTTAGAATGCTTGGAGAGAGATAATGAAGGAATGGATAGTGAATTTTAAGGGAGAATGAGAAAAATGGCAACATTCGAGTCGGTTGTTCAAAGATGGGCATTACAAATTGACCCCAATGGGAACTGTAATGCCTCTATAGGCTTCATATGCAAGAATTTTCCAGGGACGTAAGTGTGTTGCATAGATGTTTGTGCATTGCACGAGCATCCCAAAGAGTTATTATTCTACAGACACACAAAATAAATGAGTAGGTTGATGTGGATTTTTGCCTTCGGATTTGGATTTCTAAGGTGAAGGAATGTAAAAGGGGAATTTGCATAAGGGGTGCAAATTGACACCTATACATTTTTCCCTAACTTTAGCAAGCACGAATGTTGATGAGTGCTTTGGTAAATTAGATCAGAGTAGTAGAGTTAGAAATGTATACCTAAACTATCAAGGAAGCAAACCATGATCTGGCGAACTCAAGAGCAGTGGACAAGTAAAGGATTTCATAGCCCCATAGGACTATAAAGCTAAAGAAAGAAAGCATCTTACAGGCTTGCAGATCTGCAAGCAAGCAACCCCAAAGATCTCTCACATGAGGGATTCCCCAAGAAGAAAGCACCCCATAGGCCCACAAACCTACAAGGAAGGTTTCCTCCAAGCTCTCACATGAAGGATACCCAAAGAAGCACCTTACAGACCTACAAGAAGTCGAGAAATCACCCTACAAACCCACACACCTACAAGGAAGGCGTCCTTCAAGATCTCTCAAATGAAGGAAACCAAAGAAAGTGCCCTACTGACCCACAAACCTATAGGGGATCCAACCTCAAGATCTCTCGCATGGAGGAAGCTCAAAAGAAGCATCCTATAGGCCTGCATACTTGCAAGAAGGTATCCCCCAAGATCTCTCACATGGAGGAAACCCAAGGAAGGGGATTCCAAAGAGTTTGAAAGTGGATTCATAGGTGCACTTGTAAAGCAACATGTTTAACCATAGATAGAACATGTTAGAAAGTGGCCACACATAAAAGTAAGTGGATAGTTGTGTAGACCATCAACAAGTGGGAAAGTTTTTGAAGGGGTTCCCCAGGAACCCAGCATAAAGAAGGGGTCCACTCAAGGGACACACTATTCAAAATTATGAAAGAGATTCTTCTTTTCTCAAATCAATTCATCATCAAGGAATCCTTTTGAAATATCTTCACTTCATCAAGGAATTTGAAAGGAATAATATGCCCCCACATGAGGGGAAGACCAAAGTTATTCCCACCTCATAGGAAGGTTCTCAATTTCTTTCTTTATGAATCCATGATGAAGGAAACATGTTCCATTAGGGTTTCAATTCAAGAATGAAATTCTTGAAAGGGAGTTTGTGAAGATTCTCGAGGAAGGATTCATTGGAAATGAATGTGTTTTTCAAAAATCAAAGCATTGTAGAAGTGGCATTGTCACACATGAAAGGGACAACTCAAGCAAGGAAGAGAGAAAGATAAAGGAAAAGAAAAAAAGAAAAAACACAAACAAAGGGCACAGGGGTAGCCTGATATTTTAGGGTCATAACTACTCATAAATATATATATGTATAGTAATAGTATATAAAATGAACTATCATCAACCCCCCACTATATCAGGCCATGTGAAGAATGCACAAGAAGACAAAGTAAACATTAAAAGTCGGGTCAACATGGAAAGGAAGCCTAAATTCCCTCAATGCTTTGCATTGTCCCCAATTTATTGAAAATCAAGTCACAAACATGGAAGAATGGTGATACAAATAGAAGAAGGTTTACGACACAAAAACCATGCCTATATCCAAGCACCAATAGGGGTGATGAGGGTCATCTAGACACACATAGCATGATCACAAGGGAACACATCACAATGCACACACACACACAACTAATCTAAAGATTAAGAAGGGGCCTCCTCCTAACACTGATCTAACAAGAGGTCATCATAGGGGAAAGGAGGACAAGCCTATAGTGGTGGAATGTTAAGAGGAGGAGCGTCTAACCCTCCCGCAACAAGGGCTAAGGAAGAGGGCCCCGCAAGGTCCTCTCCATTGAGCTCTTGTGGAGCTAAGTTCAACTATTTCACAAAAATCACCAACAAGGCTAGAAACTCATCCAAAGAGTTAAACATGCACTTTAGAGGAGTGCCATGTTTCACATCAACAGATAGAGAAGGTTGTGCCCAAGATTCACTACTAGGCTTGCGATTCGGGATTGGTGATGAACTCAAGGGAAGCTGAGATTGGTTCCATCACTAGGACAGAACAAGTCAACATGGGACCACCTTTCAAAGAAGGTAGGCTCTTCTTATGTCCTTTTTTGCTAGAAGGACCACTCTCCACCTTTACTTTGTTGGAGGATGTGAACTCTGACAAGACAAGGAAAGAAGTGTAGAGGAAGAGGAGGAGAGAATCATAGTAGATATGACCGAAGTGTTCATTATATCTATGGGCTTTGAGAAAGGCTGGACATCCAGAAGGGACATCAACAGAGAGAGCTCCACTGAAGGAGTGATGAACACCTACACTTTTTTAGGGTCAGGAAAATTCATACTCACAGTGGAAGCTAGAAGCGATATAGAGCTGGACTGAACATAAGCAAAGGGGAGGAGAGAGGAGGACATGGTCATCTCCTCTTCGCTCCTCTATAAGGTGGCCTGCTAAGCCATGAGAGCCTTTCATCAGCTCTTGTGCTCGTGCACAAGGTGGTTTTTGTAACTCTTTGAACTAGAGGTCAGAGGGTGCAAAGGAACAAAAGGCTCCTACTCATCCATGGGAGTGTCTACTACAACCATTTCCAACGGAGGGACAAAATCCTAATAGGAGCATGAGGGGTAGGTTGAGAAGCAACAAGGGGAATCGACTCAAGTGCCTCGGTAGTGGGCCTCTTCCCATTCACCACTTTGGGAGCAGGAGGGGTAGGAGGCCATGGAGGTCGAGACATAGAGGATTCCCGATGGGGACCTTTATTCCTGTTATACTGAATGGGCCTAGGCTGCATGGGTAGAATAGGAAGTTCAAATGCAGAATGCTTGGGATTTTTCCAAGTGGGCACCATAGGATTCTCTCACAAATATGGAGCAGAATCTGACGGCACCATAGTGTGGCGAGAGGAAGCATCAGGCTAAACATCATAAGGGGAAGAAGGAGGATCTCAGGACCACTTCTCTTCTACCCTCCTACATGCCTTGGTGGCATCACTGTTAGCTTTTAAGTAAGCCCTATGTGAAACAACACAAGGCAATGGAGGGTATCTCACATTCGGCCTTAGATTCCCTTTCTTATAATTATGATATGTTTGATGCAGGTATTTTTTCCTAGGCGAGAGAGGACCAATAGGTGTGCAGTCCAAGTGTAATCCAAGGAGTAACTACCACGAGAAACCATTGGTTTATAAATGGTGTCATGAATCACATGCACAAAATCCCCATAGATAAATTTTAAAAATTTATACACAACTGAGGTTATGACATTCATAGCTACCAACCAAGGGGTACCTAGCTTCACTCTAAAGAGCTCAAATCTAGGGATTATGTCAAACAAAATATTCACAGACTTAGGTCCAACCAAAACTGACAGGACAATACTACCCAGAGGGGGCACAAAAAGTCTGTCATGCATGCAGATGGTGCTCACAGGTGCATCGTACCCATCATTATGAAAAAAATTAATTAGTACGATCTCCTCAGTTATGATGTTTACTTGAGATGTCAGATCAATGAGAACACCTACTATGATGTTTCCGTTGATTTGCACAGGGATATAGAGAGGAGATGGTTCCCTATTAAAACCCATTGGCAGGTCCTGTGAAGTGAAGGTTATACCAGTATCACTACTTATAGGCTACACACAGGGGATAGGTTGATGCAGAAAAGAGGCCATCACATGCAATGAATGATACTCTCTCAGGACCCTCCAAAGGTTGTAAGGACAGTGACCCAATTAAGGTTTCATTATGCAACACCTTCAAAACCTTCCAACTATGCCTACTAGGGGACGTAGGTTGGGTTGCAAGGAAAAATCCTCACAACAATCACACGTACAACACTCCTAGAATTCAAGGAAATGAGCTTTCAATATCACAAAATGGAACCAAAATGGTTCACATCAGGTTCACCAAAAATGTAAGAGAGGGGAACCAACCACGTTCAAGGCCCTAGGTCATGAAAAGCCAAGAACGGAAGGCTGCCCTAACTTACCTTAGCTTAAAGGGGGTTTTGGAATGAGGAGCGAGAATGATGAGGACTATAAGGTCCTTCAACCACTCTGCAGACCTAGAAGTTAGAATGGAGATAGGTGAGCTAGTTTTTGGGTTCAACATTGTGCCTTAGGTAGCTCTTTGCTTGAGGACGAAAGTGTAGTTTTGGGATGAAAGTGTAGCACAATGGCATCTCTCAGGTGCATTGGTGTCTGTATTACATGAGGACCAAAAAGACAATGTGAATGGCCAGAAAATAAGCTAAAATCCTAGCTAGTCACTTTCAAAGAGGCAAAACAAAGCTATAAAGTATGATATATACGAATGAATATGATAAAGCAAATATATGAGAGTTAAGGTGAGAAGAATGATCTCATAAAGGTACTCGTTCTCCAGCTAGCTCCACAAAGAATATCCACCTACACACAAGGAGGAAAATTTTTGGGGGTTTGTATAGGGGTCCACCTTAGTCAAACTCCTGTTTTGGTGTTTCCACCTCCACGGACAACCAAGATAGTGATAATGGAGAAAAGTGATGAACCTAGTTTTTGGTCCAATTTTGGGTAGAATTTATAGTTTATTTTCTAGCATTTGTCATGGACTTTGATGTAAAATGTTGATATTTTCATAATGTTTCCCTCAAACCATATACATTGGAGTTAAATCCTATCTCTGCAAGTTTTAATGACATTGGCACATTATCTGGATTATCTATATTGATTTCTCATGTGGTTAATGAATGTTCCCTAAGGTGGTTATAGATGTGTAGTTATTGTGTGTACTAATGTTTCCATGTAGATTTAATTTAAAGATGCTAAGTTGAGGACACCACTAGCTGGGCATGCACCATAACGTCCAGCAAAGGAATCGCTCAAAGTCAAAGGAGGTCGACAGTAGGAGATTCCTCATGCAACTGAATGTAACCACCTCATAGTGGAATTTAATGACTAAGCATGCATGAGCACTACTATTGTGCTAAATCTACGTTTAGAATTGCATGTCTGACTAGATTCCATGCACGTGTAACTGCCATCGCTCCATTTTCTTTGTTTTCCCTAAATGGCATCCTCCCAGTCGAGGAGTTGACTACCTTGTTTAGCTGATATTATAAATAAAGATCTAATGCTCCTTCCTTGGGAGGTTGCATGATTTGATATTTTACTTGCACTCTCATGTTTTCAGCAATACAAATACATTACTCTCTTGTACTCATGATTTATAGTGAATAAAATAAAGTTTTGAGTTCGAGCATCTGAGTTCTGATTAGTTTTAGAGGATACTTATCCAAGGGGGCCCACTTGGTGAGTAATTTTTTTTCTTAGTTTAGTATTAGTTTAGTATTACTTATTTTTCAGTAATTAGTTAGAAATCTGGCACTGACTGTTCCTACAGCCACTAGAATTCCATTCTGTGACTATTCCTGTAGCCAAAGCAAACAGAGTAGTGCCCTATTTGTTGCTCAAATTTTCATTTCTATTATGCATTTTAGTTTGATGTAGTTGTTTATTGATGATTAGTATTTATGGTATTCCCTTCTAAGCAATTTACTTTCAGCATTGTGTGTTCCTTAGCTGTAGAATGAAATGGTTACTTTGAGTTCCTAGTGCACATATTGTGCTAACCCATTTCAAGTTTACATCCCTATGTTGACAAGTTAAATGCACCTTCATGATGATTGAAATAGCTATTCAGGTTAGATGTCCAATCTTTGAATCATGGTTGTAAGGGTTTAGTTATTAAATCATTGTAGGAGGCCAACATTTTTGGCATCATTGTTAGGGATGGTGTCAAACTAGGGAGTCTTTTGGAGTCATTGATAGTTTTTCTTGTTGTAATGTTTTTGGAAGTTGTTCTTAGTATATCCTCATCTAGGAAGTAATGACCCCCCTTATTCTTTACCAATTCTTTTTGTGAGCTAACTGGTAGTGAGTGATACCGCATGCATAGATAAAGGAGAAGGGATGCTTATGGGAGATTTCTTCCGAACAATCCTAATCCATTCCAGCTGGTTGAATATCAAAACCTACCAAGAGAAGGAGAAGAAGATCCACACCCCTTTTCTAATGCATATCTTGATCTAACTAGCTCTAAAGTCTCCTCTGAAGATCAAAATCAGTATGAAAACCCCTTTGCTTTGGAACTATATCAAGCAGGCATGGGTGATGCAAATAGGAACATACCTAACCAACCAACTTTTCCTTTCCCCATTTCCCATCAGAATGAAGTTGACAACATCAAGAAAATTCCTGCCTCAACACTCCCCAAGTTTTATGGACTTGTCATAGAAGATCCTAATACCTTTTTATTTGAGTTTGACATACTTTGCAAGAGTTATGATTATACTGTTGATGCCCATAGGCTTAAACTATTTCCTACCACTCTGAAAGAGGCTGCATTAAGATGGTTCATGAGCCTAGGTAGAGATACTGTGGAAATTTGGGAAGACTTGAAGACAAAATTCCTTGAGAAATACAAGGAATATTGCAGGGGCAGCGACATGAGAGGAGGTGACATTTTCAAGATGCAATGAAAGGAAGATGAGAGCCTGAAAGATTACATTGCAAGGTTTATGTTTTTTCTACAAAAATTTCCACACCATACACTTCATGAAGACTCAAAAAAGTTGATTTTCCTGAGAGGAATCAATGATAGTTGCACCTGATGCCTTGGACCTCATGGGAGGAGGAGATATCTCTGAAGTTCCTTGGGAAGATATCAAGAAAATATACCAGAACTACTCTAGGGTAGCTTCAAAGAAAGGGAGAGCTTACCAATCTTCCATGGGTAAGTCAACTACCAGTGGAGTTTCAAGAGTAGAGATTACTCATTTGCTAGAAGACTTCAAGCAAGATATTATAAATAATCTAGCTACTCAGCTAGATACACTTCAGGCCAAGAAGAAGCAAGAGGAGGTAGAGGCAATGTTGACAAAGTATTGCCCCTAGACAAAAGAAGAAGGATTCTAGATGCAAGATGGTAGCTAATCTTGAAAGTAAGCAAGTTCCACCTGAGTTCAAGCCAATCCAAATTGAAGAAGACCAAGTCTACTATGTTGCACAAAGGAAGTCTTGGGCTCCAATACAAGGTATGCCACCGGATCCACTATCCTATGTTGGGCCATATTATAATTCCTATTCACCTGGTAACCAATGGCAGCCCCCATATCCACCCAATTATAGAGGATATCCACCATAGCATTCGAGTAACCCTCCAAATTCTTGGAACAATCACCAAAGTTCTCCACCCTAGTGGTAGCAACCTTAGGGGAATTGGCAAAAATTTCAAGGGCATTGGCATCCACCTCCAAGAAATTGGCAGCAAACAAATCAATGGAGAGGAAGACAACAATGGCCTACCCAGGCAACCAATTACATGCAACCACCTTCTCAACCCCAAAAACCTACTATGATGCCTCCACCTACTAATCCAAGCTCAAATGTACCTAAACCTACTTAGCTACCAGCTCATCCCACACCCAATCCAAATAAAGAACCATAACAACATGCATAATTTTCTGATTCAAATCAATTCCCTGCATATGTTGTGAGTGTAAGTGATATCCACTTGTGTTCAGGAACTACTCTACCAGCCCCTTCCAAGCCCATTATCACTGAACTTCTTATGGAAGAGGAAGAGGATCCTTTGAATGATCTCATTCAGCCAAGTGTACCTAAAAGTCCTGAACCAGTCAAAGTCAAGCAGACTGAACAAGAACCACCATTTCCTTAGAGATTGGAAGTTTCCAAGAAGGAAGAAAGGGAGAATACCACTTTTGATATCTTGGATCAGCTGAAGCATATGTGTCCAAATACCTCTATTTCAGGCCATAAAGGATGTTCCAATCTACAACAAGACAATCAAGGGGGCATGTCTCAAGAAGCTAGGTAGGAAAAAGAAGGACCCAACTATAGTTCATGTGGTGGAACAACTAGCTGACATCATGCTGGGAAAAGTAACTATCCCCAAGTATAATGACCCAAGTAGTCTCGTGGTAGTAGTTGTTATAAACAGAGTCCAAGTAAAGAATGCTTTGATTGATTTAGGGGCAACAATAAATGTAATGACCAAAGACATCCTACAACAACTAAACATTGCAAGTATGAGATCTACACCTATTGTCCTGCAATTTTTTGATAGCTCTATTGTTAAGCATAATGGTGTGGTGGAGGATCTTGTGGTAGTTTTAGACTCTTGGGAGTACCCAACATACTTTATGATTCTTTCTCCTAAAGCTACACTAGGCGGGTATCCCATTATTCTTGGAGGGAATTGGTTAGCAATTTTAGATGCATACATTGGATGTTAGTTAGGTGAGATGACCATTTCATATGGGAGGAGTACTAAAAAATTTGTTCTTTATCCACCTACTTAGCCATCTCATGATGAAGATAATCCTGTATGGCCACATGTTGGTGAAGAGGCTGAGGAAGTTAATTCTATGGTACAACTTATGATTCTAGGCATAATCTCTTTCATGCAGCTACAAGATGAGGATGAAGTATTGGCTAACATCATTCAGAACCTTTGTGAAATGGAGGAAGCATCATCTTCTCATTCTACTACTCCAATCAAGACACTTATGTTTGCTCTTCCTACATCCATTGTTCCTGCATACATTCTTCCTACAACCACTCTTCCTATAGCCATTGTTCTAGCAGATAGACTTCCTACAACAATAGGTATGTCTCATACATTGCTGCCATATGAACTAAAGGTACCATGTGTTAATGAAGCAACCATGATAGAGTTAACTACACAAGTCCAGGTATCAGAAGGGAAATATTTGAATGTTAATAGTAAATTAAATTAAGAACAATTGTTATTTGCAAGCCTATTAAGGACCCATCAACATGCATTTGTGTGGGATTATCATGATATGAAGGGACTAGACCCTAAACTTTGTACACAAAAAATTTACATAAGAGATTATTGCACCCCAATAAGATAGCCACAAAGAAGAATTAACCCTGCACTAAGAGAAATTGTGAAAGGAGAATTGCAAAAATTACTAGATGCAGGATTTATCTAACGCATTTTAGATAGTCAATGGGTGTCTCCATTAGTGATTGTGCCCAAGAAAGGAGGGTAATGGTGAGTTTTTGTTGATTATTGGGAACTTAATGCTACCACCAAGAAGGACCACTTTCCCTTACCCTTCATTGATCAAGTTTTGGATACACTTGCAGGAAATCAATACTTTTCTTTTCTAGATGGATTCAACAGCTACAACTAGGTCCAAATTGCACCAAAGGACCAAGAGAAGACCACATTTACCTATCCATGGGAGACCTATGCCTATTCAGTACTCCCATTTGGCTTATGCAATACACTTGCAACTTTTCAGAGGGTAGTCATTAGCATATTCTCAGACATTTCTCATAATTGCATGGAAATTTATATAGATGACTTTACCACTTATGGTGTTGATTTTAATCAAGTGTTGGAAAATATTAGGAGATTCCTAAAAAGATGTGAAGACCAAAACTTGTCCTTAAATAGTGAAAAGTGCTTCATGATGATGTAGGAAGGTGTAGTTCTTGGCCACTACATCTGCCACAAGGGAATTCAAGTAGATCCTACAAAGATTGAGGTAATCACAAATCTGCCCACACCTGCAACAGAAGGATGTTAGGAGTTTCTTGGGTCATGCAGGATATTATAGGCATTTCATCAAGGATTTCAGCAAGGTAGCAACACCATTGTAGACTCTTCTCACTAAAGATGTTGAATTTCAGTGGATTGAAGCTTGTGACAAGGCATTTTCTGACTTGAAGGAAGCTTTGACTCATGCTCTTGTACTCAAAGGGCCTAATTGGGGCTTCCTTTCCACATCCATACTGATGCATCAAATTATGCCATAGGAGCAGTCTTAGGACATAAATTTGGAGCTATTGAAAATTCCATTTACTTTGTCAGCAAAAAATTACGAGTTGAATTTAATTATATAGTGAAAGAGAAAGAATGTTGGCAGTAATATATGCACTGAACAAATTAAGACATTACATAATAGGCTACCAAATCTTCTGTGCACTCTAATCATGCAAGCATTAGATATCCCATGAATAAACCTTTGATCATAGGTATATTGGCAAGATGGTTATTGTTGATGCAGGAGTTTGATATAACCATTGTGGATAAGCCAGGGAAGGCCAATGTTGTTGCAAATTTTCTTTCAAGGCTTACAACATTAGAAGACAATCATCCCATAGATGACTCTTTTCCTAATGAGTATCTATTCTCCCTCAGTGTACAAACACCCTAGTATGCTGACATAGCCAATTATTTGGTCACAGGTAGAGTTCCTTCTCACTTCTCTCTAAAAGATAAAATGGCACTCATTGAAAAATATTTTCCTTTCTCTTGGATTGTTGGATGTTTGTTTTATACTAGACTAGACCATGTCATGAGGAGATGTGTGAGAGATGATGAGACATATGACATTTTGCATGCATGTCACAAAAAACCATGTGGATGACATTTTGCAGCCAATAGGACAACAATGAAGGTTTTGAACACAGGATATTACTGGCCAACACTCCATAAGGATGCAGGAAGGTATACCAAAAAATGTGATAGATGTCAAAGAATGGAAAAACCAACCAAATTTGATGAGATGCCACTGTGCCCTCAAGTAGTAATCACTCCCTTTGACAAGTGGGGATTGGATTTTGTGGGACCCATTGACCCTCCATCAAATGGTAAGTCTTATATATTGGTATGCATTGATTACGTGACAAAGTGGGTAGAAGTTAAGGCCATGAAGCATGCAAGAGATAACAAGGTTGCATAATTTATTTATGAGGAGATTTTCACAAGATATGGAGTCCCAAGAGAAATAGTGACTAATCAAGGAGCTCAATTCACATCAACCCTTGTTGCAGCACTAGCTAATGAGTACAACATAAGGCATAGGAAGTATTATCCTTATCACCCCAGGCTAATGGCCAAGTTGAGGTGACCAACATAGAAATTGAAGCCATTATGACCAAAATAGTACCTATTCATAGAAAGGATTAGGAGAATAGATTACCAAAAGTTGTTTGGGCCTATCAAACAACCTGGAAAAAACCTACATGCTTCAATCCATTTGAGTTGTTGTATGGAAAGATAGCTATGATGCTTGTTGAATTTGAATATAAGACTCTACGGACTGTAGTAGATTTGGGGATGGATATTTCTGAGGAAAAAAAAAGAAAGAATCATGTAGCTAAATGCTTTGGATGAGATAAGAAGAGAAGCCCTACAACATACAGAAGTAGTGCAGAATCAGAGAATCAAGTGGCATGACAAATTTATCAAGGACAAGATATTCCAACCAAGAGATTGGGCCCTGCTCTATGACTCAAGATACTAGGACAATGTAGGAAAATTGCAAACAAGGTGGCTAGGACCATATGAAGTCAATGAGGTCTTTCCTAATGGAGTTTTTCAACTTACTACCATTAACCCTGTCAGGTTAAAATTAATTGTCAATGGTCATCACCTCAAATTAGATCACAAGCCAGCTTCCAAAGAAGAGTTTCTGTAGCAATTCACCTAACATTCAACACTTGAACTTCCTACAGCCAAAGGAAGTGGACCTAGTGTCCCTCCTTTTGGCTAATTAAGGTACATACTTCTCATGATAAATACTTTCACTTACGTGCAAGTCCATTTCATCATCCATCTTCCCATCCACCCATCCATCACCACCTTTCTCTCTCTTCCATCACTTCATTCCACCTCACCTCATTCCACTTCATTTTCATTAATTGCTCAATTTATTCTCTAAAAGGTGAGTGGTACTTTCTCCACAATATTTGCAACAAATCCTCCACACATTCAGGTGTGTGTGCATTAATTGTTATCTTTTAATCATCTTTTAAGTGCATTCATTTAATCATTGTACGTTAGTATAGACATTCACATAACATGTCATTATTCCCTGTCAAATCACCACTCCCATCTCGCATGTTCATATAAATTTCCAAATTTAGGTTGGGGGGAAAAAAAAAAAATGCAAATATATTGCCCATGTGTCAATTTATGCTAGGCTACATTAGAAAATTTAAAACAAGCTGATTTGAAATCTGAGTGAGAGGATGGCTTGCATGTGTGAAGTGACATAACTGCAACTGCCATTTCTTCCCATCATAATTCTCCTTTATCACTCATTTTCTTGCCATTATTGACCCTATTGTAATCTTGAGTTGCGAAAAGGTGAAACAAAAGAAAGGAAATTCAAATATTGGTATGGAAATTTAGAGGTATTGTAGGAATGTGAACTTGATTTTTAAATCGTATTGTAGGAAAGAAATTGCGAGCATTTGTTTGATTGCAAAAAATTGGAGGTGGGTTAATTTGAAATGAACCCATAGTGCATGATGTTTTTATTGTAGGATGCACAATGCCTAGCTGAATTTAGAAACTGTGGATGGTTAGATTACTTCCTGAAGCTAGATGGCTTTGATGAAAGCATTGCCCTTGAATTCATTCACCTAGACATTTTCTGAAGGAAAAGCCATAGTAAAAGGATTGGAAGTTGTGGCAACTGAGGAAAGAATTGCAGAGGTCATAGGGTTACCAGTTGATGGTGAAAATTACCTTGCCTCCAGAGATACTAGATCAACAAGGGCTGAATTTACAGAGCCAAATGACCACCCATTAAGCATAGATAAATAGGGTGCAAAAAGAATGTCTATGCCTGAGCCATGGAAGCATATAGTCATTTATGTTATCAAATACATCACTTATGAGGGTTGCCATTCAAATTTTCATTCTGTGCACTTCAAGTTTTTGAATCACATGAGGTACATAAGGAGGATGAATGTGCCTAACGTGCTATACAATCTTCTCTCAATCATGGTGGTCAAGACTCGAAAAGGTAGGGATAATTTTGTTTCCCACCATTATCTAATTAAATTTCTAGTTGAAAAGTCTCTGCATGATGTATTTGGAATGACCTGGGAATAATTTATATATGTTGATCAAATTAGACCTAAGCACTTGCAACCTAGGGCTTTACCTCAACCTTGTAGGTCTAGCAGGGGATTGAGTATGGCTGAAGCCACTCTTGGTGCTTCAACCTCTGGTGTTGGCTTTAGTGTGAATCCTCCTACAATAGAAGAAACCATAGAAATTAGTTCTTCTAGAACAAAGCACTTAGAAAAATAAAGCTCTTCATCAAATTCTGATGATGACATTCCATTTGAAACCCTAATGAAAACTAGGGCACAAAAGAGAGAAGTAGAAATGAGAAAAGGGAAGGCTAAAACACAACCTATAGAAAGAAAGGTTCCAAGTTCTAAGAAGAGGAAGGTTGGCATTGTTCATCCTACAGCTAAACGAAAATGTGAGAGACCTCCCAGGAAATCAAGATCAGTTGGGCCTGCAATTGGTACGCCTCCACAGGAAAGCCCTAAACCTGATGAGACATCACATGAGGACCCTAAAGCTTTAATGGGGTAGAAGAATTTTGAAAGAGAAGACATATTTGGGAGAACAAAAAATATAATGCTGGCCGATCTTGCTAACATTGCAGAAGAGTTTGAGGAAAATCAAGATTTCCTGCAGCATGAGCAAGAAGTCCTGCAACAAGAAGTCCTACAACAACAACTAGAACCAGAGCAGGAGTTCCTACAACCACAACACAAACAAGAATGAGGGCCCCTGCAGCAAGAAGTGGAAGAAGAAACAATAACCCTATAGCCAAAGATAACTAGACAACCCGAGTCCATGTAGATAGTGCCATATGAGGAGCCACCATCAACAAAAAGACTAGTAGGAATTCATAATCCTCCTGATTTTATAGTACATATGATAATTTTGAATTTATGGAAAGAAATACAAAGGAGGGAGAAATAATGTAAAAAGGAAAAACATAAATTGAAGAAGGAAATTCAAAAGAGGGATGAGGAGATTGAAGATAAGGATGTAGAAATTGCCACCCTGAAGCAGAGGGTGGATGATATGGAAACCTTGGAACCATAGATATTGGAATGTAGGATGCCTCCAAGGGTCTATGCTCTACTCCTAAAAGAGAAATATCTCTCTTTTAAGTTGTCAAGGATTGCCTCGGGTTTGAATCCTTCCATTGAAACCCCTATGGAATTTTTCAATGCTTATAGGATTGACTCACCTGAAATGAAGAATTTTTTGTGTGAGTTTTATTTGCATAATTATGCTATAACTCAAGACCAAGATTGGAACCCATTGTTGTATGTTGGGGATGTCCAATTAAGGGTATTTATGTCTTGGGTACAAAATGAGATTAGTTGGGGACAACAACACGGGGCTTATAAACAATTGGATCCTAACATCCCTCTACCCATTAGGGCTGAATCAAGCAACCCAAGGGATATTTACAGAGAATGGCACAAAATTATTCTTAGACCTAGTTATGGCAATAGGATTATGCCTTGGATTGAGGCAGTTTACAATGAGTATGAGGTAAAGACAATAGCAAAGGAGGAAACTATGAGAAGATGTCTATCACAAAGATGGAATAGCCTAACTAATGAGCTAAAATAGGTTGAGCCTCATTCCATCCATAATTATGTTGTACCACTAAAAAGGATTGATAGGTATATTCAGATTGGGAGAACATAGGGATGATCATGGCTTCCCTTGACTTTCCAGCCACCCATGCTCATGTGGCTCATATCAAACTTTAGATTCTACGAATATGACATTGCTATAGAAAAATAGAGATGGAACAGATTTGACATATTAGGAGGATTCTATTGGGATCCAGATTCATGCACAACAACCACTAATGTTGGACAACTATCAATTGCAAATTTTAGAGCCTTGACCAATCAAAAGAACAACTCTTCCCCTGCTAGAGGACCAACAAAACGTTAGGTTGGGGGAGGGATGAGCCTAGTTTTTGGTCCAATTTTGGATAAAATCTATAGTTTATTTGTTGTCATTTGTCATGGAATTTGATGTTAAATGTTGATATTTTCATAATATTTCCCTCAAACCATAGACATTGGACTTAAATCCCATCTTTGCCAGTTTTAATGACATTGGCATATTATGTGGATTATCTATAATGATTTTGCATGTGGCTAATGAATGTTCCTTAAGGTGGTTATAGATGTGCAGTTATTGTGTGTATTGACATTGCCATGTAGATTTAGTTTAAAGATGCTAAGTTGAGGAAGACACCGCCAGTTGGGCATGCACCATAACGTCTAGCAAAGGAATTGCTCAAAGTCAAAGGAGGTTGACAATAGAAGATTCCCCATGCAACCGAATGTAACCACCTTGTAGTGGACTATAATTATTGAGCATGTGTGGGCATTACTATTGTGCTAAATATGTGTTTGGACCTACATGTCTGGCCAGATTCTATGCACGCGTAACCGTCATCACTCCATTTTCTCTATTTTCCCTAAATGGCATCCTCCTAGTCGAGGAGTTGACTACCTTGTTGAGTTGATAATATAAATAAAGATCTAATGCTCCTTCCTCAGGAAGTTGCATGATTTGATATTGTACTTTCACTCTCATGTTTTTAGTAATACAGATACATTACTCTTTTGTACTCATGATTTATAGTGAATAAAATAAAGTTTTGAGTTTGAGCATCTGAGTTCTCATTAGTTTTAGAGGATACTTATCCAAGGGGGACCACTTGGTGAGTAATCCCTCTTCTTAGTTTAGTATTAGTTTAGCATTACTTACTGTTTAGTAATTAGTTGGAAATCTAGCACCGATTGTTCCTACAACCACTAGAATTACATTCTGTGACTGTTCCTGTAGCCAAAGCAGACAGAGTAGTACCCTATTTGTTGCTCATATTTTCATTACTTTTATGCATTTTAGTTTGATGTAGTTTTTGATTTATGATTGGTATTTATGGTATTCTCTTCTAATCAATTTCCTTTCAGCATTGTGTGTTCCTTAGCTGTAGAATGACATGGCTACTTTGAGTTCCTAGTGCACATACTGCGCTAACCCATTTCAAGTTCACATCCTTGGGTTGACAAGTTAAATGCACTTTCATGATAATTGAAATAGCTATTTAGGTTAGATGTCCAATCTCTGAATCATGGTTGTAAGGGCTTAGTTATTAGATAATTGTAGGAGGCCAACAAAAAGTATAATAAAGGAAGAATGAAAGTAAAGAACACAATAACACTACAAAATAGTATTATGCTACTCAACCAAATCATAGAGGAGAGGAGTGAAAATTTTACCACCTCCACCAAGACCTCACTAGCTAATGAAGGAGAAAGTGAGAGGACTCAAGCCCTTGCCCCAATGGTGTTGTTCCACACTTTCTCTACGGAGTTGATGGAGTGTTGTTGTTGCTGCTATGGAGTGCAAAGTGTTGCTTGAGAGTTGAGAGTGCAAGAAGTGAATGCTTAGAAGGTTTCTTGAGCTTGTGAAGAAGATTTCTAAAGGATGTGAAGAAGATCCTTAGAATGATTAGAGAGAGAAAATGAAGGAATGGATAGTGAATTTGAAGGGAGAATAAGAAAAATGTCCATATTCAGGTCGATTGGTCAAAGAGGGGTGTTACAAATTGACCCCAATGGGTAGTGTAATGCCTCTATAGACTTTAGAAATAGGAATCCATCAAGGACGTAAGCGCACCACATGGACGTATGTGCACCATGCGGGTGTCCCCAACAGTTATTCTTCCATTGATGCACAAAACATACGCCAAGTGAAATGAAGGAATTAGGCTCATGTGTATTTTTTCCTTCAGATTTGGTTTTTTAAGTTGAAGGAATGTAAAAGGGGAAGTTGTGTAAGGGGTGAAAATTTGCACCTATATAATAACACAAGAAAATATTTTGAAAATATGAGTCTTTATTGAATTGGAAATCTTATATGCAACATGTGCCTCATGCGCAAAAAATAAGGGCTCATAGGCCTACCACAAGGGCATTCAATATTACAATTTTCCTAAGGCCTTATTACGGTCCCTCAATAGGGAAAATTAGAAATATTGAATCCTAAAACTATCTCTATTTGATGACTTAATGGGTGACTTCCCAAATGGTTACAAATGATATTAAATATGATTCTTCAGCTCCAACAAAGGAGTGCATCGACCACAAGGGTTTACCAACCCGATGAATGATCATACATGAAGGCTAGCCTTAAAACATGAAAGATAATCCTTCATAGAATGAAATGTCTTGCGAGTCTCCAAGATAGATCCCATTGAACCCAAAATGTTTGTATGATTTCCCATTAAGATTCACACATTCATGAATCGATCCACACTAAGGAATCTAGACTAGGTTAGCCCCAAATACTCTAGAGTGAATTACAGTAAAATTTTGAGAGTGATAACTTTCAATAGACAAATGTAAATGATCTAAAATTTGGATATATGATAGATGTTTATGTGTAGGTGCTATAAGTTTCTCTACAAGATGAGAAACGATAATGCACTGAAATAAAAAATGAAAATTTTAAACTGCTACTAAATGGAATGCAAGAAAATAAATGTTTTTGGTTGATACAGGATTGCTTTACAACCAAGGATTCTATTGCATCACCTTTTTTTAGGGCTACAACCCAAGGAAGCTACTACTCCCTATAGAAAGTTTTTAGGGTCACTCCTAAGGAAGCTATAACTCCCTCTACTTATAAAATATTACAGCATGATAGTCCTACTATTTGAATCTTATATTGAAGCTCAATCCTTTTGATGATTTTAATTCATCTTTTCCCCTTCTCTTTTGATGATTGCAATTCTACTCTCCAATCTCTTCTACAACTTCTTCAAATATCTTCTTTGTAGCTTACTAGCTCATTTATTTCATCCTTTAAGAAGTTTTTTTTGTTATCACTGCCTCCAATAATCAGTTAGGCACACTCTTCACTTCTCTTTCTTCATAAAAATATGACCAACTTGAATCCAGACAAGATCTTCAACTTTTTCTCTTTCTCTTTCAATCCCTTAATTAAACACCATAATGCATTACACATCCTCAATACAACCATGTGACCTATGCCAACTAGTTCTACTATATATACATGATATTCCATTCATTACATTACATGTCGTCCAATGATAGCAAGAATATTATATTTACAAGTCAACCATAGATCAAACAATAACATGAAATGTGTAGAGGGAAAGACCCAAAAGGAATACACACAACACCAAGAAGAGGAACATGCCTTGTAGATTTGAACACATGCTTAACCTATTCATATACACTTTTCACAGCTTCAGTCTTCAAGGAACAACATATGCAAGCTTCACATATTCAAATTAGATCAACCTTAAGAAAAAAACATGAAAGTTTTAGCATATCACCCATTACAATATTGGAGGTACACATGAATGATTGAATATTATGTGTGACTCTCCAAAATGAGTTACGATGACCCATACAACACCTCCAAAAAATTCATAGACTTCATAGAAACAATAATTCTTGGTTCATACCTTCAACATACCCTAGTCGGTTAGGAAAAAGCATAACCCATCAACACCTTCATTCCAAACCATAGCATATTCTATATAAAATAGAAAAAACCTTGTGGAGCAACAAAAAACATCACATAATATTTAAGAACACTCTCATATAGCCACTTCATGACTTCGTGTAGCAATAAGTTGGTGCAAGCCAACAGACATTAAAACCAATCACCATACAACATAGTCCTGAACTTTGCCACTTATAAATTTCCCTATAGAAGGACAGATGATATGAGAATTTTTATATAGAACCTTTACAACACCAACAACTTAACTTCTGAACTACACAACCATATCTGTAAATATGAAGGAATGCAGAGCCAAGATTTGCACCACTATGAGAATCCTCACAGAAGCAACATTGTCTTCAAACCATTAATTCCAAAACACCTTTCATTTAACACAAATGAACTAAAAATTGGACCATACATGCCTTTACACACCATGAACCTATCTTCCAAACTATAGGATCATAACCTCACTAGTGGAGAAATACAAAGCATCTCTCATAGACTCTGTTAACCAATCAGCCAAACTACAACTCACTTACATCAATGACAACCAAACTACCAAAAACACAAACATACTTTTTACATCAATGACAACCAAGCTTAGAAATATGAAATAATATAAGAATCAAAAGGAACCCCCAAGCAATACCTAATAAATGAAGATAAATTGTATTAGTTGGAACATAAGGGGTATTGAATCCCTAGATAGGAAATATTTTTTTAGTGCATTTTGTGCTAGGAAAAATATTTGGATTTCCTCCTATTACAAGAAGTGAAGCCTATTGAGTTTCAATTACATAATTCCAAAAAGATTCAGTTGGAAGTAGGTTGTTGCCTTTACCACAAATCAACAAATGTGGAAAGGTGGTAGTGCAATTCTTATAGGACCAAAATGGAATCCCCTCATTACATAAAATGGTTTCTCCCCTTGTAACAAGTATTGTTAGGTAACTCTATAAAAAGATGGTTAAAATTTGGTATCTTCTCCATTTATGCACCAAATGACTATAGGGAAAGAATGGAAGTTTGGATATGGTGTGTTAACAACCTTCCCAAAACCCCATGGATTCTTGGAGGGGATTTCAATATGGTAGAATACAAAGAGGAAAAGAATGGATGGTTCCCTTCTGGGTTGAAAGGTAATGAGTAGTTCTATTGGAGTAGATTGAAAAATCTCCTAAACCCTTTTGACCCTTTAGAAGATAAAAGAAAGAGACTTTTTTTTTTTTTTACATGGTGTAATAACCAAAGTGAGAAGAAGAGGGTTTACTATAGACTAGATAGTTTTTATGATCATGAAGATTATTTTAGTTTTTGAATCCAACATTGATTCCAGTTGTGTCCAGCTAGAACCTTTGACACAATCTGATCACTATCTAATTGAAGCAATTATTTACCTAAAGGTAGGAGGGGTTGCATCAAGGGATAGGTATGAGGGTTGTTTCAAGCTTAACACCTTATTATATCACCAAGATCACTTGGATGGGGTGAAAAATCTCAGGGAAATTAATAAAGGTGAGTTTTTAAACCCTTCTATCATTGCCTCATGAAACAACCTTACTCTTATCTTGAAGAATTTATTGAGAATAGTGGGTAAGAAAATTGCAATTGATTGCAAGAAAGTTGAATTCTCTTGGAATGATGAATTTCTTGAAATTGAAGCAAAAATTTAACTTGAAAAAGGAAATGAGGAGTTAGTAAACAAGGTGAAAACCACTAAACACAAGCTTAGAAGGTTTCAAGTCAAAAAAGCACAAGGTGCTAGAGTAAGAGCTAAACTAAACTGGGTCGAGGATAGAGACAAGGGTACTAAATATTTCTTTAATATGTTGAGAGTTAAGTAAGTTGTGGAAGTGGTAGGGATGATTAATTTTAATGAGTAGTGGGTCCATGGTGAAAAGGAAATAAAAGGGGCCTTTGTCAAGTTTTATAAAAAAAAATTTACTACTAAGGATGACTACTGTTAGTGAAAATGGCTCAAGAGTTTTGCAAGCTCCTAATAACCAATAATATAATAGAAGTGTCAAATAAATTGTGCTTTGATATAAGTAAAGAAAAAATTAAAGAGGAAATTATTTCATTTAAAAATGGGAAATTTCAGGTGTGTATGGGCTTCATGTAGAATTCTAAAAATGAATTTGTATTAGATAGTTGAAGATTTATTTGAATTATATCAAGAAGTTGTTACCAAACGTACATTACGGCCTAAGATCAATAAAGGTATTATAAACCTTCTTCCTAAAGAGGGTTACAAGAGTGACATTAGGAATTGGAGACCCATCACCATGTTGAATTTATCCTACCAAATACTTTCAAAGCTATTAGAAAAAAGAGTAGCTTCTATTCTCCCAACAATGCTTAACAACACCCAAACTAGTTTTATTTAGAAGAGGTGCATCCTAGAGAATCTGATAATCAATTGGGAGGAATTAGGCTAGGAAAAAAGAAGCAATAAATTTTTTGGCATCCTTCTCCTTGACTTTTAGAAAGTATATGATAGAATTGATTGCTCCTTTGTAATGAATATGATGGAGGCTTAAATGGTTTTCCTAAGAAATTCTATTACATGGTGAAGATATTGTTTAAGGATACTAATGCATAAATTAAGATTAATGAATCACTATTTGATACCTTTACCTTGATCAAATCAATTAGACAAGTGTTTCCTTTATATCTTTCCCTTTCTATGATAAGAGCTGAAGCTCTTTACTAAATTTTGAGATTAGATAAATCAGGACCTCAGTTCAACAATATAACCCTTCATGACAATCTTCATTGTTGAATATGTAGTTTGTTGATGACACTGCCCTCTTCCCTAAATTGAGTGAAATGAATATTATTAGTATTGTAAATTTGTTATTTTTATTTTTTGTTAGGCTTCGAGTTCAAAAATATCTAAATCAAAATCCAAGTTTTTAAGTTTCGATCATGTACCTCCTAGTTGGTCTATCAAAAATTCTTGGTAATGGAATGGCCCAAAGAAAGTATGCCAGAAAATACTTTCCCTCATAGGGAGGGTATAGGTATGCCAGAAAATAATTACATATTATTCAACTTAATACTTTTGCATGGTCTTTTGCAAGTTATCAAATCAATATGGTGTAGAAACTAATCAAAGGGTTCCTTTGGTTAGATGGTAGGGGGAAGAAGAAAATACATGTAGTGAATTGGTAGTGGTGTTGTATAAGAAAGGATGAGGGAGGCCTTGGGTTAAAATATTTGGAAAAATAGGGTATGGATTTAGCTATAAAATGGATAACTAAAGCAATGTTTGGAGAAGAACCTTAGAAAGTTCTTATTAGGAACAATCTGAAAGAGGCTACCCTTAAGAAAGTAAAACAATGGAAAGGGATTCACTTTCATGACACTCTATTTGGTAGCTATGAAGCAAAGCCAAAAATATTTGTAGTGTTTTCTAGTATTTGGAGGGCTTGGGGGTCCTTTAAGGACCTTATAAGGATGAAAGAGGATAGTAATGGAACATATAGCAATGTTTTTGGTTTCAATTAGTATGGTGGAATCTCTCTAATTTGAACAAGCCTTTGGCCTATGTAATAGGCTGCTCTACCCTCAAATGGAATAGTAAAGATATCAAATGCTTTAATGATATTGTGTGTAAGGAAGGATTCAAAAGTTTGGAAAAATTAAAGGAAGACTATACTCTTCCAAATTCTCAAAAGAGAACATATTCCATTTTAAAGAAAGCAATGATACCTTGTGGAATTTTAAATAATGAAGAAAGTTATGGAAATTTTGTGTGTAATGATGGCTCCCCACTTTTGACTATTAAATCCACTAATGTATATTAATAAAATGTGGAGTATTGACCTTAACAAGAGTAATTGGTATATTTATGTTAAAATATATTGGTCTAAATGGATCAAACTAAAAAAATGTTGCCTCAAGTGGTTACTTTGGTTAAAAGAGTTGGTTTGTGGTCCCTCTAATCTTGTACGTGATGTTTGTAATGAGGTTGAAAATTTTGAACATATTTTTCTTATTTGTCCATATGCTTGTGTCATTTGGTCTATTTTTATGGTCAATTTGCTAGGGTGGGATATAAGGATAAAGTTTCCTAGTTTTAAATCCTGAGTGTTTATGTTAAGGGACTAAGAAATGATGCTAATGTATTTTGGTCTATCTTTTCTACTAATATTTTGTGGTTTTTGTGGAAAAGAAGGAATGAGCACTTGTACCAAGGTAGGAAAAGTATCCTTACTGCGTCTAAAAGTAGACTCATTATTCTTTTTATTATGGAACAAGTAACTTTAACTTTCAAGATGTCAACAGATAGGTTTATGAATATTCTTGATGAGGGGGTTGCTCCATTATTTAAAGAAGGACATCAAAGATGTTAATTACTGGTCACGAGCTTCAAGAGAGGCTAATAGAAAGATCAAGAATGAGTATATTGGTTTTTAGAACTAATACTCTATGTTGCACCATTATGAGCTCAAGAGAGATGAATCAGTGAGTGATGTGGAGGTTACACATCAAAATTTTGATACCAGTAGCTAGGATCACATCTCTCTTCCTATTAGTTCCTTTCCTAGGTTTGACTCTTATAAGTTGATCAAAAAATTTGATAAGAGAAAAGAGAAAGAAAATTAATACTTTAATATGTAATGTTTTGATGGATATGTAACTACATTACTCTCCTGTTAACTATGATATATTTTGTGGTGTCTAGTTAGGGTGTTCTAACTAATGTGACCACCTTGGTCACATACATATTGTAAATAGACTTTCTTAAATTTTTAATATAATTATTATCTAAATTCCAATTTAAGAAAAAATACCCATGAGTTTCTACAATTATACTCCAAGGAACCCCCAATAAATCTTAATGCAATGATCTCTTTGTCTAATAAATTCTCTAGCATTTAGGCTTTAACATAATTCTTTCGAGAACCTTTACACACACCAAATTTATATGAATTTACTTTGAAATTGAAGAGTTTAAAAAAGTAACATTAGGTTTTGGTGAGGTTATCATAACCTTGTTAGGTGGAAACACTAATTTTAGAACCCCATTTTACTTTTGAAAACTTTACCATTATCCAACTTTTAGTTTCTTTTTATGTTAGCATAACCTATCAATATTTGGACCAATTTTGACAACTTGGGGTGGTTCTAAAACCACCCCAAACCTCCAACAAAACTTTGAAATTACTTTACATCTTCCTTAACATATTGCTTATATTGCTTTGAAAAATTTTATACTTTGGAGAGGAAAAAATAACCTTGTTGACATCTACCATTAGTAATAAAGCCAATTTTGGAAACTTGGGATGGTTATAAAACCACCTCAAGCCTCTAAAGCTATATAATATTCACTCCTTTATCTTTTCTTTTTCTTTTCCAAAAGTTACAAAAATTCCATCAATACTTGACAAGGTTATGAGAACTTTTTTGGGAGCTAACAAAGGTTATGAAACCTCTACAAACCTCTAACACAACTTATCTTTACTTGCATCACTTTTTTTTTTGATAAAAATGTTGACTCTTAAAGCTATTTTTGTAACATGTAATGGTTCTAGAACTAGTATAAATCACCAACAAAGAGATGGGTATGTGCAGGATCATGATGGGACAAAAAGTGGTGATATGATGGTTATGTGGGTGACAACTTTCTTTTTACCCAAAATTGATGAAACAAAAAGGGTTTTTAAAGGAGATTCTCAGCTTTCCACCAATATAATTATGCTTTACTTTGAATTTAATAAATAATTATTATTCATTTTCCATTTGAATTATGACTAAAGTCCTAATTGATAGGCTGATTGAAAAAGATCTATAGCTTTCAAACGGTATCATATTTTTTGAATCCAAAACATGTTTCACATTCTATGCTTCACATAATATAGGATTAAAAAAAAATGAATTTCATGAAGTTTTGACCAAGTTAAGGTGGTTAGACATACGAGTTTTTATATTTTTTAAAAGTTGTAATAAAAAATTCATAATTAATTATATACTTGGAAAAAAATTACAAAAAAATATTCATCACATCGGGACATGAGTCTTCTACTTATATCTAAAATATTATAAGAAAATATTGCCATTTTATTTTGGTTAGGGTGGTCAGATAGACACCTACTTCTTTATTTTTTCCTGAAATTTAAGTACTACTACATTGAAATTTTAAATTTTCACCAAATAGATATTTTTTTTAATAAACCTAGTAGTTTAGAAACTACATTCAATTTTCTATAGATTATGTTCTTACATATTTTTGAAATAATATAGATAACTTATTCAAAAATTTATGTCAAGTTTCCTAACTCTGATTTTTTTGAATTTTTCGTCATTTAAGGGCCTGTTTTTTCCATGATGATCCTACACATACCCAAACCAAAAGAGCCTTTATTTCCTTTTCTTTCCCAAAAGTTACAAAAAAAAACCTTATGATATGACAAGGTTATGAGAAATTTTTTGAGAGATAACAAAGGTTTTGAAACCTCTTCAAACCTTTAACAAAGGTCACAATATTTTCCTTTATTTTGGAGAAGAGACTGTTGCAAGTATGAGAAGTTGGCATTGTCTTTGATGTCAACAAGCCTTTGTTGTCATTGGTGTTAACTATATGAGAAGAAGATTGTTGAAAGAGTATGTGTTGTTGAACCAAGGAGTAGTAGTATTCCAAAAATGAATGCATGAGAGAGAGAGGATTCCAAGGAGTATGGTTGAAAAATACAAAGATGATATCACTTTTCTAGTATCTAGGTATGAATGTATGATGGAAGTAGTTGAACGAAGTAGTATATGGATCCTTGCACTAGGATATGAGATCAGTGAACAAGAAATAACAAATTATGTTGATATCTTAGTGAAAAGTCCTAAGGGTACCACAAAACCTAGATATGTGACTTATGAGGAAAATTCCATGGA
>VDFB02281492.1:691860450-692094610 GCA_007258455.2 Sequoia sempervirens
AGTGAAGAGTGAATTTTGATGAAGGGGTTAATGAAGTGTTTGACCCAATGTTGACCTAAAGTGAGCCTTTTTTTGACAAGACCAAGGTAGTGAGAAACATGCTAAACGTCTAAATTGTTTAAATCCTAAAGACCCAATGTTTTAGATAAGTTTGTTATCATGAAAAAGACTAGTATTTTGACCAAAAAATAATATATACATTAATTTTGGGTTGTTCCTTGAAACACATTTGTAGAAGTAGTATAACAACTTGGTTCTATTTTGGTGAAGTGTTGCAAGGTGTTCCTTAAGAGCTTTTGGAGTAAGATGCCTAAGTTTGAAATGACAACCTATAGACCTTCTCTTGGGGATCCTAATTTTGTCGGAAATGACAACCTATAGACCTTCTCTTGGGGATCCTAATTTTGTCGGAGATCATTTAGAAAAGTTCAAGAACATGAAAAAAGACCATTGGTTTGACTTTCAAAGAAGGCATACAATTCTAGATTATTCCTTAAGACACGTATATAAAAATTCCTTAACAACCTAGTTCTATTTTGGTAGAGTTACACAAGGTGTTGTTTGATAGATTTTGGACTATGATTCCTCAGTTTGAAGTGATGACATGTAGACCTTCTCTTGGGAATTTTTATTTTGTGTGAGATCATTTAGAAATGTTTAAGTTTATGGAAGAAAGGAGGATATTTATTGCCATGCGGGTGGTGGTAATATGGGCCTTCTAGCCTCAATATTAGCTTGCTCCTTTTCTTTTTCTATGACATCTATCGTGTTTCTCCATTGGGGTGGTGTTTCTTTTGTTTCAAAAGTGAAGCTTCTTAAACTACTAATGACATCAATTCGTTCCCCTTCAATGAGTTCAAAGTTTGGTTGAATAATAGCAGTTGTAAGATCAAATTGTTCAATAGGAGCAATTGGTCTCCAAATGGTCATATGGGGTTCAATTTTTCAATTTATCTTGCTTAAGTGAATTTATTTTACCACAAACACTTGTCTTGATTATGTTTTAAAAATAAAATATCCATGTCAAAAACATCATAAATTTCACAATGTCCATTTCGTGAAAAGGATGTAGTTCAAGCCATAGTTGCTTATGTTAACTTTAGAAAATATGGATTGAGATATAAGTCAACATATTTAGAAATATCTAAGGATAGAAGTCCTTAGGACAAGCATTAATATCAAGGATATTTCAAAAGGTATCCATACTTAAACCAAAGGTTTTGGAATTTTGAGGAAAACTGTGAATGTTTGTTTCTAATGTTTTGGAACCAACCAAATTATTAAACTGACTCTCAAGCATTTACAATCCTAGGTTGAATGGCCATACTTGTTGATTCCCCACTCAGATTTCTCTAAACACTAAGACAATTTGGAAAGTTAGATATTTGATGACACTGGTTCCCCTCCATGGCACATAATTTTTGGGACCATCAAATCTCAAAATCTTGAAGATCCGAAGATCCTAAGGATTTTTCTATTTCAACAATGAATAGTAAAAAATTTGGATAGCTTCAAAATGACCATTCTTGCACCAACAAGCAGTAAGTATTTTTGGTAACTAAACAATTTGGTTCTTAGTAACAAACCAAGAACACCTAGCCACATACACGCCTATTTTTCCACTTAAGCCATGGTACTAGGTGCAGTATGTTATATAGTCTAGGATAGAAGGTACTTTCTCATGATTTTCCAACCTTTAATATAGCCTACCGGTAAACATGCTTGCATGAAATTTCCTATGAATTTCCCATTGTGGGGTGTGTCTCATAGTAAGTCCTCTCTTAAGGGTGACACAAAGTAGAAAATTTTACCTAAGTATTTCTCTTCACCCAAGATCGCACAAAGCATAAGGGGATTGGATACGTACTATAAGTGCACATAAACAATGAAGTACACTTGAAGTGTTTCTCTTCACCCAAGATTGTACGAAGCATAAGGGGATTGGATACACACTACAACTGTGTCACAAAAAATCAAGCACTCATTCATTTTAATCTCTAAAGCTAAGATGAATTCATTTTATGCACCAAATTAAATGTTAAGTTTCCTTTTTCAATTTTAAGCCCTAAATACAATGATGAAATGAGGGTTCAATTTTAGTCTTGTTTGAGCATTCTTTTTAAAAACAAATGAAAATTAGTGAGGTCCTAAAGAATTAAATGAAAAGAATAATAAATTGGGTTATAATTGCCCCAAAGTGTTAAATTCTTGTTACAATCTTAAGATTTAAAAGATGAGAATGCTTCTTCACTTCAAACTTTAATGTCTGACTTGCAAAACCTAGTTAGCCTAAAAACCATAACACACTTGGAAGCACGTTAGTAAATTGATGAAGCAAAAAAAAAAAAAAAATGCTAAAAAATGATCGTAAAATTTCTTACCAGAGTTGGATGTTTCTATTCACGATGGCGTAGCTATCATGAACTTGGGTGTCACTCTAGTGAATGTGGGAATCACACTATAGAGAAACCAGTGACGACGATACCATTGCTATTTGAGGTTTGTCACCATTTAAAAATTTCAATACCTCTAAAAATTATTAGCGTCGTCATTTGGTTTAATTAGCACCATGATATTAAATAGGCATCATTGTTTTAGATGACAATAGCATTGCTATATGGTGACACCCAGGAAAGACATCGATGAAATTCTTTTGGGCATCGTTGTATCCTACAAAAGTCAGAAAAAATAGAATTTGAGATAGAAATTTATTAACTTTGATTAGTTTGGCCCTCCTTCTAGTACCAAAATGTGATCGAAAGATTAGTATGGGACAATTACGCTTGATCCATGAATAATCAAAGCATAACAAAGCCACTAATGTCAAAACTTAACAGGATCATTCAAATAAAGATTAAACTAAACATTTATCCAAGCTAAGTATTATAAACTACAAAAGCATTAAAATGTCTAATCCAACCCATCTCAAACTTATCCCATTGTGATATTGGCATGTTGATGTGAAATGATGACCCTTTCCCAATCTCGTGGGTAAATGAGCCTACCCCAGTTAGTTTTATTGAAGAAATTGATGGAATGATTGTGACATGTGTATGAAAACATGATTTTAATCTAAAAGAGCATGATGCAAGCTAGTCTAATATGATTTTATGCTAAAAATGATCTAGATATATGTAAAAGCTAAGCTAATCTAAATGGATTCTAAGCTAAAAGATTCAAAACCTAGTTAATAAACAAGGTACATGGATGCATTATGTGATCATGGAAGCAATTAATGGAAGCTAAAATTAACTAATGTAACTAAAATGAACTAAAAGGGGTTAAATGTGTGCTAACTATGAGTGTGAGTTTCAGTTATTTCAACAGCATAAGTTTGCTTTTGAAAGATGGATCCATTTGTCTCCAAATAGTGACCTATTTATAGGAGAGAAAATGAGAAATGGAGGGTTGAGATCAAAAAAATCTAATCAATGATCAAGGATGGAGGAAATTGGAGGCATGGATCATGGATTCTCCTCAATGTGTGAATGCATGATGTGATTTAATCAAGGGTTCTCATTCCTTCAAACAAGCACACTTTTGATCCATACAAGAGGTCAAAAGTTAACTTGCAGAAGAAGTTTGGAGTTAACTTGCATATGAAGCTAAGTGAGAATATTCCATTTTTTAAATGATTGGAAAAGATATAATATTCTTTGAAATATTCTCATGGGTGAGGAAAAAGGATAATCTAGTTAATTAAAACCAAATTAAGTTGTGCAAAGGAATATTCCATGGAAATATTCCCTTTTATGGAGGAATGTGCAAAGGAGGAATATTTCGTTATAAGTGGGGGGAATTAGATTTAATTGATAGTTAAACAATATTAATTATGTAATTAGGGGAATTAGAAGAATTAGATGATATTCATTGACTAAAATGATTTAATAAAAGGAGGAAAGGTGGAATGACATTTAATAAAATACCTTAGAGCTATTTAATTAAATAAGAAGATTTAGGGATTTAAATTAAATAGTTTGAATTATGTAATCTAATAGGACGAAGTGTCAGCATGAAAGTGGGTGAATTAACCTGATTTGATGAATTAGGTTAATAGATGCAAATGATGCCATTAATTAATTAGCTATGATAATTTAATTAATTAACCAAAAAGAGGATTGGTTTCAAGATGAAATGATGTTAGTATACCTTATAGGAGTGTATGATATGATTTGGGAAATTTTTTAGTGTTTATAGTTTGGTATTCCGAAAGATGGTCTTTTGAGTTACAATGTTTGGAAGTGTTGTCTAAATGTACTAGATTTGTACATTCTTCACATGAAATTTGTTTTTAACGAGTTTTTTATTTTTTAAGATGTTTTTTGGATCGTTTCTAGGTGATGTTTGTTGTCTAAAATTTATGGACCAATTAAAGGAAGTGCACGTACTTAAAATTTTAATGGTGTTTTAATAGGTAACAACTGACTTGGTGTTTACACTATATGTGAAGCGTCTAAAGTTTGTGGAAGTGTGTTGAGTTGTGTTAGGAAAGATTTGGGTCCTAGATAAGGATTTTTGTGTTCCACCTTCATTCCTATCCACCATAGGAGTGTTTTGGTGCTAAACTAATTTGAATTTGCACATTTGGTGTGTATTGCTGACCTTAGAGAGTGTTTGAAGGTTAAGATTGGTATAAGTATGAATTTAATTGGTGAAGGAGGCTAAGATAGACATAAGATAAATGTGTGTGTGAAGTATATAATGTGAGTGATGAGGAATTGAGCAAAGCAATGTGAAATTTCAAGTGCTGGATCATCAAATGCAGTGAGCAAAATATTTCTATAATCATTCAAATAGACTATGAAGGTGTTGGAGCTATTATGGTGGAATCTTTTTTACAATGAGATCATGTTATCTGTGTACATTTCTTCTCTTTCTTATTTTTGTACTCTAACAATGAGCCTTGGTTGTGAGCCTTTTTAGAAAATACATGCCCTATTTTAGTAGTGAGCCTTTGTACTAGTTTTGCTATTACTTATATTGTGATCTAATCCTCACCGTTGTTTTTCCCTTCTTGGGTTTTCCACATAAATATGGAATTCTTTTGTGTATGGTATTGATTTATTTAATATTCTATTATTTTCATTTCATGCTAATTCATCATAATGGATTAAGTGTTTAATGAAATCTTGTGGATCTGAATGTTAATGAGGGTTTTGGTGTTTTGATAAGACACAAATGATTCACCCCCACTCTTAGTTGTCTTGTGCATTAAACAAGCATGTTGAAGCAAAAAAACATCACATGATAGTTAGGAACACTCTCATATAGCCACTTAATGACTTCAAGCAACAACAAGTTGGTGCAAGCCAACATAAATTAAAACTAGTCACTAGACAAACATAGTCCTAAAATTTATCACTTATAACTTTCTTTATAGAAGGATAGATGATATGAAACTTTCAACATTGTACCTTCACAACACCAACAACTTAACTTCTGAATTGCACAACCATATCTTCATACGTAGAGGAATGTAGAGCCAAAATTTACACCATTGTGAGCATCCTCACAGAAACAACACTTCCTTCAAACTAACACTTCCAAAACACCTTTCCTATAAACTTTAAATGAACTAAAACTTGGAAAACACCTGCCTTGACACACCATGAATCTATCTTCCAATCTGCAGGAGCACAATATCACCAGTAGAAATGTGGAGCATATCTTAGAGACTCTCACAACCAAACAACCAGACTACAACTCATCAATGTGAACCAAATTGCAACAAGCACAAGCATACTAGTTAAAACCAAGCTTAGTAAGCTACAACAATACCCCTTTGGCATTGATAATCTAGTTAATTAAAACCAAATTAAGTTGTGCAAAGGAATATTCCATGGAAATATTCCCTTTTATGGAGGAATGTGCAAAGGAGGAATATTTCGTTATAAGTGGGGGGAATTAGATTTAATTGATAGTTAAACAATATTAATTATGTAATTAGGGGAATTAGAAGAATTAGATGATATTCATTGACTAAAATGATTTAATAAAAGGAGGAAAGGTGGAATGACATTTAATAAAATACCTTAGAGCTATTTAATTAAATAAGAAGATTTAGGGATTTAAATTAAATAGTTTGAATTATGTAATCTAATAGGACGAAGTGTCAGCATGAAAGTGGGTGAATTAACCTGATTTGATGAATTAGGTTAATAGATGCAAATGATGCCATTAATTAATTAGCTATGATAATTTAATTAATTAACCAAAAAGAGGATTGGTTTCAAGATGAAATGATGTTAGTATACCTTATAGGAGTGTATGATATGATTTGGGAAATTTTTTAGTGTTTATAGTTTGGTATTCCGAAAGATGGTCTTTTGAGTTACAATGTTTGGAAGTGTTGTCTAAATGTACTAGATTTGTACATTCTTCACATGAAATTTGTTTTTAACGAGTTTTTTATTTTTTAAGATGTTTTTTGGATCGTTTCTAGGTGATGTTTGTTGTCTAAAATTTATGGACCAATTAAAGGAAGTGCACGTACTTAAAATTTTAATGGTGTTTTAATAGGTAACAACTGACTTGGTGTTTACACTATATGTGAAGCGTCTAAAGTTTGTGGAAGTGTGTTGAGTTGTGTTAGGAAAGATTTGGGTCCTAGATAAGGATTTTTGTGTCCACCTTCATTCCTATCCACCATAGGAGTGTTTTGGTGCTAAACTAATTTGAATTTGCACATTTGGTGTGTATTGCTGACCTTAGAGAGTGTTTGAAGGTTAAGATTGGTATAAGTATGAATTTAATTGGTGAAGGAGGCTAAGATAGACATAAGATAAATGTGTGTGTGAAGTATATAATGTGAGTGATGAGGAATTGAGCAAAGCAATGTGAAATTTCAAGTGTTGGATCATCAAATGCAGTGAGCAAAATATTTCTATAATCATTCAAATAGACTATGAAGGTGTTGGAGCTATTATGGTGGAATCTTTTTTACAATGAGATCATGTTATCTGTGTACATTTCTTCTCTTTCTTATTTTTGTACTCTAACAATGAGCCTTGGTTGTGAGCCTTTTTGGAAAATACATGCCCTATTTTAGTAGTGAGCCTTTGTACTAGTTTTGCTATTACTTATATTGTGATCTAATCCTCACCGTTTTTTTTCCCTTCTTGGGTTTTCCACATAAATATGGAATTCTTTTGTGTATGGTATTGATTTATTTAATATTCTATTATTTTCATTTCATGCTAATTCATCATAATGGATTAAGTGTTTAATGAAATCTTGTGGATCTGAATGTTAATGAGGGTTTTGGTGTTTTGATAAGACACAAATGATTCACCCCCACTCTTAGTTGTCTTGTGCATTAAACAAGCATGTTGAAGCAAAAAAACATCACATGATAGTTAGGAACACTCTCATATAGCCACTTAATGACTTCAAGCAACAACAAGTTGGTGCAAGCCAACATAAATTAAAACTAGTCACTAGACAACATAGTCCTAAAATTTATCACTTATAACTTTCTTTATAGAAGGATAGATGATATGAAACTTTCAACATTGTACCTTCACAACACCAACAACTTAACTTCTGAATTGCACAACCATATCTTCATACGTAGAGGAATGTAGAGCCAAAATTTACACCATTGTGAGCATCCTCACAACACTTCCTTCAAACTAACACTTCCAAAACACCTTTCCTATAAAACTTTAAATGAACTAAAACTTGGAAAACACCTGCCTTGACACACCATGAATCTATCTTCCAATCTGCAGGAGCACAATATCACCAGTAGAGAAATGTGGAGCATATCTTAGAAACTCTCACAACCAAACAACCAGACTACAACTCACATCAATGTGAACCAAATTGCAACAAGCACAAGCATACTAGTTAAAACCAAGCTTAGTAAGCTACAACAATACCCCCCTTTGGCATTGATAATCTAGTTAATTAAAACCAAATTAAGTTGTGCAAAGGAATATTCCATGGAAATATTCCCTTTTATGGAGGAATGTGCAAAGGAGGAATATTTCGTTATAAGTGGGGGGAATTAGATTTAATTGATAGTTAAACAATATTAATTATGTAATTAGGGGAATTAGAAGAATTAGATGATATTCATTGACTAAAATGATTTAATAAAAGGAGGAAAGGTGGAATGACATTTAATAAAATACCTTAGAGCTATTTAATTAAATAAGAAGATTTAGGGATTTAAATTAAATAGTTTGAATTATGTAATCTAATAGGACGAAGTGTCAGCATGAAAGTGGGTGAATTAACCTGATTTGATGAATTAGGTTAATAGATGCAAATGATGCCATTAATTAATTAGCTATGATAATTTAATTAATTAACCAAAAAGAGGATTGGTTTCAAGATGAAATGATGTTAGTATACCTGATAGGAGTGTATGATATGATTTGGGAAATTTTTTAGTGTTTATAGTTTGGTATTCCGAAAGATGGTCTTTTGAGTTACAATGTTTGGAAGTGTTGTCTAAATGTACTAGATTTGTACATTCTTCACATGAAATTTGTTTTTAACGAGTTTTTTATTTTTTAAGATGTTTTTTGGATCGTTTCTAGGTGATGTTTGTTGTCTAAAATTTATGGACCAATTAAAGGAAGTGCACGTACTTAAAATTTTAATGGTGTTTTAATAGGTAACAACTGACTTGGTGTTTACACTATATGTGAAGCGTCTAAAGTTTGTGGAAGTGTGTTGAGTTGTGTTAGGAAAGATTTGGGTCCTAGATAAGGATTTTTGTGGTCCACCTTCATTCCTATCCACCATAGGAGTGTTTTGGTGCTAAACTAATTTGAATTTGCACATTTGGTGTGTATTGCTGACCTTAGAGAGTGTTTGAAGGTTAAGATTGGTATAAGTATGAATTTAATTGGTGAAGGAGGCTAAGATAGACATAAGATAAATGTGTGTGTGAAGTATATAATGTGAGTGATGAGGAATTGAGCAAAGCAATGTGAAATTTCAAGTGCTGGATCATCAAATGCAGTGAGCAAAATATTTCTATAATCATTCAAATAGACTATGAAGGTGTTGGAGCTATTATGGTGGAATCTTTTTTACAATGAGATCATGTTATCTGTGTACATTTCTTCTCTTTCTTATTTTTGTACTCTAACAATGAGCCTTGGTTGTGAGCCTTTTTAGAAAATACATGCCCTATTTTAGTAGTGAGCCTTTGTACTAGTTTTGCTATTACTTATATTGTGATCTAATCCTCACCGTTGTTTTTCCCTTCTTGGGTTTTCCACATAAATATGGAATTCTTTTGTGTATGGTATTGATTTATTTAATATTCTATTATTTTCATTTCATGCTAATTCATCATAATGGATTAAGTGTTTAATGAAATCTTGTGGATCTGAATGTTAATGAGGGTTTTGGTGTTTTGATAAGACACAAATGATTCACCCCCACTCTTAGTTGTCTTGTGCATTAAACAAGCATGTTGAAGCAAAAAAACATCACATGATAGTTAGGAACACTCTCATATAGCCACTTAATGACTTCAAGCAACAACAAGTTGGTGCAAGCCAACATAAATTAAAACTAGTCACTAGACAACATAGTCCTAAAATTTATCACTTATAACTTTCTTTATAGAAGGATAGATGATATGAAACTTTCAACATTGTACCTTCACAACACCAACAACTTAACTTCTGAATTGCACAACCATATCTTCATACGTAGAGGAATGTAGAGCCAAAATTTACACCATTGTGAGCATCCTCACAGAAACAACACTTCCTTCAAACTAACACTTCCAAAACACCTTTCCTATAAAACTTTAAATGAACTAAAACTTGGAAAACACCTGCCTTGACACACCATGAATCTATCTTCCAATCTGCAGGAGCACAATATCACCAGTAGAGAAATGTGGAGCATATCTTAGAGACTCTCACAACCAAACAACCAGACTACAACTCACATCAATGTGAACCAAATTGCAACAAGCACAAGCATACTAGTTAAAACCAAGCTTAGTAAGCTACAACAATACCCCCCTTTGGCATTGATAATCTAGTTAATTAAAACCAAATTAAGTTGTGCAAAGGAATATTCCATGGAAATATTCCCTTTTATGGAGGAATGTGCAAAGGAGGAATATTTCGTTATAAGTGGGGGGAATTAGATTTAATTGATAGTTAAACAATATTAATTATGTAATTAGGGGAATTAGAAGAATTAGATGATATTCATTGACTAAAATGATTTAATAAAAGGAGGAAAGGTGGAATGACATTTAATAAAATACCTTAGAGCTATTTAATTAAATAAGAAGATTTAGGGATTTAAATTAAATAGTTTGAATTATGTAATCTAATAGGACGAAGTGTCAGCATGAAAGTGGGTGAATTAACCTGATTTGATGAATTAGGTTAATAGATGCAAATGATGCCATTAATTAATTAGCTATGATAATTTAATTAATTAACCAAAAAGAGGATTGGTTTCAAGATGAAATGATATTAGTATACCTGATAGGAGTGTATGATATGATTTGGGAAATTTTTTAGTGTTTATAGTTTGGTATTCCGAAAGATGGTCTTTTGAGTTACAATGTTTGGAAGTGTTGTCTAAATGTACTAGATTTGTACATTCTTCACATGAAATTTGTTTTTAACGAGTTTTTTATTTTTTAAGATGTTTTTTGGATCGTTTCTAGGTGATGTTTGTTGTCTAAAATTTATGGACCAATTAAAGGAAGTGCACGTACTTAAAATTTTAATGGTGTTTTAATAGGTAACAACTGACTTGGTGTTTACACTATATGTGAAGCGTCTAAAGTTTGTGGAAGTGTGTTGAGTTGTGTTAGGAAAGATTTGGGTCCTAGATAAGGATTTTTGTGGTCCACCTTCATTCCTATCCACCATAGGAGTGTTTTGGTGCTAAACTAATTTGAATTTGCACATTTGGTGTGTATTGCTGACCTTAGAGAGTGTTTGAAGGTTAAGATTGGTATAAGTATGAATTTAATTGGTGAAGGAGGCTAAGATAGACATAAGATAAATGTGTGTGTGAAGTATATAATGTGAGTGATGAGGAATTGAGCAAAGCAATGTGAAATTTCAAGTGTTGGATCATCAAATGCAGTGAGAAAATATTTCTATAATCATTCAAATAGACTATGAAGGTGTTGGAGCTATTATGGTGGAATCTTTTTTACAATGAGATCATGTTATCTGTGTACATTTCTTCTCTTTCTTATTTTTGTACTCTAACAATGAGCCTTGGTTGTGAGCCTTTTTAGAAAATACATGCCCTATTTTAGTAGTGAGCCTTTGTACTAGTTTTGCTATTACTTATATTGTGATCTAATCCTCACCGTTGTTTTTCCCTTCTTGGGTTTTCCACATAAATATGGAATTCTTTTGTGTATGGTATTGATTTATTTAATATTCTATTATTTTCATTTCATGCTAATTCATCATAATGGATTAAGTGTTTAATGAAATCTTGTGGATCTGAATGTTAATGAGGGTTTTGGTGTTTTGATAAGACACAAATGATTCACCCCCACTCTTAGTTGTCTTGTGCATTAAACAAGCATGTTGAAGCAAAAAAACATCACATGATAGTTAGGAACACTCTCATATAGCCACTTAATGACTTCAAGCAACAACAAGTTGGTGCAAGCCAACATAAATTAAAACTAGTCACTAGAAAACATAGTCCTAAAATTTATCACTTATAACTTTCTTTATAGAAGGATGGATGATATGAAACTTTCAACATTGTACCTTCACAACACCAACAACTTAACTTCTGAATTTCACAACCATATCTTCATACATAGAGGAATGTAGAGCCAAAATTTACACCATTGTGAGCATCCTCACAGAAACAACACTTCCTTCAAACTAACACTTCCAAAACACCTTTCCTATAAAACTTTAAATGAACTAAAACTTGGAAAACACCTGCCTTGACACACCATGAATCTATCTTCCAATCTGCAGGAGCACAATATCACCAGTAGAGAAATGTGGAGCATATCTTAGAGACTCTCACAACCAAACAACCAGACTACAACTCACATCAATGTGAACCAAATTGCAACAAGCACAAGCATACTAGTTAAAACCAAGCTTAGTAAGCTACAACAATACCCCCCTTTGGCATTGATGGAAAGACCAATCTGACATTCTCACTTCTCCCCCTTTTGTGCATAATTATCTCCCCTCCAATTTATCTCGCTTAGGGCACAAGAAAACCCCCTAAGGTGCATAATGCATACTCTCTCCCGCTTTTTGAAATAGCTTACAAGCTCCCCTATGAGTAACAACCACTACCTACTCCCCATGAGAGGTAGCCACCATCATTCTAGGAAAAAATATAGCTTGAATTACTCCCTCTAGAAAAATGCACCAACTATGCATCTAGCAAGGAGGGGCAATTACCCCTAACTTCAGCCTCAAATAATCAAATGTATCCTTTGCAAGAATTTTTTTGGAAAGGTCTATAACCTGATATATTTTAGAAACATACTCCAACTTCACTTCTTTATATGCAAAATTCTCTCTCAAAAATTCATACCTTATTGATATGTTATTGGTTATATAATGCATCACTAGATTCTTTGAAATGTTTATAGAACTTGTATTATCATGCAAAATAGGAATAGGAACATCATGCTATATCTTGATATCCTTCAATATTTTCTTCATCCACAACACTTGTGTACAATAAGATGTTGCATCAATATACTCTACTTGTACAATGCACAAGGATATTAAATCTTGTTTATTACTATGCATTGAAACCAATCTACTTCAAAAAAATAATGCACCATCACTTGTAATTATTCTATCATCCACACAACTAGCCCAATTAGCACTAGTGTTAGCACTTAAATAAAGGGTACTACCTTTCAGATAGCACAAGCCATACTATGGAGTACTCTTTAAATATCTAAAGATTCTCTTGACTTCCTTCACATGAAATTATTTAGGACTAGCTTGAAATATTGTAGCCAATCATACTAGATGCATAATATTAGATATTGAAGTATTTTAGTACAACAAGCTTCCAATCATAGATCTATACACAGTCTGATCAACCAAGGGAGACTCACCATCTTCACTCAAATCACAACCAATAACCATGGGAGTATTAAATGGCTTACAATTTTCCACCCCAAACTCCTTTAACATCTCCTTAACATATCTTTCTTGAGAAATAAAGATACCATTATTTAGCTAAGAAATTTGAAGACCATGAAAGAATGACAACTCACCAATTATAGACATTTCAAATTCCTTATGTATCTCTTTATAAAAATTCTTATGCATCTCATAACTTCCACCAAATATTATGTCATCAACATACAAAACAACTATCAAAATTATTCCATCCCCAATCTTGAAGTAAATATTACTATTTGTAGTACCTTTCTTGAATCCTTTTTGAAGAAAGTACTTGTCCAACCTTTCATACCATGCACTAGGAGCTTTTTTTAGACCATTCAAAGCCTTTTTGAGCCTCCACACCATGTTTGGCTCTTTTGATAATCAAAATACATTAGGTTTCTATATGTAGACTTCCTCTTCTAGATCTCCATTTAGGAAAGTTGACTTGACATCCATCTGATAAACTTTGAAGTCCTTGTTGGTAGAAAATGAAAGAAACTTTTTGATAGCTTCCATTCTTGCTACAAGAGAAAAATTATTTGCAAAATCAATACCTTCTAACTATGAATATCCTTTACATTATCACATAGATGGTTTCCATTGCACCAAAAGATTGACCTGTTAATGTTTGATACAACCACTAGAGTTAATGAATCCATGGGAGGTAGATAAGCCATGTCACGAACCTAAGCACTACGTTACACAACACAAGAAGACCAAAGGCACAAACCTTGCAACATACACACCAATCTATATTTGTTTCTTACAACTTCTCCTTCTCCATTCAACTTATTCTTGAAAACCCACTTTGTTCCTATCACATTCTTTTTTGTGAGACTTGGAACCAATTCCCAAGTTTGAATATTCTTAATTTTATTTAATTCTTCTTCCATTTATTACATCCATCCGTCATCCTTGCTAGCATCAAAAAAAGGTGTAGGTTTTATCTTTGATAAAAAAATTACTTGTTCACTAGCATTTGCAAGCCTTCTTCTAGTTAGCACTCCTTCATTCCTATCTCCAATGATACGATCTTCTAAATAATTTCTTTGAACATACTTTGTAGGAGTCTAGGTGAGCTTTTCTACTTTTTCATCTTTCTCTTCAAAATATTCTTCTTCATCTTCATCTGAGCAAGGAGGTGCATTAGATCTATAATCCTCAATTTCATTCATTTTCTAATGTAATTCTTCATCAACTTTCACATTAGTACTTTCATCCATTCTTTCCAATATCTTATTGTAGCACATGTATTCTTTGCTCTAAGATGAATATCCTAGAAATATACCTTCATCATCCCTTGAATAAACTTTTTCTAATACATCTTCATCTCTTTTGATATAGCATTTTCTTCCAAAGACTCTAAAATACATGATAGTTGTAGGTCTTCAATACTACAACTCATAAGGAGTCTTAGTGTTGTTAATTTTTAACAATCATCAATTCAAAATATATATTATAATATGAACTACTTCTCTCCAATAAACATCGGGTTGATTTGCCTCCATCAACATGGTCCTTGCCATCTCTTGAATACTCCTTTTTTTTCTTTCAACTACCCCATTTTCTGACGAGTTCTAGCAGTAGATATGTTATGTGACTTTTTCCCCAAGAATATTTATGATATAACCCCTTAGAATTAAAAATGAGATAGAAAAATAAAGGATAAAATGATGATATGGTTAAAAGAAATATTAATAAATAAAATGCATATAAACTCTTTTAAAAGAGGAAGAATTATTTAATTAAATAATTATTAAAAGGAAACCTTTGGGAAAGGTTTTGATGGTTTGGAAACCATCCATTAAGGCTTATATAAAGCATTTATGTGAGACTTGGAAAAATGAATGGAGGAAACATCCAAGCATGGAGAAAATTCAAGGAAGAAGAAAGTGGTTTGGCGAGCTTTGGGCATTGGAGAAGGGGGCACACAAAGTGTTTCCAACTTGGGGTACAGAGTGCACCTAAGATCATCTTGTCCAAGGTTATTATGCAAGTTGAGTAGTTATTATGAGGCATGTTGTATACATGTTGAGCAATTACTTTGGATCATGTTGTATGCATGTTGATTAGTTACTCTAGAGCATGTTGTATACATGAGGGGTAATTACTCTGGAGCACGGTGTGCACTTGTGTTGAGCATTATTCTATTTTCGTCGATGTCATTCTTGACTATGAACTATCCAAGTTGCTTGGAATCCAAAGACTTATGTAAATTTATATAGAATACTTAATCCTTATTGAAAGGACACATTTCTAAAGGATGGGTCCAATTATGTCAAGAGTCATGTTCGTGCGCTAATTACATACCATTTCAAATTCCATAAGCTTTAGATAAGTTGTTTAATAAAAATCCCAGAACATCCACCTTTGCAAGTAAATTGAATCATCCCCCATCTTCCAAGCGTGGTGAGAAGATTATGATTAGGATAATATATCTCGCCCTCCTCATAAGATAGTTGAGGATTATCTCTGATTATGAATGGAAATCCTTTAAATTATATAGGCAATCTATAATGTAATGACTCAATGGTTGAAATCATGGAGTATTTTTTCCTGTTGAGAATTTTTCTCTTGTGAGGTTTTCTTATAATGAGTAATTTTTTCTTTCTTCACTTATCTTTAAGCTTACATATTGTTCATATTGTATTCTCCAAAATTCCTTCAAACATTATGTCATTACGTGCATTCAAACATTAAATATTAACTCATCTTTTGTATACATAAGACGGTGGTAAGAGAGCCATCTTCTTCCTTAAAATCATTGGTAATATAATAATATTTATTCACTTGTTCTAAGTGGGTGACAAATTACTTCCTAGCTTTGTAAAAACTATCAAATTAAAATAAATATCAATATCAGCCCTCACAAGATGTAGTTGTGTCTTATGTTATGGTATAAAGTCTTTTCTTTCCTTTCTACATTAGAAACTAATGTGTGTGCATCAATAGAACGACGTTAGTAGTGTGAAATGACTGATTATCTAAAACAACTATGAAACATTTAATCCAAGACAAAGCTAACACAAACAAAAACTATGGGGTAGCATAAATTAAGCACAATGACCACATGAGGAGGAAGGGAAAAGTATTGACCCAAGAATTTTCAACTTCTGTAGCACCCGTACAAGTCACTCAGGTATTTGTTAGATAAATATTTGGCCATGACAGGACTAGCACGTAGGTATTTTATAAACTCAATGAATCAAGTGTATTTAGAGTAGACAATCGTGCCTTTCTCTATGTTGCTTTAGCAAGCTACAAATAATTTGATCAACTTCATTCATATCTCTTTTCCTTTCTGAATCACCATTCATTACAAGCTATTGGGTAGAGTCATGTGATAGAGTTTCACGTGTTGTTATAGAGAACCGACTAGTCTATTTTAAAATAGTCATGATAATATTGAGGAAAGGACTAGATTATGATCACTCTTATCAAAACTTAGACTTTGACCATATTGTGGCCTACAACTTCAAATTCTACCACCATAGTCTACTCTACCTAAACTTAGAATAATCTCACTAGTAAAATTCCCTATCATCTATCGATAAGGGCATGGTTCGGTGGTCAAGTCGCTTGGTTGTAGTGATGACCATTAGGGTTCAAACCCTCACTGGGCCAAATTCCTTGCAGGCCTTGTGCCTTTGCTAGGCCTATGTGCTCATGGCTTTGGTAGTTTCTTGTGGTTTCTTGTACCCAGTTCATAGCTTTGGTCAAAAGCATTTACCCTTAATAATATGGGTGCATTGTGCCATATCCTCTATATAGCAATATTGTGTAAATCAAATTATGCATAAATTATGTATATGCAAGAGAGAGTAACCTTGAAACATTGTTTAAAATAATTGTTAATAGTGTTTTATGATTGTCAATTTATTTTATAAAAATCTATCTAATTTGAAGGGTCTATTGGTTGAATTTTTTAGGAAGAGGCCTCTAGTACATAGAAAATTCTTTTGGATTAAACTTAAAATGATTTCTATTTATAGTCAAGGCTATAAAGTCACATTGTTGTGCTTAGATCTATATTCAAACAATTTTATGTGTCACTTGTATCCAATATATTTTTATTTCTATGTTAAGATCTTGATAATTATAGTCCTAAGAGAGATTTTAAAATTAAAACTTTCAGTTTTATGTCTAGATTTATTTTGTAAAGTTGGAACGCGAATTTCAACAATAGTGATAATATACTCATTCTTCCAAAAATCAACATCTAGATTTATTAAAACTAGGTTATTTTTTGGGCCCATAATCCATGATTCCTATGATTAATTTATTAAATTGGTGATATGTTATGCTATTAGAATACATTAGCTGAAAATAGTGCAATTTTTATATAATAAGGAACTAAAATATTTCTCTTAGTCTTGTACATGTGGACATGTCAAATTTTTACAAGGGGAGAAACCACCTCTAAATTTTGAAAATACTCATTGCTCTTTCATGGTTGGAAAATGGTTATGTATAGTTATGCCATATAGGTGAGTTAGATTGACCAAATATATTGAAATTATTTGATGATTTTCATTTCAAGAGTCTATAGTTTTAACAATATTAAAAGATGTAGTGAAGGATTTGAATTGTCCTCAAAGGTTATAATTCAATTATAGATATCTCAAGCCTAATAACATTTTAGATAATGGTGTCAGAAGAAAATTAACAAATATTTGACTACCTTGTGGATAAAATGGGAAGACCAACAAAAGGATTAAATATAGTTTCTTGGGATCACTACTATAGAGTTTTCTTTTGACGAAGCCCCTTACATGAAGGAAATATAATGGTAGAAATTGTTGAATTCTTTTTCTTACTTTCTTGTAAAATAACAATGTCTCTATCCATCGTTTGGAGGTACCAATGACCTTGTTAAGCTTCATATCATAAGACATGTGAGTCTATGAAAATCATCATTTTAATTAAACCTTGAATCTTTTCTCTTGTGTTAACATGAAGGAAATATCAAACGTAATATTTCTCTATGAAAGTACTCAATGCATGATACTATTTACTATCATTGTTAAGATACCTAAGAAAATTACCATGTTTTATTCTATTGTAACTTGTTATTGGACTTGATCAACCCAATAATTTTGTGCATATGTTGAAAGATATGAACTCCTTTTAGGGAAACTTTTTACTTGTTTTCCATTCAATTATACTTGACATATATAGGAAATGAGGATACTCTTGTAGTCTGGAATGCATGATTATCATCTTAGAATATATTTTGAGTATATAGATTATATATAGTTCAATAATGAGTGATTGCATAGTATGGGATATGCGTGTCATTCACTAGGTAAATGATTAAGTTAACACATGATAATAGTTTTGTAAATTTACTATAAAAAAATTGAGCATAAGTGATTAAAGCATCTATATTAAATATAATGGGTTGCATGAAAAAATTATTCTCTTGAAATTACTTGTTAATTTAAAATAAAAATTAAAAAGGAGAGAGATCTATAGAAGAAAAGGATGTATAGAAACATTATGAAGAATGACTATATTCAATATCAATTTCTTTAATTATTGGTTAGGTTTTTTTGAGTTGTGATGTAGATGTCTCATGCTAATAAGGACATCAACTAATTTACAAGGGGGGGATTGTTATGTGACTTTTTTCCAAGAATATTTATGATATAACCCCTTAGAATTAAAAGGGAGATAGAAAAATAAAGGATAAAATGATCCTTTGGTTTAAAAGAGATATTAATAAAAAAAATATGCATAAACACTCTTTAAAAGGGGGAGAATAATTGTTTATTTAAATGATTATTAAAAGGTGACCTTTTTTGAAAGGGTGTGATGGTTTGGAAACCACCCCTTAAAAGGATATTTATATCATTCATGTGAGACATGGAAAAGACATTAAAGGATGGAGAAAATTCAAGGAGAAAAGAGAAAAATGAAAGAGGAACTAAACGGGCACAAAGGAGTGAAGGTTAGGGTCTTGGTGGGCATTTAAAAATTTGGAGAAGGGGCACACAATGTGTGTCCAACTCGGGGTACAATGTGCACCCAAGAGTTTCCTAGCCAAGGCTTAGTTTATGTCGTGAAGGCGATTTTGGTTTTGTGCAAGAACTTATTCCTCTGGGGGTGTTTGTTTTGGGAAACAACCTAGGTCCATAACCATTCCTCTAAGTGTCAAATTTCCTTTGAGTGTTCGATAGCAACCTTTCAATGACTTTACGATAAGTATTGAGAACCATTGATTCAATAATATTGGGAATATTGTCTATATGATTTGGTGTTAATATGATTAATCTATGTGGAGATGTTATTCCATTTAATATGTTGATTTTTTAATTGTCACATGTTAGTAGCTTACATTAATTATTCATAATTATTTTTATAATATTGCATATTATAAATTGTATTAAATCTACTATTTTTTTATATTAAATCCACTACTAATACTTGATAACAATCAGGGGAACAGTGACATCACAAGATAGATGTCTCTTTATTCCATGTTTTTTCACAAAAGACATTGAACTCATTTGAAATGAAATCACCTCCTCTATCAAACCTCAAAATTTTTATCTTATCATTCATTTCATTCTCTACCATTAATTTGAAAATCTTGAATCTACTAAAAGCATTAGATTTGTCTTTAAAGAAAGTAACCCATGTCATCCTAAAGAAATCATCAATAAAAAGTATGAAATACCTTTCTCCTCTCAAACATTTTATTCTAAGTTGAGGTCTACACAAATCATTATGTACCAACTCCAAAGGTCTACTAGAAGAATATTCATTAGACTTGAAACTTATCCTCATCTACTTTCCAAACTAACATTCCTTGCATACAGTACTTACAGACTTGATTATTATGGGCATATCTCTTATCGCATGCAATGATTTTATCTTCACAAAATTTTAAAAGTTAATCTATCCCATTCTTCTATGCTACAACCAACATTCACTTACTTTTCCTAGAAGACAAGTTCTCCCATTGGCATATCTTAGACTATATATTTCAACACTTGTCCAAGTGATCCTTCATCAATCAATTGACCAAATTTTTCTTTTCTAATTTCGCATCCAATTTTATTAAAAATGAGATTGTACCCATTTCTATACACTAACTCACACTAAGACTATTGTGTCAAATGCCTTCAATATAGATGGCATATTTTTTTCTGCTCTTTCCATCAATACTTATTGAACCTTTTCCATCGATCTATATTGAAGCATCATCTCCAAGCTTGACTATACCACCATTCCACTTCACAAGTTTGATAAACTTGCTCTTATATTTTGTCATGTGGCTATAACAACCACTCTCAATCACCCATGAAGTATCCTCATCTTTTGCATTAAAAGAATTGCATGTAACACTTGATCTTTAGCTTTATCTTTAGTCTTCTTAGCAGCCAAAAATAATACTTCATCTTTATTATCTAGAGCACTAGATTCGTCATCTTTTCCATAGTGGGAATCTTCCATATGGTAGAGACTCTTCTTAGCCTTATTTCTTCTAGGCTCTTTGCTTCTCTTTTCAAAATCTTTCAAGGGACATTTAGAAGTAAAATGACCAACCTCTCCACAATTGAAACATTTGAAAGGTAACTTTCCTTTGTACTTGTTGGTGCCTATCTTCAACTTTCTTACAAAATTTTCTTCCTCTTCGTCAATGACTCTATTTGGATCAGATTCTTCATATGTTTATTTCTTACTTGATTTGAATGTTGCTTCCTTATTTGGAAATTCTTTTCAAACTCTCTCATTTCAGATGCAATCAAGGAACCATATAATTAATCCACTAAAAGTTTATCTAGATCTCTAGCTTCCTCAATAGAAGATACCTTAGAAATATAAAACTTAGGAAGAGATTTCAATACCTTTTTTACCACCACAGATTCTTCAAGACCTTCACCAAGAACTCTAATTGCATTGACCACTTCATCTACCTAGATCACATATCTTACAATATCTTCATCTTTTGATATTTTATGGTACTCAAAATTGCCTTGGTAGGTCTACAACTTGTCTTGTTTCACTTTGATATCTCCTTCATACATGTCACTAAGCTTATCCCAGACTTCCTTGGTAGACTTGCAATGCATTACCTTTACAAAGTTAGAATCTGACAGCCCACTCAAGATAGCATTCTTTTCCTTTCCATTGTTCTCATAATCCATGATCTTATTAAAATCAATTGGAGAAGTGGCAAGAAAAATGTATCCATCTTTGACATATTACCAAACACCATACCCCAAAGAGGATAAATGGCTTTCCATTTGGTATCTATAGAAAGTGAAATTTGTTCCATCAAATCTAGGCACCTTGCAAGATCCTTCTTGTTACATTCTAGATATTCCTTAAGATGTTAAAAATATTCAAAGGAACTAGGCTCTAATACAAATTGTTGAATAAACACTAGAATATAAAGAGGGGTTGAATCAATATTCTATCAAATTTCAAACCCTTTGCAGAAAATTGAAACATAAACTTTACAATACAAATAGAAATATAAAATATGAACACAATGCACAACACCACATAACACTAAATGTATGTGGAAAGCCCGAAAGGGGAAAAACCATGCTGAGAAAAGATTCTAGAAGCTACTGTCCTAATCCAACATCACAAATGAATCACAGTTGGAAGTTTTTGGTGCAATCACAGATTGAAGGTTCAAAAAGAATAGTTCATACCATGTACCTTAGAGTAAACACAAAAAAGTAACTATAAGAGAGGGGGGCCAGCCATGTTCAAGGCATTAGGTCACAGAGAGCCAAGAGTGGAAGGCTGCCCTAACTTACCTCAACTTCAAGGGGATTTTGGAATGAGGGACAAGAATGATGAGGACTATAAGGTCCTCCAACCACTCTGTAGACTCAAAACTCAGAATGGGGCTAGGAAAGCTAGTTTTTGGGTTCAACATTGTTCCTCAGGTAGATCTCTACCCGAAGACGAAAGCACAGTTCTAGTACAACAACACAATGCGTTGGCGTCTCTCTAGTGTGCTAGAATTTATATGACTAGAGGAGAAAAAAGACAATGTGAATTTCCAGAAAATAGGCTGATGACCTAGCTAGTCACTTCCAAAGGGGAAAAATAGAGCTATAACATATGAAAAATGTGAATGCATATGTTAAAGAAAATATATGAGAGTTAAGGTGACAAGAATGATCTCACAAAGGTACTTGTTTTCCAGCTAGCTCCACAAAGTATGTCCACCTACACAAAAGGAGGAAAATTGTTGGGGGACTATATAGGGGTCAGCCACAGTCAGACCCCTATTTTGGTGTTTCCACCTCTACAAATAGCCAAGATAGTGATAATGGAGAAAACTATGATAAAGGAAGAATGAAAGTAAAGAACACAATAATACTACAAAACAATATTATGATACTCAACACAATTGTATAGGAGAGGAGTGGAAATATTACCACCTCCACCAAGAGCTCACTAGATAATAGAGGAGAAAATGAGAGCACTCAGCCCCTACTACATTGGTGTTGTTCCACACTTGCTCTACGAAATTGATGGAGGGTTGTTGTTGCTACTATGGAGTGCAAAGTGTTGCTTGAGAGTTGAGAGTGCAAGAAGTGAATGCTTAGAAGGTTTCTTGAGCTTGTGAAGAATATTGCTAAAGGATGTAAAGAAGATCCTTAGAATGCTTGGAGAGAGCGAATGAAGGAATGTATAGTGAATTTTAAGGGAGAATGAGAAAAATGGCCACATTCGAGTCAATTGGTCAAAGATGAGCATTAAAAATTGACCCTAATGGGAAATGTAATGCCTCTACAAGCTTCAGATGCAAGAATCCATCAAGGATGTAACTGTGTTGCACAGATATTTGTGCATTGCATGGGCATCCCAAAGAGTTATTATTTTATAGACGTACAAAAAAATGAGCAAGTTGATGTGGATTTTTGCCTTCGGATTTGGATTTCTAAGGTGAAGGAATGTAAAAGGGGAATTTGCATAAGGGGTGAAAATTCACACCTATACATTTTTCCTTGACTCTAGCAAGCACAAATACTGATGAGTTCTTTGGTAAATTAGATCAGACTAGTAGAGTTAGAAATGTATACCTAAACTGTCAAGGAAGCAGACCACGATCTAGAAAACTCGAGAGCATTGGACAAGTAAAGGATTTCATAGCCCCACAAAAATATAAAGCTAAAGAATGAAAGTATCTTACAGGCCCACAAATTTGCAAGGACAAAACCCCAAAGATCTCTCACATGAGGGATTCCCTAAGAAGAAAGCACCTCATAGGCCCACAGACCTGCAAGGAAGGTTTCCTCCAAGATATCACATGAAGGATACCAAAAGAAGCACCTTACAAACCTGCAGGAAGTCGAGAAAGCACCCTACAGACCTGTAGATCTACAAGGAAGGTGTCCTTCAAGATATCTCAAATGAAGGAAACCCAAGAAAGTTCCCTATTGACCCATAGACCTGCAAGGGATCCAACCTCAAGATCTCTTGCATGGAGGAAGCTCAAAAGAAGTATCTTATAGGCCCGTATACTTGTAGGAAGGTATCCCCCAAGATCTCTCACATGGAGGAAACCCAAGGAAGGGGACTCCAAAGAGTTTGAAAGTGGATTCATAGATGCACTTGTAAAGCAACATGTTTACCCACATATAGAACATGTTAGAAAGTGACCACACAAACAAGTAAGTGGATAGTTGTGCAGACCGTCAACAAGTGGGAAAGTTTTCAAAGGGGTCCCCTAGGAACCTAGCATAAAGAAGGGGTCCACTCAAGGGATGCTTCTTTTCTCAAATCAATTCATCATCAAGGAATCCTTTTGAAAGATCTTCACTTCATCAAGGAATTTGAAAGGAATAATATACCCCCACATGAGGGGAAAACCAAAGTTATTCCCACCTCATAGGAAGATTCTCAATTTATTTCTTTATGAATCCATGATGAAGGAAACATGTTACATTAGGGTTTCAATTCAAGAATGCAATTCTTGAAATGGATTTTGTGAAGATTCTTGAGGAAGGATTCATTGGCAATGAATGTCTTTTCTGAAAATCAAAGCACTGTAGAAGTGGTGTCATCACACATGAAAGGGAAAACTCAAGCAAGGGAGAGAGAAAGATAAAGGAAAAGAAAAAAAGAAAAAACACGAACAAAGGGCATAGGGGTAGCTTGATATTTTAGGGTCAGAACTACTCATAAATATATATATGTATAGTAATAGTATTTAAAATGATCTATCATCAACCCCCCACTATATCAGACCATGTGAAGAATGCACAAGAAGACAACATAAACATTAAAAGTTGGGTCAACATGGAAGGGAAGCCTAAATTCCCTCAATGCTTTGCATCATCCACAATTTATCAAAAATCAAGTCACAAACATGGAAGAATGATGATACAAATAGAAGAAGGTTTACGACACATAAACTTTTCCTATATCCAAGCACCAAAAACGGTGACAGGGGTCATCTAAACACACATAGCATGATCACAGGGGAACACATCACAACACACATACACACACACAACTAATCTAAAGATAAAGAAGGGGCCTCCTCCTAACACTGATAGAAAAAAGAGGTCATTTGATTCCCACTCTAGATCATCGTAGGGGCAAGGAGGGAAATCCTACAGTGGTGGAATGTTAAGAGGAGGAGCATCTGACCCTCCCACAACAAGGGATAAGGAAGAGGGACCCACAAGGTCCTCTCCATCGAGCCCTTGTGGAGCTAAGGTCAAATATTTCACAAAAATCACCTACAAGGCTGGAAACTCATCCAAAGAGTTAAACATCCACTTTATAGGAGTGTCATGTTTCACCTCAATAGATAGAGAAGGTTGTGACTGAGATTCACTACTAGGCTCACCAAGTGATTCAGGATTGGTGATGAACTCAAGGGAAGTTGAGACTAGTTCCATCAGTAGGACAAACAAGTCAACATGGTACCACCTTTCAAAGAAGGTAGGCTCTTCTTATGTCCTTTGTTGCTAGAAGGACCACTCTCCACCTTCTGCTTTGTCGAAGGATGTGAACTCCCACAATACAAGGCAAGAAGTGCAGAGGAAGAGGAGGAAGAGAGAATCATAGTAGATATGACATAAGTGTTCATCATATCTATGGGATTTGAGAAAGGTTGGACATCTAGAAGGGACATCAACAAAGAGAGCTCCACTGAAGGAGTGATGAACACCTACACTTTTTTACGGTCAGGCACATTCATACTCATAGTGGAAGCTGGAAGCAATATAGATCTAGACTAAACATAAGAAAAGGGGAGGAGAGAAGAGGATGCGATCGTCTCCTCTTCCTTCCTCTATAAGGTGGCCTACTAAGCAACGAGAGCCTTTCATTGGCTCTTGTGCTCATGCACAAGGTGGTTTTTGTGACTCTTTAAACTAGAGGTCAGAGGGTGTGAAGGAACAAAAGTATCCTACTCATCCATGGGAGTGTCTGCTACAACCATTTCCAATGGAGGGACAAACTCCTAAATAGGAGTAGGAGGGATAGGTTGAGAAGAAACAGGGGGAATCGAGTCAAGTGCCTCAGTAATGGGCCTCTTCCCATTCACCGCTTTGGGAGCAGGAGCGGTAAGAGGCCATGGAGGTCGAGGCATAGAGGATTCCCCATGGGGACCTTTATTCCTATTATACCAAATGGGCCTAGGTTGCATGGGTAGAATAGGAAGTTCAAATGAAGAATGCTTGGGATTTTTCCAAGAAGGCACCATAGGATTCTCTCACAAATGTAGAATAGAATCTGATGGCACCATAGTGTGGCGAGAGGAAGCATTAGGCTAAACATCGTAAGGGGAAGAAGGAGGATCTCAGGACCACTTCTCTTCTACCCTCCTACATGTCTTGGTGGAATCACTGTTAGCTTTTAAGCAAGCCCTATGTGAAACAACACAAGGCGATGGAGGATATCTCACATTCAGCCTTAGGTTCCCTTTCTTATAATTATGATATGTTTGATGCAGGATTTTTGTCCTAGGTGAGAGAGGACCAATAGGCATGTGGTCCAAGAGTAATCCAAGGAGTAACTACCACAAGAAACTAGTGGTTTATAAAAGGTGTCATGAATCACATGCACAAAACCCCCATAGATAAATTTTAAACATTTATGTGCAACTGAGGGTATGACATTCATAGCTACCAACCAAGGGATACCTAGCTTCACTCTAAAGAGCTCAAACCTAGGGATTATGTCAAACAAAATATTCATAGACCTATGTTCAACCAAAACTAATAGGACAATACTACCTAGATGGGGCAAAAAAAGTTGGTCATGCATGCAGATGGTGCTCACAGGTGCATCGTACCCATCATTATTCAAAAAATTAATTAGTATGATCTCCTCAGTTTAGATGTTTACTTGAGATGTCATATCAATGAGAACACCTACCACGATGTTTCTGTTGATTTGAACAAGGATATAGAGAGATTGTTCCCTATTAAAACCCATTGTCAAGTCTTGTGAAGTGAAGGTTATACTAGTATCACTACTTATAGACTACACAAAGGGGATAGGTTGATGAAAAAAAGAGGCCATCGCATGAAATGAGTGATAATCTCTTAGGACCCTCCAAAGGTTATAAGGACAGTTCAACCCAATTAAGGTTTGGTTATGTAACACCTTCAGAACCTTCCAACTATGCCTACTAGGGGACTTTGGTTGGGTTGTGAGGAAAAATCCTCACAACACTCACACCTACAACACTCCAAGAATTTGAGGAAAGGAGCTTTCAATATCGCAAAATGGAACCAAAATGGTTCACATCAGGTTCACCAAAAATGTAAGAGGGGAACCAACCACGTTCAAGGCCCCAGGTCACAGAAGGCTGCCCTAACTTACCTGAGCTTAAAGGGGGTTTTGGAATGAGCAACAAGAATGATGAGGACTATAAGGTCCTTCAACCACTCTGCAGACCTAGAACTCAAAATGGAGATAGGTGAGCTAGTTTTTGGGTTTAACATTGTGCCTTAGGTAGCTCTTTTCCTGAGGATGAAAGTGTAGTACACTATCATCTCTCAAGTGCATTGGTGTCTATACGACATGAGGACCAAAAAGACAATGTGAACGGCTAGAAAATAGGTTGAAATCCTAGCTAGTCACTTTCAAAGGGGAAAAATAGAGCTATAAAGCATGACATATACAAACGAATATGATAAAGAAAATATATGAGAGTTAAGGTGAGAAGAATGATCTCACAAAGGTACTCATTCTCCAACTAGCTCCACAAAGAATATCCACCTACACACAAGAAGGAGGAAAATTTTGGGGGGTTTGTATAGGGGTCCACCTCATTCAAACCCCTATTTTTTTTTTTCCACCTCCACAGACAGCCAAGATAGTGATAATGGAGAAAAGTGATGAGTCTAGTTTTTGGTACAATTTTGGGTAGAATTTATAGTTTATTTGCTAGCATTTGTCATGGACTTTGATGTTAAATGTTGATATTTTCATAATGTTTCCCTCAAACCATAGACATTGGACTTAAATCCTATCTCTGCAAGTTTTAATGACATTGGCATATTACTTGGATTATCTATATTGATTTTGTATGTGGTTAATGAATGTTCCCTAAGGTGGTTATAGATGTGCAGTTATTATGCATATTGATGTTGCCATGCAGATTTAATTTAAAGATGCTAAGTTGAGTAAGACACCACTAGCTAGGCATGCACCATAACATCCAGCAAAGGAATTGCTCAAAGTCAAATGAGGTCGATAGCAAGAGATTCCTCATGCAACCGAATGTAACCACCTCATAGTGGAATTTAATGGCTAAGCATGCATGATCATTACTATTGTGCTAAATCTACATTTGAACCTACATGTCTGACTAGATTCCATGCATGTGTAATCGCCATCGCTCCATTTTCTTTGTTTTCCCTAAATGGCGTCCTCCTAGTCGAGAAGTTGACTAACTTGTTTAATTAGTTGATATTATAAATAAAAATCTGATGCTCCTTCCTTAGGAGGTTGCACGATTTGATATTGTACTTGCACTCTCATGTTTTTAGAAATATAGATACATTACTCTTTTGTACTCATGATTTACAATGAATAAAATAAAGTTCTAGGTTCGAGCATCTAAGTTATCATTAGTTTTAGAGGATACTTATCCAAGGGGGCCCACTTGGTGAGTAATTTTTCTTCTTATTTTAGTATTAGTTAGAAATATGGCACCGACTATTCTTGTAGCCACTAGAATTCCACTCTATGACTGTTCCTGCAGCCAAAGCAGACAGAGTAGTGCCATGTTTGTTGCTCAAATTTTCATTTCTATTATTCATTTTAGTTTGATGTAGTTGTTTATTGATGATTGGTATTTATGGTATTCCCTTCTAAGCAATTTACTTTTAGCATTGTGTGTTCCTTAGTTGTAGAATGAAATGGTTACCTTGAGTTCCTAGTGCACATACTATGCTAACCCATTTCAAGTTCACATCCCTATGTTCACAAGTTAAATGCACCTTCATGATGATTGAAATAGCTATTCAGGTTAGATGTCCAATCTCTGAATCATGGTTGTAAGGGTTTAGCTATTAAATCATTGTAGGATGCCAACATTTTTGGCATCATTGTCGAGGGTGGTGTCAAACTAGGGAGTCTTTTGGAGTCATTGATATTTTTTCTTGTTGTAATGTTTCTGGAAGTTTTTCTTAGTATATCCTCATTTAGGAAGTAATGACCCCCCTTATTATGATGCAGAGGCTATGGGATTTTTGGAAACACACAATGATTTCAAGGTTTACAAGGTTGCAATCTCAAGCTATCTCCTAGGCACCCTAATGGAGGAAAGGCTTAAAGGTTCACTTGTGACTTAAAAGATTCCTTTATGGTTCCAAACCATTTGAATGCTCTTAAAAGAGTCAACTAGACTTGTATTGAATGGTTTCAAAATCCCAAGCCACTGACTTAGACAAAACCCAATTTTTGCACCTTGACAAGCCTTTTAGCCCAATTAGGCCTCTAGCGAAGGATTATTGACTTTTCTCTCAAAATTTACAAATGAACCTCCAATATAATGATTGTTTCAGATGTGGTTTGTGATGACAAACAACATATCCAAACCCTGATATCACTTGCTTCAAACAATCCCTTCCAAAACTTGTTGTTTCCTCAAAAACTAGGCTTAATTAGCCCTCTTTTCCAAAGCAACCCCTCTCCAAACTCAAGCCCTGACCATGAAACTTTTAACAATCTCTTAAAACATCCCCAAACCAAGGATTTTCAAAATTTTAGTCTTCTATGACACCCCTAACATGCTCAAACACAAAACCCTCCTTAACTTGCCTCGAAACTAGGGCTTCTTGGTTCTAGGCCTTCCAAACACTTCCAGATCCTAATTTTAGACTTTTCACCATTAATTCAACATTTCTCAACTATTACAACTCAAAAATATATCACTTGTTAAGGCAGATCCTCCATTGCTATACCCTAGGGTCCATCTTCATGCTTTTTGCCTTGCTAAATCACTATGCACAAATTAGTTTTCCTCTTCCCTGCACATTAACTTGTTAGTTTATTATGGTACATGTTAAATTTGATCCATTTCATATGTTTTCAGTCATAATACTCCATGAAATGGATCATTCATTCAATAAAACTCTCAAAACAAGTGCAAAATCTATCTTTTCCTGTAGACAGTCAGTAAAAATGTACAAGAATTGATCCCCTTTGCTTATCAGTGCACGTAAGAGGTGTTAAAACATGTAAATATAAACTCCTAAAGCATCCAACTACATATATCTTCAATAGGAATCAGTGGTTCATCAAGAAAACACAAAAAAATGCAAGAAAACATAAATTTTATTGAGTTTTCTGAGAACAGTCTGTACAATGCTTGCACTAGTTGATCAACCTCCATAAAAATGATCCTTTTGGGGTTATATACCCATTCCCCAGCTGACCAAACCATTTTGGATTGATTACAATGCATAATTACCTCTAAAACACCTAAAACTCCTTTTCCCGCCTAAAGTGGATTTTCAAAAATTTGAACTTCCAATTTGCAATTTATTTAACCCTCCTATCTAAAAATTATTGGATTCTTAATTTCCAACCTTATTTGACACAATTCAAGCATTAGATCACTATTTAAACCCCTAGAACATGATTCTTCCATTTATATTGCATTTTGGTCCTAGGGTCCTTATTAGGACCCTTAGGACAGTTGACTCTCTTATTATATTCATCCATGCCAAATGCCATTATAGGCTTCAAGACATCATAGTTGATGCTTTGGAATGGTTGACAAGTCTTCCTGACCCTTGCAAACTCCTGCCCTCTCAAGTGTTCCTTAAGAAGCTTGGGTGCTCCTGCACCATATTCTTTACCAATTCTTTGTGTGAGCTAACTGGTAGTGAGTGATACCACATGCATAGAGGAAGGAGAAGGGATGCTTATGGGAGATTTCTTCTGAACAATCCTAATCCATTCTAGCTAGTTGAATATCAAAACCTACCAAGAGAAGAAGAAGATCCACACCCCTTTGCTAATGCATATCTTGATCTAATTAGCTCTAAAGTCTCCTCTGAAGATCAAAATCAGCATGAAAACCCCTTTGCTTTGGAACTATATGAAGCAGGCATGGGTGATGCGAATAGGAACATACCTAACCAACCAACTTTTCCTTTCCCCATTTCCCATCAGAATGAAGTTGACAACATCAAGAACATTCCTGTCTCAACACTCCCCAAGTTTTATGGACTTATCATAGAAGATCTTGATACCTTTTTATTTGAGTTTGACATACTCTGTAGGAGTTATGATTATATTGTTGATGCCCATAGGCTTAAGATATTTCCTACCACTCTGAAAGAGGCTACATTAAGATGGTTCATGAGCCTAGGAAGAGATACTGTGGAAACTTGGGAAGACATGAAGACAAAATTCCTTGAGAAATACAAGGAATATTGTAGGGGCAACAACATGAGAGGAGGTGACATTTTCAGGATGCAATAAAATGAAGATGAGAACCTGAAAGATTACATTGCAAGGTTTATGTTTTTTCTACAAAAATATCCACACCATAAACTCAATGAAGACACAAAAAAGTTGATTTTCCTAAGAGGAATCAATGATAGTTGCACTGATACCTTCGACCTCATGGGAGGAGGAGATATCTCTGAAGTTCCTTGGGAAGATATCAAGAAAATATGCCAGAACTACTCTAGGGAAGCTTCAAAGAAAGGGAGATCTTACCAATATTCCATGGGTAAGTCAACTATTAATGGAGTTTCAAGAATGGAGATTACTCATTTGCTAGAAGACTTCAAGAAAGATATTATAAATAATCTAGCTACTCAGGTAGATACACTTCAGGCCAAGAAGAAGCAAGAGGAGGCAAAGGAAATGTTGACAAAGTATTGACCCAATAAAAAAGAAGAAGGATTGTAGATGCAAGATGGTAGCTAATTTTGAAAGAAAGCAAGTTCCACTTGAGCTCAAGCCAATCCAGATTGAAGAAGACCAAGTCTACTATGTTGCACAAAGGAATTCTTTGGCTCCAAGACAAGGTATGCCACCAGATCCACTATCCTATGTTGGGCCATATTGTAATTCCTATTCATCTAGTAAGCAATGGCAGCCACCATATCCACCCAATTATGGAGGACATCCACCGCAACCTTGGAGTAACCCTCCAAATGCTTGGAACAATCATCAAATTTCTCCACCCTAGTGGTAGCAACCTCAAGGAAATTGGAAAAAATTTCAAGGGCATTGGCATCCACCTCTAGGAAATTGGCAACAAACAAATCAATGGAGAGGAGGAAAACAATAGCCTACCCAGGAAACCAATTACATGCAGCCATCTTCTCAACACCAACAACTGACTATGATGCCTCCACCTACTAATCCAAGCTCAAATGCACATAAACCTACTCAGCTACCACCTCATCCCACACCCAATCCAAATAAAAAACCATAACAACAGCTTGCATACTTTGCTGATTCAAATAAATTCCCTGCATTTGTTGTGAGTGTAACTAACATCCACTTGTGTTTAGGAACTACTCTACCAGCCCCTCCCAAGCCCATTATCACTGAAATTCTTGTGGAAGAGGAAGAGGATCCTCTAAATGATCCCATTCATCCAAGTGTACCTAAAAGTCCTGAACTAGTCAAAGTCAAGCAGACTGAACAAGAACCACCATTTCCTTAGAGATTCGAAGTTTCAAAGAAGAAGGAAGAAAGGGAGGATACCACTTTTGATATCTTGGATCAGCTGAAGCATATATGTGTCCAGATACCTCTATTTCAGGCCATAAAGGATGTTCCAATCTATGACAAGACAATCAAGGAGGCATGTCTCAAGAAGCCAGGTAGGAAAAAGAAGGACCCAACTACAGTTCATGTGGTGGGACAAATAACTGACATCATGCTAGGAAAAGTAACTATCCCTAAGTATAACAACCCAAGTAGTCTCATGGTAGCAGTTGTTATAAATGGAGTCCAAGTAAAGAATGGTTTGATTTATTTAGGGGAAGCAATAAATGTAATGACCAAAGACATCCTACAACAACTAAACATTGCAAGTATGAGATCTATTCCTATTGTCCTACAGTTTGTTGATAGCTCTATTGTTAAGCTTGATGTTGTAGTGGAGGATCTTGTGGTAGTTTTAGACTCTTGGGAGTACCCAACATACTTTATGATTCTTTCTCCTAAAGCTACACTAAGCAGGTATCCCATTATTCTTTGAAGGCCTTGGTTAGCAATTGCAGATGCATAAATTGGATGTCAGTTAGATGAGATGACCATTTCATATGGGAGGAGCACTAAAATTTTTGTTGTTTATCCACCTGCTTAGCCATCTCATGATAAAGATAATCATGCATGGCCACATGTTGGTGAAGAGGCTGAGGAAGTTAATTCTATGGTGCAACTTATGATGCTAGGAATAAGTTCTTTCATGCAGCTACAAGATGAGGATGAAGTATTGGCTAACATCATTCAAAACCATTGTGAAATGGAGGAAGCATCATCTTCTCATTTTGCTACTCCAATCAAAACACTTATGCCTACTCTTCCTGCAGCCATTGTTCCTGCAGACATTCTTCCTACAGCCACTCTTCCTATAGCCATTGTTCCAGCAGATAGACTTCCTACAACAACATGTATGTCTCATACATTTATTCAATATGAACTAAAGGTACCATGTGTTAATGAAGCATCCATGATAGAGTTAACTACACAAGTCTAGTATCAGAAGGAAAATATATGAATGTTAATAGTAAATTAAATGAAGAACAATTGTTATTTGCAAGCCTATTAAGGACCCATCAACATGCATTTGTGTGGGATTATCATGATAGGAAGGGACTAGACCCTAAACTTTGTACACACAAAATTTACATCAGAGATGATTGCACCCCAGTAAGACAGCCACAAAGAAGATTTAACCCTACATTAAGAGAAATTGTGAAAGGAGAACTACAAAAATTACTAGATGCGAGATTTATCTACCCCATTTTAGATAGTCAGTGGGTGTATCCATTAGTGATTGTTCCCAAGAAAGGAGGGTAATGGCGAGTTTGTGTTGATTATTGGGAACTTAATGTTGCCACCAAGAAGGACCACTTTCCCTTACCCTTCATTGATCAAGTTTTGGATACACTTGCAGGAAAGCAATACTTTTCATTTCTAGATGGATTTAGCGGCTACAACCAGGTCCAAATTGCACCAGAGGACCAAGAGAAGACCACATTTACCTATCCATGGGGGACCTATGCCTATTTAGTACTCCCATTTGGCTTATGCAATACACTTGCAACTTTTCAAAGGGTAGTCATTAGCATATTCTCAAACATTTCTCATAATTGCATGGAAATTTATATAGATGACTTTACCACTTATGGTGTTGATTTTAATCAAGTGTTGGAAAATCTTAGGAGAGTCTTATAGAGATGTGAAGACCAAAAATTTTCCTTAAACAGTGAAAAATGCTTCAAGATGATGTAGGAAGGTGTTGTTCTTGGCCACTACATCTGCCACAAGGGAATTCAAGTAGATCCTGCAAAGACTAAGGTAATAAAAAATCTATCCACACCTACAAAATAGAAGGATGTTAGGAGTTTCTTGGGTCATGCAGGATATTATAGGAATTTCATCAAGGATGTCAACAAGGGAGCAACACCACTATACACTCTTCTCACTAAAGATGTTGAATTTCAGTGGAATGAAGCCTATGACAAGACATTTTCTTACTTGAAGGAAGCTTTGACTCATGCTCCTATACTGAAAGGGCCTAATTGTGGGCTTCCTTTCCACATCCATAATGATAAATCAAATTATGCCATAGGAGTAGTCTTAGGACATAAAGAAGGATCTGTTGAAAATTCCATTTACTTTGTCAGCAAAAAATTACAAGGAGTTGAATTCAATTATATAGTGAAAGAAAGAAATATTGGCAGTAATATATGCATGAATGAATTCAGACATTACATAACAGGCTACCAAATCTTTGTGTACTTTGATCATGCAACCATTAGATAGCTCATGAATAAACCTTTGATCACAGGTATATTGGCAAGATGGTTATTGTTGATGCAGGAGTTTGATATAACCATTGTGGATAAGCTAGGGAAGGACAATGTTGTTGCAGATTTTCTTTCAAGGCTTACAACATTAGAAGACAATAATCCCATAGATGACTCTTTTCTTGATGAGAATCTATTCTCCCTCAATGTACAAAAACCCTGGTATGCTAACACAGCAAATTATTTGGTCATAGGTAGAGTTCCTTCTCACTTCTCTCCAAAAGAGAAAAAGGCCACTCATTGAAAAATATTTTCCTTTCTCTTGGATTGTTGGATGTTTGTTTTATAATGGACCGGACCATGTCATGAGGAGATGTGTGAGAGAAGATGAGACATATGACATTTTTCATGCATGTCACAAAAACCATGTGGAAGACACTTTGTAGCCAATAGGACAATAATGAAGGTTTTGAACATAGGATATTACTGGCCAACACTCAATAAGGATGCAGGTAGGTATACTAGAAAATGTGATAGATGTAAAAGAATGGAAAATCCAACCAAATTTTATGAGATGCCACTATGCCCTCAAGTAGTAATCACTCCCTTTGATAAGTGGGGATTGGATTTTGTGGGACCCATTCACCCTCCATCAAATGGTAAGTCTTATATATTGGTATGCATTGATTATGTGACAAAGTGGGTAGAAGTTAAGGCCATGAAGCATACAAGAGATAACGAGGTTGCATAATTTTTTTATGAGGATATTTTCACAAGATATGGAGTCCCAAGAGAAATAGTGACTGATCAAGTAGCTCAATTCACATCAACCCTTGTTGCAGCAGTAGCTAATTAGTACAACATAAGGCATAGGAAGTATTCTCCTTATCACCCCTAGGCTAATGGCCAAGTTGAGGTGACCAACAGAGAAATTGAATCCATTCTAACCAAAACAATACCTATTCATAGAAAGGATTGAGAAAATAGATTACAAAAATTTATTTGGGCCTATCGGACAACCTGGAAAACACCTACAAGCTTCACTCCATTTGATTTTTTGTATGGAAAGACAACTATGATGCCCATTGAATTTGAATATAAGACTCTACGGACTATAGTATATTTGGGGATGGATATTTCTAAGGCACAAAAAGAAAGAATCATGCAGCTAAATGCTTTGGATGAGATAAGAAGAGCTTCCCTAAAACATACATAAGTAGTACAAAATTAGAGAATCAAGTGGCATGACAAATTTATCAAGGACAAGAAATTCCAACCAAGAGATTGGGCCCTACTCTATGACTCAAGATACCAGGAGAATGCAGGAAATTTGCAAACAAGGTGGCTAGGACCATATGAAGTCGCTGAGGTCTTTCCTAATGGAGTTGTTCAACTTACTACCATTGAACCTATCAGGTTCAAATTACTTGTCAATGGTCATCACCTCAAATTAGATCACAAGCCAACTTCCAAAGAAGAGTTCCTGTAGCAATTCACCTAACATTCAACACTTGAGCTTCCTGCAGCTGAAGGAAGTGGACCTAGTGTCCCTCCTTTTGGCTAATTAAGGTACGTAATTCTCATAATAAAGACTTTCACTTACGTGGAAGTCCATTTCATCATCCATCCACCCATCCACCCATCCATCACCACCTCTCTCTCTCTTCCATCACTTCATTCCACCTCACCTCATTCCACTTCATTTTCATTAATTGCTCAATTTATTCTCTAAAAGGTGAGTGGAACTTTCTCCACAATATTTGCAACAAATCTTCCACACATTTAGGTATGTGTGCATTAATTGTTATCTTTTAATCATCTTTTAAGTACATTCATTTAATCACTATATGTCAGTATAGACGTTCACATAACATGTCATTATTCCCTATCAAATCACAACTCCCATATTGCATGTTCATACACATGTCCAAATTTAGGTTGGGGGGAAAGGAAAAAGATGCAAATATATTGCCCATGTGTCAATTTATGCTAGGCTACGTCAAAAATTTTAAAACGAGCCAATTTGAAATCTAAGTGAGAGGACAGCTTGTATATGTGAAGTGGCATTAACTATAGTTGCCATTTCTTCCCATCATAATTCTCCTTTATCACTCCTTTTCTTGCCATTATTAAACCTATTGTAATCTTGAGTTGCAAGCGAAAAGATGAAACAAAAGAAAGGAATTTTAGTCGATATTGGCATTGGAAATTTAGTAGGTATTGTAGGAAAGTGAACTTGATTTTTAGATGGGTATTGTAGGAAAGAAATTGTAGAGCATTTGTTTGATTGCAAAAAATAGGAGGTGGGTTAATTCAAAATGAACCCACAATGCATGATGTTTTATTATAGGATGCACAATGCCTGGCCGAATTTAGAAACTGTGGATGGTTAGATTACTTCCTAAAGCTAGATGGCTTTGATGAAAGCATTGCCCTTGAATTCACCTAGACATTTTTTGAACGAGAATCCATAGTAAAAGGATTGGAATTTGTGGCAACTGAGGAAAGAATTGCAGAGGTCATAGAGTTACCAGTTGATGGTGAAAAATACCTTGCCTCTAGAGATGCCAGATCAGCTAGGGCTGAATTTACAAAGCCAAATGACCCCCCATTGAGCATAGATAAATAGGGTGCAAAAAAAATGTATATGCCTGAGCCATGGAGGCAATTAGACGTTTATGTTATCAAATACATCACTTATGAGGGTTGCCAGTCAAATTTGCATTCTATGCACTTCAAGTTTTTGAATCACATGAGGTACATAAGGAGGATGAATGTGCCTAACATGCTATATGATCTTCTCTCAATCATGGTGGTCAAGACTCAAAAAGGTAGGGATAATTTTGTTTCCCACCATTGTCTAATTAAATTGCTAGTTGAAAATTATTTGCATGATGTATTTGGAATGACCTGGGAAGAATTTATATATGTTGATCAAATTAGACCTAATCACTTGCAACCTAGGGCTTTACCTCAACCTTGTAGATCAAGCAAGGGATTGAGCATGGTTGAAGCCACTCTTGGTGCTTCAACCTTTGGTGTTGGCGCTATTGTGAATCCTCCTACAACAAAAGAAATGATAGAAATTAGTTCTTCTGGAACAAAGCATTTAGAAAAATAAAGCTCTTCATCAAATTCTGATGATGACATTCCATTTCAAACCCTAATGAAAACTAGGGCACAAAAGAGAGAAGTAGAAATAAGAAAAGGGAAGGCTAAAACACAACCTATAGAAAGAAAGGTTCCAAGTTCTAAGAAGAGGAAAGCTAACACTGCTCATCCTACAACCAAATGAAAATGTGAGAAACCTCCCAAGAAATCAAAATCAATTGGGCCTGCGATTGGTACACCTGCACAGGAAAGCCCTAAGCCTAATGAGACATCACATGAGGACCCTAAAGCTCCAATGGGGTAAGAGAATGTTGAAGAAGAAGACATATTTGGGAGAACAACAAATATAACATTGGGTGATCTTGCTAAGATTGCAGAAGAGTTTGAGGAAAATAAGGATTTACTACAACATGAGCAAGAAGTCTTGCAACAGGAAGTCCTAAAAGAAGAAGTCCTACAACAACAACTAGAACCAGAGCAGGAGTTCCTACAGCCACAACAAAAACAAGAATGAGGGCCCCTACAACAAGAAGTGTAAGAAGAAATAGTACCCCTATAGTCAGAGATAACTGGACAACCCAAGTCCATGCAGATAATGTCATATGAGGAGCCACCATTGACAAAAAAGACTAGTAGGAATTCATAATCCTCCTAATTTTATAGTACATACAACAATTTTGAATTTATGGAAATAAATACAAAGGAGGGAGGAAGAATGGAAAAAGGAAAAATAGAAATTGAAGAAGGAAATTCAAAAGAGGGATGAGGATATTGAAGATAAGGATGTAGAAATTGCCACCCTAAAGCAGAGGGTGGATGATATGGCAACCTTGGCACCATAGATATTGGAATGTAGGATGCCTCCAAGGGTCTATGTGCTACTCCTAAAAGAGAAATATCTCTCTTTTAAGCTGTTAAGGATTGCCTTGGGTTTGAATCCTTCTATTGACACCCCTATGAAATTTATCAATGCTTATAGGATTGCCTCACCTGAAATGAAGAATTTTTTGTGTGAGTTTTATTTGCATAATTATGCTATAACTCGAGACCAAGATTGGAAATCGTTGTTGTATGTTGGGGATGTCCAATTAAGGGTATTTATGTCTTGGGTACAAAATGAGATTAGTTGGGGACAACAACATGGGCCTTATAAACAATTGGATCCTAACATCCCTCTACCCGTTAGGGCTGAATCAAGCAACCCAAGGGATATTTATAGAGAATGGCACAAAATGCTTCTCATACCTAGTTATGGCAACAAGATTATGCCTTGGATTGAGGTAGTTTATAGTGAGTATGAGCTAAAGACAATAGCAAAGGAGGAAACTATGAGAAGATGTCTATCACAAAGATGGAATAGCCTAACTGATGAGCTAAAATAGGTTGAGCCTCATTCCATCCATAATTATGTTGTAGCACTAAAAATAATTGATAGGTATATTCAGTTTGGGAGAAAATAGGGATGATCATGGCTTCCCCTGACTTACCAGCCACCCATGCTCATGTGGCGCATATCAAAATTCAGATTCTACCAGTATGACATTGCTGTAGAAAAACAAAGATGGAACAAATTTGACATATTAGGAGGATTCTATTGGGATCCTGATTCATGCAAAACAACCACTAATGTTGGACAACTATTAGTTGCAAATTTTAGAGCCTTGACCAAGCAAAAGAACAACTCTTCCCCTGTTGGAGGACCAGCAAAACATTAGGTTGGGGGAGTGATGAGCCTAGTTTTTGGTCCAATTTTGGATAGAATCTATAGTTTATTTGCTGGCATTTGTCATGGACTTTGATGTTCAATTTTGATATTTTCATAATGTTTCCCTCAAACCATAGACATTGGACTTAAATCCTATCTTTGTAAGTTTTAATGACATTGCCATATTATGTGGATTATCTATAATGATTTTGCATGTGGTTAATGAATGTTCCTTAAGGTGGTTATAGATGTGCAGTTATTGTGTGTACTGGCATTGCTATGCATATTTAATTTAAAGATGCTAAGTTGAGGAAGACACTGCCAGCTAGGCATGCACCATAACGTCCAACAAAGGAATCACTCAAAGTCAAAGGAGGTCAACAATAGAATATTCCCCATGCAACTGAATGTAACCACCTTGTAGTGGACTATAATTATTGAGTATGTGTGGGAATTATTTTTGTGCTAAATTTGTGTTTGGACCTACATGTTTGGCTAGATTCTATGCACGTGTAGCTGCCATCATTCCATTTTCTCTATTTCCCTAAATGGCATCCTCCTAGTCGAGGAGTTGACTACCTTGTTTAGCTGATAGTATAAATAAAGATCTGATGCTCCTTCCTCAGGAAGTTGCATGACTTGATATTATTCTTGCACTCTCATTTTTTCAGTAATACAGATACATTACTCTTTTATACTCATGATTTACAGTGAATAAAATAAAGTTTTGAGTTCAAGCATCTGAGTTCTCATTATTTTTAGAGGATACTTATCCAAGGGGGCTCACTTGGTGAGTAATTTTTCTTCTTAGTTTAGTATTAGTTTAGTATTAATTATTGTTTAGTAATTAGTTAGATATCTAGCACCGACTGTTCCTACAGCCACTAGAATTCCATTTTATGACTATTCTTGTAGCCAAAGTAGACAGATAGTACCCTGTTTTTTGCTCATATTTTCATTAATTTTATGAATTTTAGTTTGATGTATTTTTTGATTGATGATTGGTATTTATGGTATTCCATTCTAATCAGTTTAGTTTTAGCATTGTGTGTTCCTTAGTTGTAGAATGACATGGCTACTTTGAGTTCCTAGTGCACATACTGTGCTAACCCATTTCAAGTTCATGCCCTTGGGTTGACAAGTTAAATAAACTTTCATGATGATTGAAATAGCTATTCAGGTTAGATGTCCAATCTTTGAATCATGGCTATAAGGGCTTAGTTATTAAATCATTGTAGGAGGCCAACAAAAAGTATGATAAAGGAAGAATGAAAGTAAAGAACTCAATAACACTACAAAATAGTATTATGCTACTCAACCAAATCATAGAGGAGAGGAGTGAAAATTTTACCACCTCCACCAAGAGCTCACTAGCTAATGGAGGAGAAAATGAGAGGACTCAAGCCCCTGCCGCAATGGTGTTGTTCCACACTTTCTCTACGGAGTTGATGGAGTGTTGTTGTTGCTGCTATGGAGTGCAAAGTGTTGCTTGAGAGTTGAGAGTGCAAGAAGTGAATGCTAGGTTTCTTGAGCTTGTGAAGAAGATTTCTAAAGGATATGAAGAAGATCCTTAGAATGATTGGAGAGAGAAAATGAAGGAATGGATAGTGAATTTGAAGGGAGAATGAGAAAAATGGCCATATTCAGGTCGGTTGGTCAAAGAGGGGTGTTACAAATCAACCCCAATGGGAAGTGTAATTCCTCTGTATAATTCAGAAATACGAATCCATTAGGGACATAAGCGCACCACATGGACGTTTGTGCACCATGCAGGTGTCCCCAACAGTTATTCTTCCGTTGATGCACAAAACATATTCCAAGTGGAATGAAGGCATCAGGTTCATGTGTATTTTCACCTTCGAATTTGGTTTTGTAAGTTGAAGGAATGTAAAAGGGGAAGTTGTGTAAGGGGTGAAAATTTGCACCTATATAATAACACAAGAAAATATTTTGAAAATATGAGTCTTTATTGAATTGGAAATCTTATATGCAACATGTGCCTCATGTGCAAAAAATAAGGGCTCATAGGCCTACCACAAGGGCATTCAATATTACAATTGGCCTAAGGCCTTATTACAGTCCCTCAATAGGGAAAATTAGAAATATTGAATCCTAAGACTATCTCTATTTGATGACTTAATGGATGACTTCCCAAATGGTTTGAAACGATATTAAATATGATTCTTCAGCTCCAACAAAGGAGTGAATCGACCACAAGGGTTTACCAACCCGATGAATGATCATACATGAAAGAAAACCTTAAAACATGAAAGATAATCCTTCACAGAATGAAATGTCTTGTGAATCTCCAAGATACATCCCATTGAACCCAAAATGTTTGTAAGATTTCCCATTAAGCTTCACACATTCATGAATAGGTCCATAGTAAGGAATCTATAATAGGTCAGCCCCAAATGCTCTAGAGTGAATTACAGTAAAATTTTGAGAGTGATAACTTTTAGTAGAAAAATGTAAATGATCTAAAATTTGGATATATGATAGATGTTTATGTGTAGGTGCTATATGTTTCTCTACAAGATGAGAAACGATAATGCAATGAAGTAAAAAATGAAAATTTTAAACTACTACTAAATGGAATGCAAGAAAATAAATGTTTTTGGTTATACAGGATTGCTTTACAACCAAGGATTCTATTGCATCACTTTTTTTTAGGGCGACAACCCAAGGAAGCTACTACTCCCTATAGAAATTTTTTAGGGTCACTCCCAAGGAAGCTACTACTCCCTATAGAAATTTTTTAGGGTCACTCCCAAGGAAGCTATAACTCCCTCTAGAATTATTTTAGGGCTACAATCCAAGAGAGAAACTACTCCTTGAACTAAGAACAAACTTATAAAATATTATAGCATGACAGTCCTTCTACTATTTGAATCTTATAATGAAGCTCAATCCTTTTGATGATTTCAATTCATCTTTTCCCCTTCTCTTTTGATGATTGCAATTCTACTCTTCAATCCCTTCTACAACTTCTTCAAATATCTTCTTTGTAGCTTAATAGCTCAATTATTTCATCCTTCAAGAAGTTTTTCTTGGATCACTGCCTCCAATAATCAGTTAGGCACACTCTTCACTTCTCTTTTTTCATAAATATATGACCAACTTGAATCCAGACAAGATCTTCATATTTTTCTCTTTCTCTTTCAATCCCTTAATTAAACACCATAATGCATTACACATCCTCAATACAACCAATTGACCTAGGTCAACTAGTTCTACTATATATACATGATATTCCATTCATTACATTACATGTCATCCAATGATAGCAAGACTATTATATTTACAAGTCAGCCATAGATCAAACAATAGCATGAAATGTGTAGAGGGAAAGACCTAAAAGGAATATAGACAACACCAGGAAGAGGAACATGCCTTGCAGATTTAAACACATGATTAACCTATTCATATACACTTTTCACAGCTTCAGTCTTCAAGGAACAACATATGCAAGCTTCACATATTCAAATTAGATCAACCTTAAGAAAAAAAAACATGAAAGTTTTAGCATATCACCCATTACAATATTGAAGGTACACATGAATGATTGAATATTATGTGTGACTCTCCAAAATGAGTTAGGATGACCCATACAAAACCTCCAAAAAATTCATAGACTCCATAGAAACAATAATTATTGGTTCATACCTTCAACATACCCTAGTCGGTTAGGAAAAAGCATAGCCCATCAACACCTTCATTCCAAACCATAGCATATTCTATATAAAATAGAAAAAACCTTGTGGAGCAACAAAAAACATAACATAATATTTAAGAACACTCTCATATAGTGACTTCATGACTTCATGTAGCAATAAGTTGGTGCAAGCCAACATACATTAAAACCAATCACCATACCACATAGTCCTGAACTCTATCACTTATAAATTTCCCTATAGAAAGACAGATGATATGAGAATTTTGATATAACACCTTTATAACACCAACAACTTAACTTCTAAACTACACAACCATATCTATAAATATGAAGGAATGCAGAGCCAAGATTTACACCACTATGAGAATCCTCACAAAAACAACATTGTCTTCAAACCATCACTTCCAAAACACCTTTCATTGAACACAAATGAACTGAAAATTGGACCATACATTCCTTTACACACCATGAACCTATCTTCCAAACTATAGGATCATAACCTCACCAGTGGAGAAATACAAAGCATCTCTCATAGACTCTATTAACCAATTAGCCAAACTACAACTCACTTACATCAATGACAACCAAACTACCAAAAACACAAACATACTTTTTACATCAATGACAACCAAGCTTAGAAATATGCAATAATATAAGAATTAGAGGAATCCCCAAGCAATACCTGATAAATGAAGATAAATTGTATTAGTTGGAACATAAGGGGTATTGAATCCCTAGATAGGAAATATTTTTTTAGAGCATTTTGTGCTAGGAAAAATATTTGGATTTCCTCCTATTAGAAGAAGTGAAGCCTATTTAGTTTCAATTACATAATGCCAGAAAGATTCAATTGGAAGTAGGTTGTTTCCTTTACCACAAATCAACAAATGTGGAGAGGTGGTAGTGAAATTCTTATAGAACCAAAATGGAATCCCCTCATTACATAAAATGGTTGCTCCCCTTGTAACAAGTATTGTTAGGTAACTCTATAAAAAGATGGTTAAAATTTGGTATCTTCTCCATTTATGCACCAAATGACTATAGGGAAAGAATGGAAGTTTGCAGATGGTGTGTTAACAACCTTCCCAAAACCCCATGGATTCTTGGAGGGGATTTCAATATGGTAGAATACAAAGAGGACAAGAATGGATGGTTCCCTTCAGGGTTGAAAGGTAATGAGTAGTTCTATTGGAGTAGATTGAAAATTCTCCTAAACCCTTTTGACCCTTTAGAAGATAAAAATAAAGAGACTAAAATAATTTTGTATACATTGTGTAATAACCAAAGTGAGAAGAAGATGGTTTACTATAGACTAGATAGATTTTATGATCATGAAGATTATTTTAGTTTTTGAATCCAACATTGATTCTAGTTGTGTCCAACTAGAACATTTGACACTATCTGATCACTATCTAATTGAAGCAATTATTTACCTAAAGGTAGGAGGGGTTGCATCAAGGGATAGGTCTGAGGGTTATTTCAAGCTTAACACCTCCTTATTATATCACCAAGATCACTTGGATGGGGTGAAAAATCTTAGGTAAATTAATAAAGGTGAGTTTTTAAACCCTTCTATCATTGCCTCATGGAACAACCTTACTCTTATCTTGAAGAATTTATTGAGAATAGTGGGTAAGAAAATTGCAATTAATTGCAAGAAAATTGAGTTCTCTTGGAATGATGAATTTCTTGAAATTGAATCAAAATTTTAACTTGAAAAAGGCAATGAGGAGTTATTAAACAAGGTGAAAACCACTAAACACAAGCTTAGAAGGTTTCAAGTCAAAAAAGCACAAGGTGCCAAAGTAAGAGCTAAACTAAACTAGGTCGAGGATAGAGACAAGGGTACTAAATATTTCTTTAATATGTTGAGAGTTAAGCAAGTTGTGGAAGTGGTAGGGATGATTAATTTTAATGAGTAGTGGGTCCATGGTGAAAAGGAAATAAAAGGGGCCTTTGTCAAGTTTTATAAAAAAAAGTTACTGATGAGGATGACTACTGTTAGTGAAAATGGCTCAAGAGTTTTCCAACCTCCTAATAACCAATAAAATAATAGAAGTGTCAAATAAATTGTGCTCTGATATAAGTAAAGAAGAAATTAAAGAGGAAATTATTTCATTAAAAAATGGGAAATTTTTAGGTGTGTATGGGCTTCATGTAGAATTCTACAAATGAATTTGTATTGGATAGTTGAAGATTTGTTTGAATTATATCAAGAAGTTTTTACCAAAGGTACATTAGGGCCTAAGATCAATAAAGGTATTATAAACCTTCTTACTAAAGAGGGTGACAAGAGTGACATTAGTAATTGGAGACCCATCACCAAGTTTAATTTCTCCTACCAAATACTTGCAAAGCTATTAGAAAAAAGAGTAGCTTCTATTCTCCCAACAATGCTTTACAACACCCAAACTAGTTTTATTAAGAAGAGGTGCATCCTAGAGAATCTGATAATCAATTGGGAGGTATTAGGCTAGGAAAAGAGAAGCAATAAATTTTTTGGCATCCTTCTCCTTGACTTTGAGAAAGTATATGATAGAATTGATTGCTCCTTTTTAATGAATATGATGGAGGCTTAAATGGTTTTCCTAAGACATTCTATTACATGGTGAAGATATTGTTTAAGGATACTAATGCATAAATTAAGATTAATGGATCACTATTTGACACCTTTACCTTGATCAAATCAATTAGAAAAGTGTGTCCTTTATCTCTTTCCCTTTCTATGATAAGAGCTTAAGCTCTTTACTACATTTTGAGATTAGATAAATTAGGACCTCAATTCAACAATATAACCCTTCATGACAATCTTCATTGTTGAATATGTAGTTTTTTTATGACAATACCCTCTTCCCTAAATTGAGGGAAATGAATATTATTAATATTGTAAAAATATATATATTTTTTTGTTAGGCTTCGAGTTCAGAAATATCTAAATCAAAATCCAAGTTGTTAAGTTTGGATCATGTACCTCCTAGTTGGTCTATCAAAACTTCTTGGTAATGGAATGGCCCAAAGAAAGTATGCAAGAAAATACTTTCCCTTGTAGGGAGGGTACAAGTATGCCAGAAAATAATTACATATTATTCAACTTACTATTCTTTTGCATGGTCTTTTGCAAGTTATCAAATCAATATGGTGTAGAAACTAATCAAAGGGTTCCTTTGGTTAGATGGTAGGGGGAAGAAGAAAATACATGTAGTGAATTGGTAGTGGTGTTGTATAAGAAAGGATGAAGGAGGCCTTGGGTTAAAAGATTTGGAAAAATGGGGTATGGATTTAGCTATAAAATGGATAACTAAAGCAATGTTTGGGGAAGAACCTTAGAAAGTTCTTATTAGGAACAATCTGAAAGAGGCTACCCTTAAGAAAGTAAAAAAATGGAAAGAGATTCACTTTCATGACACTCTATTTTGTAGCTATTAAGCAAAGCCAACAATATTTGTAGTGCTTTCTAGTATTTGGAAGGCTTGGGGGTCCTTTAAGGACATTATAAGGATGAAAGAGGCTAGTAATGGAACATATAGACATGTTTTTGGTTTCAATTAGTATGGTGGAATCTCTCTAATTTGAACAAGCCTCTGGCCTATGTAATAGGTTGCTCTACCCTCAAATGGAATAGTAAAGATATCAAATTATTAAATGATATTGTGTGTAAGGAAGGCTTCAAAAGTTTGGAAAAATTAAAGGAAGACTATATTCTTCCAAACTCTCAAAAGAGAACATATTCCATTTTAAAGAAAGCAATGATACCTTGTGGAATTTTAAATAATGAAGAATGTTATGGAAATTTTGTGTGGAATGATGGCTCCCCACTTTTGACTATTAAATCCACTAATGTATATTAATAAAATGTGGAGTCTTGACCTTAACAAGAGTAATTGGTATAGTTATGTTAAAATATATTGGTCTAAATGGATCAAACTAAAAAAATGTTGCCTCAAGTGGTTACTTTGGTTAAAAGAGTTGGTTTGTGGTCCCTCTAATCTTGTATGTGATGTTTGTAATGAGGTTGAAAATTTTGATCATATTTTTCTTATTTTTCCATATGCTTGTGTCATTTGGTCTATTTTTATGGTCAATTTTCTAGGGTGGGATATAGGGATAAAGTTTCCTAGTTTTAAATCCTTAGTATTTATGTTAAGGAACTAAGAAATGATGCTAATTTATTTTGGTCTATCTTTTATACTAATATTTTGTGGTTTTTGTGGAAAAGAAGGAATGAGAACTTGTACCAAGGTAGGCAAAGGATCCTTACTAAGTCTAAAAGTAGACTCATTATTCTTTTTATTATGGAACAAGTAACTTTAACTTTCAAGATGTCAACAGATAGGTTTATGAATATTCTTGATGAGGGGGTTGCTCCATTATTTAAAGGACATCAAAGATGCTAATTATTGGTCATGAGCTTTAAGAGAGGATAATAGAAAGATCAAGAATGAGTATATTGGTTTTTAGAACTAATACTCTATGTTGCACCAGTATGAGCTCAAGAGAGATGAATCAGTGAGTGATGTGGAGGTTACACATCAAAATTTTGATACTAGTAGCCAGGATCACATCTCTCTTCCTGTTAGTGCCTTTCCTAGGTTTGACTCTTATAAGTCGATCAAAAAAATTGATAAGATAAAAGAGAAAGAAAATTAATACTTTAATATGTAATGTTTTGATGCATATGTAACTACATTACTCTCCTATGAACTATGATATATTTTGTGGTGCCCAGTTAGGGTGTTTTAACTAATGTGACCACCCTGGTCACATACATATTGTAAATAGACTTGCTTAAATTTTTAATATAAGTATTATCTAAATTCCAATTTAAGAAAAAATACCCATGAGTTTCTACAATTATACTCCAAGGAACCCCCAATAAATCTTAATGCAATGATCTCTTAGCCTAATAAATTCTCTATCATTTAGGCTTTAACATAATTCTTTTGAGAAACTTTACACACACCAAAGTTATGTGACTTTACTTTGAAATTGAAGAGTTTAAAAAAGTAACATTAGGTTTTGGTGAGGCTATCATAACCTTGTTAGGTGGAAACACTAATTTTAGAACCCCATTTTACTTTTGAAAACTTTACCATTATCCAACTTTTATTTTATTTTTATGTTAGCATAACGTATCAATTTTTGAACCAATTTTGACAACTTGGGGTGGTTCTAAAACCACCCCAAACCTCCAACAAAACTTTGAAATTACTTTACATCTTCCTTAACATATTGCTTTGAAAAAAATTGTACTTTGGAGAGGAAAAAATAACCTTGTTGACACCTACCATTAGTAATAAAGCCACTTTTGGAAACTTAGGATGGTTATAAAACCACCTCAAGCCTCTAAAGCTATATAATATTCACTCCTTTATCTTTTCTTTCCCTTTGCCAAAAGTTACAAAAATTCCATCAATACTTGACAAGGTTATGAGAACTTTTTTGGGACCTAACAAAGGTTATGAAACCTCTACAAACCTCTAACACAACTTATCTTTACTTGCATCACTTTTATTTTTGTAACATGTAATGGTTCTAGAACTAGTATAAATCACCAAAAAAGAGATGGGTATGTGCAGGATCATGATGGGACAAAAAGTGGTGATATGATGGGTATGTGTAGGGTATGTGGCTGACGACTTTCTTTTTACCCAAAATTGATGAAACAAAAAGGGTTTTTAAAGGAGAGTCTCAGCTTTCCACTAATATAGTTATGCTTTACTTTGAATTTAATAAATAATTATTATTCATTTTCTATTTGAATTATGACTAAAGTCCTAATTGATAGGCTGATTGAAAAAGATCTATAGCTTTCAAACGATATCGTATTTTTTGAATCTGAAACATGTGTCACATTCTATGCTTCACATACTATAGAATTAAAAAAATGAATTTCATGAATTTTTGACCAAGTTAAGGTGGTCAGACATACGAGTTTTTATATTTTTTAAAAGTTGTATAAAAATTCATAATGAATTATTTACTTGGAAAAAAATTACAAAAAAATATTCATCACATCAGGACATGAGTCCTCTACTTATATCTAAAATATTTTAAAAAATAGTCATTTTATTGTGGTTAGGGTGGTCAGACAAACACCCACTTCTCTATTTTTTCCTGAAATTTAAGTACTACTACATTGAAATTTTAAATTTTCACCAAATAGATTTAAAAAAAAAAAAAACCTAGTAGTTTAGAAACTACATTCAATTTTCTATAGATTTTGTTCTTACATATTTTTGAAATAATATAGATAACTTATTCAAATTTTTATGTCAAGTTTCCTAACCCTAATTTTTCTGAATTTTTTGCCATTTAAGGCCCTATTTTTTCCATGATGATCCTACACATACCCAAACCAAAAGAGCCTTTATTTCCTTTTCTTTCCCAAAAGTTACAAAAAAACCCTTATGATATGACAAGGTTTTGAGAACATTTTTGAGAGATAACAAAGGTTTTGAAACCTCTTCAAACCTTTAACACAAGGTCACAACATTTTCCTTTATTTTAGAGAAGAGACTGTTGCAAGTATGAGAAGTTGGCATTGTCTTTGATGTCAACAAGCCTTTGTTGTCATTGGTGTTAACTATATCAGAAGAATATTGTTGAAAGAGTATGTGTTGTTGAACCAAGGAGTAGTAGTATTCCAAAAATTAATGCATGAGAGAGAGAGGATTCCAAGGAGTACGGTTGAAAAATACAAAGATGATATCACTTTTCTAGTATCTAGATATGAATGTATGATGGAAGTAGTTGAACCAAGGAGTATATGGATCCTTGTGCTGGGATATGAGATCAGTGAACAAGAAATAAAAAAATATGTTGATATCTTAGTGAAAAGTCCTAAGGATACCACAAAACCTAGATATGTGACTTATGAGGAAAATTCCATGGAAGTTCACATGGAATAGAAGAAACCACATATAAAAAATAATTTTGACACTATGGTGGATTTATATGCAAAAGAAATTGGCCTTTAGAAGGAAAGAGTTTAGTATACAAGAAAAAGAGCTAGAGCATATATGGGTACTAGTGAAGATTTAGGTAGCTCAAGGAGATCTAGTAGGATAGCTACAACACCACCATCTATTCAAAATTCCTCCAAGGATTTACCTTCTATTGGAGAGAAAAGGAAGATAAATTCTAGTCCTTTGTTAAGGTAGAAATCCCCTCTAGCTATGCATGCTACTAGGGTAGAAAAGAAGAAGACTACCACTATTACATCTCCTTGTACCCCTACAAAAATAAGAGTTAAAAAAAAGGCTATGAGAGAGTTCGACATAGGTATAAATATTGTAGAAGAAGAAGAGGAGTTGGAAGAAGAGTGAATGACCCTATTTTGAAGGAGTGATGCTTCACAAGGTGAAGCTAGTACCAAAAGGAGAATAATTGATATCATTGACACTAAGAGCAAAGAGGAGATAGAGAAAGAGAAGGAAGCATTCAAGATCCACATAAGGGAAAAGAAGAAGAAAGCCAAGAAGATTCTAGGTAAAGGAAAAGGTAAAGAACAAAAAGAACCAATAAGGCCTCATTCCCGCATGAAGTTAAAAGCATTATATAATAGTATCTTGTAAAATGATATGCTAGGAAAGACTGCATCCCTTTATAAGAATACAAATGAGGTAGAAAAGGCTACCATTAATGAAGTTATAGTCAAGTATATTGTTGTACTTGAAGTTGATATGTGGAACATAAAGAAACATGTTCCTAAAGATTTTTGGAACATTTTGTTGAAAAGAAGACAAGAGGTAATAAAAGAACATGAAAGGATTAAATAATACGCTTTAGAGAGAGTATGTGCTCCATTATCAGAGGATGATAGAGCCACATTGGCTACTACATTTAGCAAGGAAATATGAACAAAATAGATGGTAACCACCCTTATGGGAAAGGATCAAGATGACCTTCAAAGGATCTAGAAGGAGAGCAATGATAAAGAAGAGGAAATAGCTCAAAAACTAGGGATGTTACCAATGGACAAAGAAGAAGTGAATGATGATATTGTTGCTCCAGAACCTAATATAGAGGAAGAAGTGTAGACAAATGATGCTCAACATAAGCATGATACAAATGTTGAAGATACATAGGATAACACTCCTTTTCATGTGGAGGAAATGACAAATATAAATGTTAAGGACGTAATGATTAGAGAAAACATTGCAAAGGAAAATACTATCACTCCTCCTTAGGTACAAAAAGATGAAGTTACTCCAGAAATCACTATAGACACTAGGGGGGAAGAAAACACAAACAAGGCTAATGAGGATAAGAATGGTGAAGAATAAAATATTGATGAAGACAAGGAAGAAGATCACAAAGAATATGAAGACAAGAACAAGGATGCATTCTAAGATGGAGAAATAGAAAAACCAATAGAATCTAGTATTGTAGAGGATAAGGGAAAGGCCGAGGAAATTGTTAAGGATTTTAGTGAATCTTTCAGCTCATCTAAATATTCTCTAAAAAATCTATGGAGAGTACAACCTATTTTTCAACCTATTGTATCATCCCAATTTCTACAAGTGTGAATGAATCAAGGGAATTTGATATGGAGAAGATGTCTCCCATCCACAAGCTTCAATCGGGATATAGGTTTCATACACCCACCAGAAAAGAAATAATTGAAACACATCATAAGAGTGGAGACCTTATGGAAGAAGAAGTCAAGGAATTACAAGAGACCATACCTAGATCAACTGTTGACACCACACTCTCCAATATGGAAAACTTGAAATTGCTAATTGATTCATTCAAAGTTTATGCATCCAAATTCAAAGAATAAGTAAAGAATGAAGTGGAGAAAAGGATAAGTGATAAGAGGATGTTAGAGATAATAGATAAATGTGTAATTGCACATAGAAAAGTTTCTGTGGACAATGGAAATGGATGCTCAACATCCTTTTTCACACCAAAAGGGGAATGAAGGAAGAGGGATATGATTTCACAATGCTCACACTCAAGAACAAACCCTTGAGATTTCAATGAAAAGTAGATTGAAATTTGTCAAAGGGGATTGTCCTCAAGGCTGAAAACTAATAAAAGAGTTCAACACTAATGCAAAACTTGGAAAATGCAAGATGTTTGAAAACATAATGTGATATGAAAAAAGACCTAGAAATGCAAGTAAATTGAGATAGAAACTTATGAAATTGAAAGTGTGCACCTAGAGACTAGAAAGAGATGAAATGGAGCTCTAGAATCCTAAAAAATGCACTCTTAATGACAGCTAGGACTCATATGCCAAGTTGGGTGACTTAGTCCTACTTTGGGAAGCTTGTGTTGGAACTGGTTTCAGGCAAAAGGGTACTCAGATCTATAGAATTCTTGTTTAGGCTTGAACAGTGGGACTTAGTCACCACTAATGGAAAAATAGTCCACTCTAGATTTTTGGAAATTCAAAAGTGGAACTTGTAGCCCTCAGTCTACACTTCTACTCCTGGTTCAAATATGGGTCCGAAACTATCAAATTCAACCTATAGGTCTCCTCCAATCTTCTCCTAGGGTTTTCACAACTTTGAATGACTTTGAAAAATTGATGGCAACTTTTCCAATCTTTCTCTTTGATAAATCTGCAACATAGACATGCAAATCACATGCAAAGAGAGGGAAGAATTTTTGAGGGGTTAGTGATTAGGGGTTTGCCTTGGTCAAACCCCTTGTTGGTAATTAAACCCTAGAAATGAAATGAAGTGTGGAAAGAGAATTATGAATGAACAAAAGACAATGCTACAACTCACCAAACCCTTGAAGTAGAATGTTGCAAACATGTGAATGATGGCTCCAAAGTGATTGAATGCTCTTGTAAAAAATGCTTGAATGCTAGATCACTTGATTAGTTTTTGGATTGATTAGGGATGGAATGAGTAGAAAAACCTTATATTTAGACTTCATTATGCAATAATTCTCAAAAAATACATCACAGGTTGATCTTAGATCTTAGAAAATTAAAACCCACTAGAAATTTGAATTAATTTTGAATTTTGTGCCAAAGGGAACTCATTCACCACTCTAGGTGAATGGGTCCCACCTAAGGGGACTCATTTGACCCAAATGGCAAATGGTCCCTCCTTAGGTATTTGAAGTGGGTTTCAGAATTTAAGTGTTTTAAGTGATTTTTAATGGGTTTATTCTAAAAAATACACATAAGTAAGGCCTGTAGATGTAAAATAGGGCCAATTAAAGCATAAGAAGGTCCAATTATTAATGACAAGCCTAGAAAAGTGTGAATATTTGTTACAACACTTTACAACACTTTGAAATAAGGCTTGGTAAAAATAAAAAGAGGCTATTTAGGTGAAATACAATAACAAGGCCCTAGAAATTTGTGAAAGTGTGTTACAAAAATTAAGTAAGGTACCACTTGAACATTAAATCAAAGCACAATTAAGCAAAAATCACAAGGAGGGCCCAAACGAGACAGAAAAAGTAGAAGGGTTACTTTTTGGGTGTCCACATTTAGCCCCCACTTTAGTGAGAGGATGAGCCTTCTTGAAACTCACACTAAAGTAGACCAAAATGCATCAAGAGGGGTGATCAAGCCCCCAGGATCAAGATCTCATGAGAAACCAAACATAAGCATAAAGGGGAACACACATGAAAATGATATCAAGAATAATGACAAGGAACATGCATACAATGCTAAAGATGAAAGAGAGAAAAAGAAAAGAAAAATAAAGAATTAGATCAATCTTTGATCATTTGTCTAACACAATGTGGATTAGATCTAGGTTATTTTTCCAGAAAATGCATACCCACTCTGAGGCGATGGAACTCATGGTGTGAAAAGGCCTAAAAGGTGAGAAACATACACTCATGACTAGTACGTACTCACACACATGAAAATTGCTATGGGTAAATTCATGCCTCAAAATGGGCTTCTTGCTCAACCATACCAAATTTATACCTCCTGATAACTTTAATAAGGTTCCATAAAGGAAAATGACTTTTCAAGCTTCACAAGAAAATTAAAACTTTGTATGATTGGAGCTCATGAACAAATGAGATGGCTCCACATGCATGCAAGTTGTGTTATGCAAGGTGGCCATATAACAAATGAAAAATACAAGATGCAAAGGATGGTCAAAGGAGTCTTGCTTAGTTCATGTGAGGTCTTTAACTTAGGGAACATTGTGTCTAATGTCTCCAAGAGAGGACCGATCAAAGAATAGAAGATTCACAACTTAGGGGATGCAATGTGTCACATCAGGCCACTAAGAGGAATGTAATATGCTAAGATAGATCACACTCATGAAGGTAATTACACCTAATTTCATCCACAAAGTGACAAACACATCATATGAAGTAAGAAGGATGCACTAAGAACCAAGAAAAAGGAAAAATGCAAAAGAATAATGCCAATGTATGCGCCCGCTTAAAAAAAATTGCTAAACACTCTATTGTGAGAAATTGCTTTAAAGTAGTAAAATGAAAAATGAAAATAAGAAAGAAGACATGAGAGCTAACATGTAAAGCCCTATGCCAAGTCATATGTTTCCAAGTAAAGTTGTGTCATGTAAAAGAAAAAGAAAAGAGAGGGTTTCCCCCAAAATTAAAATACCAAACACATAAGGGATCTATGGATTTGGGGTTAGTATGTTCTTTGCTACAATGATTTTTTTTTAGAGAGTTTGGAACTATAATCATCCCCCAAATACATAGAACTATAAGAATGACACAAAGATAGCGAGAACAAAGAAGAACCTTTTGTGTCAACATGGAAAATGCATAGGGTGTCTTAATGCTTTGCATCATCCCCAAAAGGAAAACACAAGAAAAATGAAAAAGAAAAGGTGAAAGAAAAAGGAAAAGCTTTTGGGTCAACATGAAGGATAAATTAATGTATCAATACCTTGCGTCGTCCCCAAAAGGAAAAATGCAAGAGAAAGAAAAAGAAATCCTTTTGGGTCAACATGAAAAATACATGAATGTCTCAATGCCTTGCATCATCCCCAAAAGGAAAACACAAGAAAAAGATAAAGATAAAAAGGTGAAATAAATGCACAACATAGAGAAGAGTGCAGGTAAAAATAGAGGAATGTGACAAAGGGAGAGAAAATCAAACAAAAAATCATGGAGGAATCACATTACCCACATGCAATCACACAAAAGAAAAAGAAAAAGAAAGAGAAAGTGCAAAAGACTAGTAAGGAAAATACGAGTCAACCTACAAGCATGTCATCCACCTCCCAATCATGTTCATTGTATATCAAAGGTGAGAAACTAGCCAAAGGGACAAGGGAAAGTTCTGAACTAGGAGAAGTATCTGGTTCATCACTCTGTATAGGATATTTTTCATTTAAGCTCATGGAAGAGGAAAAAAATGTGTTCAATTCATTATGCAAGTCTTCATCAATTTTAGTTGTGTCCCCATCGTCATCCAAGTTAATCACAACAGGAGGATGAATGATAATATCCGATGAAGAGTGCAACTCATGTTGTGATTGTTGTATTCGATCACTTTGTGGTAGGTGGGGAGGAGGATTATCATGCATTTCTTTGGTCAAGTGTGGATTTTGATTTTCATTGTTAGGTTCATGTAACTTGTGAGCAAGTGCATGACATCTACGTCTACACTCTCGATCACCTCTATTTCTTTTGGTTTTATTTTGAAGTTGTGTTTGTGTAAGAGCAAGTTGATCAATCATAGGTTGATTTTCTTCCCTAAGGGGAGGAATAGAAGGAACCATAGGAGGTTGGTCATCCACTTTCTCTTTTTCCTTATAAACTTGTTTTATTCGAGGAGGCATGGTGTGGTTGTTGTCATTTTCTCTTGGTCTTCTGGACAATGTAGGTGAAGTTTTTGATGTTGGTTGATCTTTGTTTTTTGGTTCTTGTTTGGGTTGAAGCATGGTTTCCTCTATGATGGGAGTGACGAAGGTAGATGGTGACATGTTTCAGAGAGACAATTCTGCTATTTTCTTTGCTTTGAATTTTTGGTAAGCTATGAAAATGAAGTCTTGTCATGCTGTTATAAGTTCCATGGGCTCAGGCCAAAAGGCTTCTAAGGAAAATTTTCCTTTGGAAGACAAGGGGTTAAAGCTGCTATGGTGGATAGTGAATATTTCATTATCAAATGGAAACTTCAAGCATTTGTCTATAACTGAAAGAACGACTTTCATTGAGCGAAGCCATAGATGGCCTAGCCTTAAATGAAATTGGTCTGACTACAGAATGATGGAGAATGTGACATATGATGTTTTGGGTCCTATTTGTAATGGAAGGGTATCAATCCTATCATAGGGAACAAAAATCCATTGTGTGTCTTGATCCGTGCTTTTGGTTTATCATAATCATCTTGATAAAGTTCATGAAATACTAAGAATTCCTCAATGATCATGTTCTCTCCATAGGTTGGATATATTAGTATCCCATTAGTGAGCTTGTCATAGATATGGTCGGCTATGTAGAGAGGACCATCAGGTAGATGTTTAATTATATCCTTAGAGGAGAAAGCAATATCAAGAGAGTTCTTAGGTCAGCCCTTACGATGGATAATGTCTATTGCACCTACCATTTCATCCATAGGATTAATATTGATATCATTTGAGATAGGATCATGATGTTCATCATCTGTATCAACATTCATCACATTATTCTTTGTAGTTTCACTAGCTTTGACAAATGAAACATTATGTTTGGTCATTGGATAGGTTAAAATTTGCAAGTTTTGATTCAGAGGAGCAAGAAACTTGTTAGTTCTCCAAATTGACATATCCACTAAATCCTAGAAGTAAGCCACACTTCATCCTATGACCTAGTGTAGGATTTGGCCAACTAATAGGAAATAAGATTGGAACACATTTCCCCTGCACTTTAGGCTCTGTAGGACCTAGGTGGGTGACCCTTTAGTAACACCTAAATATTTACACACACTTAACATGGTATTGATTAATAGACAATGATCTCACAAGAATATGTTGAGGAACATAAAATATCACTCAACATTGGCTAAGACATTGGGTGAATTTCATTAACCAACGTGGAGAACATGACAGATACAAATACTCATAAAATAGAATTGAAATGATTTTTTATTTAATAATTTGGGATCAAAATGAAAATAGAAGATGCATAAAAATTGATCAGTGCCAAGAAGAGGGCTACAGATTCATATAGCAAGCACTTCATCCTATAGTGTTAGATATGTTTTGAAGATCTTTGAAAATGTTATCACTTTATGACAACAAGATTGTTGAAGCTTTATCAGATAACCATTCTTACAAATCCTCCTGGAAACACAATACTCCTATTACATTTGTTAAAGAAATTACATTATCCCTTGAACAATAGGCAATAACAAATGCAGTTGGCATTCATTAAAGCAATTACATTATTCACTGAATAGAAGGAAATAACTGATGTAACTCAAATGCAACAAATGCGAATGAAAAATGTTATCGATAATCTTTGCTTATTGAATTCAAAAGAGAATTACATCTCAACCATGGAGATAGTCACCAGATAAAATATATTCATTAAGTTCAATTCATAACAAAGAAACACTTTAGACTAATCACCTACAGTTATAATTCACCCTAGCTTTACAATTTTACTCAAAGCTTTTGCCTGCCTTGTAGAACTTTCAAAAAATTGGAACCCCTTACAATGAGAAGAGAAAAAGAAGATAAAGAATATAGAAGAAACAAAAGAAGCCCTAAAATCAATTTGTAGAAGACACTTGGCAGCTTCCTTCTCTATCCATCAGCAACATAAATTGAAAAGCATCTCTCTTCCTTTGCAACAAACTTTGCCTATGCATTTTCTCACCTCTTGATTCTTCAATAGAAAATTCACCTTCCGTGAAAAATCAGCACCACTTTTACCCCTTTAGTTGAGAAAAAAATATCCTCCCATGAAAACCCCTTTCATTCTACTCCATTTGCTGTAGAAAATTACCCTTAGTAGATAAAATATTCCTCACTCTAAAATGAAACCATTTAACCCTTTTCTCCATTTTAATCCATGCCCTTTAACTTTCACTCAAAGCTTTTACTTTGCTACACATTTCATATTCTCACCTCCGAGCCAAGAATATTATTTAACCTTATTATGAAAGCTTTTACTTCAAATTTCCATCAGTGCTCATAAAGTTTTAAATATTATATTTAAAACATTTTCCCGTGAATCATTTAATTTTCATGACCCTTTAAGAGTATTTACCCATGCTTCACTTTTACATATTAAAATAACTGTCACTTGATTAAAGTGAAAGCCTCCAAATATTTACCGGGCACCAAATCTCTTTTTTCCTGCATGCCTTTTAAATTTGCACATCATTTAAAGTATTTCCCTTTAAATTTTCCTCGAGCTTTACTTTTCACTTTACATTCAACATTTACAACTTTTACTTCAAGAATGAAAACCATTTAATTTTGCATCAGGCACATAAAACTTTCACCATGCTTCTTTTAAATGTTTACAGGCCCACCACCAGGCTTTTCCTCTCAGCACATCCCTCATCGCAATAGCAAACAGGAAAAGGAAATATCAACTAGAAAGGAGTGATAAAATATTTATCAGGCAATATTTAGAAGCTTTCACCTTGAAAATAATGGAGTTATTTATTTTTATCAGGCACATTTAATTGCTTAAATGTTTTTCCTTTAAAAAAATCCTCAGGCCCACTACACGCTTTCCCAACAAGCTCATCACCCATCATGCGTTGAAGTGGGAAAATGGAAATAGAACTAGCAATTCCTGGTGGGAAAGAAAAAGAATCGCTCATCGCACATTGCTAAGGGGAAAGGAAAAAAATAGCAATGGGCGATAGAAATCATATACCATCGCTCATTGTGGGTTGTTGATTGGAATGGAGAAGCCTTCCTCTGATAGAAAATGAGATTTTTTTTCGTGCCTTGGAAACTATGCCAATAAAGGATCTGTCAAATCAAGCATTCATCACTGGAAACATTGCATCGCTGAAATAAACAAGGAAAGAGAAATATTTTAGGTGGTTGGCGATGAGTTTTTCCATGCAACCATGAAAGTTGTGAAAATCATGTCTAGACCAATCAAAAGCAAGAATTAAACTTGCTTACAGTCCTCCAAAATATTTGAAAATGCATTTTATGCTTTCCTAAATGCCTCTTTTCATCTGTAAAATATTTTAAATATTAACATTTGAACTTTAAAAATAAATTATGACTTCTCATTATGCCTGTGGGCCATTTGGAGGAAATTCACTGCACACAAATTGGAACACCTGGAGCCATGAATTTTTTCATGTGATCATAATCAATTGTTTAGAGAAAATACATTTCTTCAAATTTTTCCTAGCCCTTAAAATTCAAGTATCTCCTTTGTAAACTGGCCCCTGGGACGTGTTTACCACACCTAAAATGCATTAAAATAAAGCATCAAATGACCTCCATTTTTTATGAAAATGGAGTTGTAGATGTTTCAAACCAAAAACCAAAATGGGTTGTCATTGGAGTTGAAAAAATTGAAACTTTCCAAAACACCATTTTTGGCCTTGTCGCGATTAGAAAATGATTAAATAACCCACCAAAGCTTATCCTGGAGGCATGAAATTGAACAGGAATGTAGACATTTGACCCAAGAGTGTAGTGCAACAAACAACTTGACAAAATGGATCCTGAGGTGTAAGATATTAATGGGTATGTGCAAGATCATCATGGAAAAAATAGGCCCTTGAGTGGTGAAAAATTCATAAAAATCAAAGTTAGGCAACTTGATGTAAAAATTTGAATAAGTTATCTATATTATTTCAAAAATATGTAACAATAGAATCTATAGTAAATTGAATGTAGTTTCTAAACTACTGAGTTTATTTTTAAAAAAAATCTATTTGGTGAAAATTTGAAATTTCAATGTAGTAGTACTTAAATTTCAGGGAAAAAATAAGAAGTAGGTGTCTATCTGACCACCCTAACCACAATAAAATGATAAAAAAAATTATAATATTTTAGATATAAGTAGAGGGCTCATGTCTTGATGTGATGCATTTTTTTTGTAATTTTTCTCCAAGTAAATAATTAATTGAATTTTTTATTACAACTTTTAAAAAATATAAAATCTCGTATGTGTGACCACCTTAACTTGGTCAAAACTTCATGAAATTCAAATTTTTTTTAATCCTATAGTACATGTGAAGCATAGAATGTGACACATGTTTTGGATTCTAAAAACGTGATACCGTTTGAAAGCTATAGATGTTTTTCAATCATCCTATCAATCAGGACTTTAGTCGTAATTCAAATAGAAAATAAGTAATAATTATTTATTAAATTCAAAGTAAAACATAATTTATATTGGTAGAAAGTTGAGAATCTCCTTTTCAAAAGCCTTTTTGTTTCATCAATTGTGGGTAAGAAAAGAGTTTTCAGCCACATATCCTACACATACCCATCATATCGCCACTTTTTTTCCCATCATGATCCTGCACATACCCTAATCAACAAAGTTGCTTACTCAAAATTTTCTGCAACTGCACTTGTTCAAAACCAATGAAGGCTCTCAAGGTCACCAATTTGAAAAAATATCAAATCAACTTTTGGGAGGCTACCAATGGAAACATTAGATCATTTAGGTACACTGAGGATGTGTGCAAGAGCGGTTTTGTTCAATCATCAATATTCACAAGATATTAGGGATCAAATTTGACCACCTTGAAACACTTCAGAAATGCAGATGTAAAATTAGAACAAACTGCATTTGATTTTGATCTCAAAAAAATAGCAAATCTAATCATGAGACCCTAAAACCGGACATGGGAGTATATTAATGTGGGGATAATGAAGAGAAACAATCCTTTTGTCTTGACAATCATCTAGCTATGAAATATCAACTCAAATAGGAGGTCACTTCATAGAACTGAGAGTTCACAAACAACAAAAAGGTGTGAAAACCCTCCAGCTTCACTTTTCAAAACACTGTCAAAACTCATCATGGGAAGCTGAAAATTGACATGTACGCTCACATATGTCACATGAGTGTTTCCAAACAGTGGTTTTGTATGAAAGTCAATAGGATCCAAATTATGACCCTCCAAAGTAGGTCAATTAGGAAAAATTTTCAGGGGTATTTATGGGTGTTCAGAGGCAAACTTTTCAATATGGGCACTTCAAATTTGCAAAATTTGAAAGTCCCAACAAGACTTGATCACTAACACCTACAACAAATAGCCGATTAGAATCAATGAGGTCTTGCATAAGATGTTTAAGACACTTGCAATGTTCTGTGTCATGTCCATTTTGGTGATGATAATGGCAATAAGCATTTGATTTAAAGCTCCGAGGTAAAGGCTTAGTAGGGTTGGATGTTTTAACAAGAGGCAAGGTAATCATTTGTTGTTGTAAAAGCTAGGATATTGTGTTATGAAGGGTGTTGAGTAAGGGTGTGAATTATCTTTTTCAAGTCTCCATAACTAAAGGGTGCCATGCTTTTAATAGCTACTATTTGGTTATGCACATATTGAGTTGTTGTATGAGGATTAAATTGAAGGAACCCTTTATTTTTCTTTCTAAATGGTAGGGAATTTTTTTGGTTGGCAGACTCAGATTTCTCAATTCAACTAGAGGTGGATCCCGTATCTTGACTACTAATCTAATTTTGGTAATCACAAAGGGTAGTACACAAGTGAATGAAGGATGGGAATTTCATCATAGTGAGATTTTCCTAAATTTTAGTTTTCAATTTTTCTATAAACATCTTTGAAGGTGTCGGTCAGGGATCTTGACATTGATTTGGGAATAAAGTGATTGATAGTGTGAGATAGAGTCAGTTATCTTTTCTTCCTCATTTTGCTTGCATCTCATCAAATCAACCAAGGTATTCTTGGGAGTCATATGCACTTGGAAATGGTTTATAAATGCATCAACAAGTTCGTTAAATGAAAAAATTGAATTGTTTGGTAAAGAAGAAAACCATTTCAAGGTAGTATCTTTTACATTCCTATGGAACAGTTTTGCTAATAGTTTATCATCAAGGAAAAAATCACTACATAAGGTAGTGTAGGAATTAACATGTTTAGAAGGATCTCCCTTCCCTCCATATTTCTCAAATCTAGGCATCTCTACTCCTTGGGGCATCAGTGTGCACAATATTTCCAAAGACAATGGGTTGCTTCTGACATAATATGTGGTTGGGCCATTCTAATTTTCGTTTATGGTCGAGATTTGCTTATGCACACATGAAATGGTTTGGAAAAGTTGTGTTATGAGAGGATCATTACAAGTGGGATGAGATGGAAGTGAAAGTGGAAATGGAATGTATGTAGTGGTATGCGAACTGAATGGAAAGCTTATAGGTGCTAATGTAGTAGAAGATAGAACATGCAATGCCACATAGGAACTAGGGATGCTAGCAAGAATACTCAAGGAAGGAATCACATTACTAACTTGTTGCATTGTTGTTGTGACTTGAGGAGTAGTGTAGGTAGGTATTGAGGCTATTATTGAGGGAGGACAAATTTGGGTCCCTCCTTGGTTTATGACATTGTTTGTTTGGATAGGAGCACTAGATGTTGAAGGAAGATGTTTTCCAAATATTTGAACTACTTTTTTCACAAGGTCAAGGTCTTCATCACTTTCAAGCATGTGATGAATGTTTTCTATAGTAAGAATTGCAACAACAGAAATGTTTTCAAGGCTAACTTGGTGTTGTAGGTGGACTAAGTCCTCATGAATTTGAATATTTTTTTCTTGTGGGATATCATCAATCCTTGGCTCAACATGCATACTACCTAAAGGCAAAGAGTTACTAAGAGTATTATCCATGCCTAGTGTACTAGTGTCAATACTAGGAGTGGAAGCTCTTGATAACCCAAGATCGACAACAAGTTTGTTATCGCAGGATGACATGAGTCTTGAACTTATTCACACTATAGTATTAGCACTAGGAAATCAAACACTCATGCAAAGGCTACTAAATGTGGGGTGAATATAAATGCAATGTAAACTAACAAAAATGAAATGCTTATAACTGAAATTCTAGAAAGTAAAACTGAAATACAAAAACAACAAGTAGAAACTCAAACTTAATTGTAAATGATGAAAAATTCAATGAAAAATATGTAGAGGGACTGATTCACCCAAGGTGGCCAATGAGTCCAGGTATTTTGGTTTTTGAAAATTTTCAGAATTTTTTAAATGAATTTTATGCTTTTTTAAGTTATTGGTGCAATTATGAAATGCAAATGCAGAATTTTACTGATTTTTAATGAAATTTAGTGCAATAATGTAAAGTAAATGAACTTTTCACTAATGCAACTTTGAAACCCTAGAATGCTAATTAACTAATGGAAAACCAAATACAATGTTAATGAAAACTAATTCTAGGATGCAAATGTACTCCAAATCAAAATGAAATTTTTCTAAAGTCAGGTTCAGCAAAATGTGGACAATGGAAATGGATGTTCAACTTCCTTGTTCACACCAAAAGGGCAATGAAGGAATAGGGATCTAATTTCAAAATGCTCACACTCAAGAACAAACCCTTTAGATTCTAATGCAAAGGATATTGAAATCTATCAAAGGGGATTGTCCTCAAGGCTAAAAATTAATAAAAGAGTTCAACACTAATGCAAAACTTGGAAAATGCAAGATTTTTGAAAACACAATATGATATTCAAATATACCTAAAAATGCAAGTAAACTGAGACAAAAACTTATGAAATTGAAAGTGTGCACCTAGAGATTAGAAAGAGATGGAATGGAGCTCTGGAATCGTGAAAAATGCATTATGGATGCCAACTAGGACTCATACGCTAAGTTGGGTGACTTAGTCTTGCTTCAGGAAGGCTATGTTGGACGAAACTAGTTTTGGGAAAAAGGTTACTCAAATCTATAAAATTCTTGTTTAGGTTTGAGCAGTGGGACTCATTCACCACTAATGGCGAATTAGTCCACTTCAAGATTTATGGAACATCAAAAGTGGAATCTATAGCCCTCAGTCTACAGTTTTGCTCCTAGTTTAGATCTGGGTCTGAAACTGCAAATTCAACCTGTAGGTCTCCTCCAAGCTTCTCCTAGGGTTTTCACAACTTTGAATGACTATGAAAACTTGATGGAAACATTTCCAATCTTTCTCTTTGATAAATTTGCAACATAGAGCTACAAATCAAATGCAAAGAGAAGGAAAAATGGTTGAGGGGTTAGTGAATAAGGGTTTGTCTTGGCCAAATCCCTTGTTGGTAATTAAACCCTAGAAATGAAATGAAATGTAGAAAGAGAATGATGAATGAACAAAAGGAAATTATATAACTCACCAAACCCTTGAAGTAGAATGTTGCAAACATGTCAATGATGGATCTAAAGTGCTTGAATGCTCTTGTAAACAAAATGTTTGAATACTAGATCACTTGATTGCTTGTTGGATTGATTGAGAGATTGGGGATAAAATGAGTAGAAAAACCTTATATTTATAGTTGATTATTCAATAATTCTTGAAAATACATCATAGGCCGACCTTAGATCTTAGAAAATAAAAACCAACCAGAAACTTGAATTAATTTTGAATTTTGTGCCAAAGGGGACTCATTCCCCACTCTGGAAAAATGGGTCCCACCTGTTGGTGCTCCAAATCAAACCAGAACAATGAATTCTATAGACTAGCCACTTTCTAATGATCAGATTCAATGGGGGATTTGGCCAATTGATAGAAAATGGAATTATAACACATTTCCCCTACACTTCAGGCTCTGTAGGACCTAGGGGGTGACCCTTTAGCAACACCTAAAGATCCAAACACACAATTAATAGGATATTGCTTAACAGATAATGTTCTCACAAAATTATGCCAAGAGCATAAAATATCATTCAACATTGGAAAGACATTGAGTGAATTTCATAAACTAGCATGGAGAACATGGCAGATACAAGTAATCACAAAACATAATTGAAATGATTTTTATTTTAAAGAATTGGGACCCAACTAAAAAAAATAGAAGCATGATAATAGACCAATGCCAAGAAATGGGCTATGGAGTCATATAACCATCATTCATCCTATAGTGTTGAACATGCTTTGAAGATCTTTTCAAATGTTGTCACATTATGACAACTAGACCACTAAATTTTTATCTAATAATTCTTCTTATAAATCCACTTGGAACACAACACTCCCATCACATTTGTTGAAGCAATTACACTAGCCCCTGAAAAATAGGCAATAATAAATGTAGCCTTGTGTTGTTGGAATATGGCTTTGGGAGATTGTTTTTGGTTGCTAGTGTTGTCATTGATGGCAACTAGAGTCAATAGTATGGTACGCAGTTTAGAAGTAGTTCCTACTGGCAATAAAAGTAGAAGATTGTAATCTACCAGTAGAAAGCATGAAGAACAAAGCATCTAGTTGATAAGTTGGTCTGGATACTTCACCAGATCATTATTTTGTTATGTGGATCCCTAGGGAAGCTTGCCAATCATGTATGTTACCTTATTGGTAAGTTTTGTGGTGTTTCATAAATCGGTGCGAGTTAAGAGATTTGGTAGAATGATTTATTGTTTATTCTCTCATTATGGCCGACCTGTTGTGTATGGAATGTTCTGAATGTATAAGGAATATTTGTTTAACTATTTATCATGTTGGGAATTTTGATTTGGGTTCCTACTATAGTCTAGCTGACTTGTGTGGCTACTCATTAATTATAATTGATGATTTGAGCTGACATGTGGAAGAATATTATATTTTGCTCGAAGCTGACATATAGCAATAAAATCTTGTTAGCATATACTTATGTGAGATCGGAAAATAGTTTTTGGTGTGTGTGGTGTGTGGATCAAGAAGTGAGAAGGTGGTTAAGAGAAAAAGTGCAGAATACAAGTTTGAGGTAATATCAGAAGATTTGTTGAAGTGAATTTTGTTTGTGCAATAGAAGGGTTTCATGTAAGAAAGTAGAGTAGAGTAGTTCAGTGCAAATTGGACAAGAGGTCTTGAATCTATTTTATGTGCCTCATTGGAACTACATCTAGGTATTTGTAGATGCTATATTCTCAGTTCAAATTTTGTTGCAATCTCAAATATTTTGTAAGGCAGTGAGACTACCCTATTTTGAGTAGTGATCTCTAGGAAGAGTGCCTGAATGCAAGTGCATTCCCTTTTTATCATACTTTTAACAGAGTATACTTTGTGGATTAATCTCCACCATGATTTTCCCCTAATAGGGTTTCCACGTAACATTTTTGGTGTTATGGAACCCAACTAAAAATAGTAGAAGCATGATAATGGATCAATGCCAAGATATGGGCTATGGAGTCATATAACTAAAATTCATCCTATAGTGTTGAACATGCTTTGAAGATCTTTGCAAATTTTGTCACATTATGACAACCAAACCACTAAAGTTTTATCTATTAATTCTTCTTATAAATCCACCTGAAACACAGCACTCTCGTCACATTTGTTGAAGCAATAACACTATCCTCTAAACAATAGGCAATAATAAATGTAGCTTGTGCTTCATTAAACAATTACATCATTCACATAAAAGAAGGAAACAATATATATAACTCAAATGCAACAAATGTGCATGAAAAGACTCAGAAAATTTTATTATTGAATCCAAAAGAGTATTACAGTTCAGCTATGGAGACAATTATCAACTAAAATAAAAATGAAAGCATAATTTAGAACACACACTTTTAGATTAATGACTCAGTTACAATCATCCTAGCATTGTAATCTACCCAGAGCTTTTGTCTGCCTTACAGAGCTTTTAGAAAAATTTAGAATCCAGAATCCATTACAATGAGAGAAGAATGAGAAGAAATAGAAAATAGAAGCAACCCTAAAATTGATCCAATGGAGACATCTGGAAACTCCATTCCAATTGTTCAACAATTTGCAAAGATTCTTGCATCTCTCTACATCAACAAACTTTTCCTCCAAATCTTCCTTTGCCTCAAGTTGTCAAGCAACTAAAAACTTGCCCATGTGGATAATCTTTGAATTCACCCAGCTATTGAAAATATCTCCCCATGAAAATTATATTTCTACCTGTGAAAACATTCACCTCTGGATTTTATTTTTACTTATGTTTTCACTCTATATTTCACCTTCGAGCAAATAATATCTTTCTATAAAGTAAATAAATTCACTTTATAAAATATCCCAAGCTCTCATTTTATATTTTAATGCCTAGCAATTAAATATTTCACTTTGCACTTTAGAAGGTGAATATTTAATTAACATTGCTCCCGTGTTTTATCTTATATTTCACATTTCAAATATTTTCCCTTTTTAAACAATAATTTGCATTGGGTAATTTATTTTACCCATCCATCTTTGAGCTTTTCTCTAGCCATTTATTTACTCCACTGCATCTGCTTTTTCCCTTTCATGATCAACAAAATTCAATAAAATGTTCTACATTAAAATTAAAACATTTAAATGTTCCCTTAGGCCACATTTAATTCACCTTTCTTCAGGCCCATCGTTACACATGGCTTTCTTTTGCTCACCCCGCGAGAGATAATAAACCTACATTTTAAACCTATGAGATAGTGGGGAAGGAAAAAGATTTTAATATTTCCTTGGGTATATTAAAGTATACCTATGAATTGATTTGTTTTCGGGGACCCATCATTCTCATTCTCTCTTGCTAACCCTATGGCCATATCTCATGAGAAATTTTGGGCAGTGAGCTGGCGAGGAAGGGCTTGGATTTAGCTACAAGTTGATCTTCATTCCTGGTCGTTGATCTCATTTTGACCCCTTCATTGTTTCCCTAATCTCTTTTGTTCATACATTACTCGAGTTCTACACATTCTTCATTCATGGTGATAGATGATCCTCTCTGTACAACTCCTCTAGTAGTATCAATCACATTTGCTTGAAAGCTTCGATGGCTTTCAAACAAACCCATCTTGTGTATATTCTAGAACATGGCGTCTAATGAAGTTATATTCACTTTATTTAATTCTTTTAAAAAAACCCCATGCCTATCTGGGCCGTCACACCACACACTGGATCCATCCATACACTGTGAAGAGTAGCCTCATGGAACTATGGAAATCGTCCATATAGTGGCTACACATTTGCTTGATGGTTTTCGGAAACCTAGATCAGTCTATTCGTGCCTTGAAAGTTTATAAAGACTTTTAACATTCCATTCTAGTTTTGCTCTATTTGTGGCGCCTCCTTTTAATAACCATTTCCTTTTCTAAATTTTGTGATGGATTTGCATACCTTGTCCAAGTGCATTGCCATGTATTTGCTTGAAAGTTTCTGAAGTCCTCATCAAAGCATCCAATTTGTACATACCCAACAATCACTGTTCCATGAGACCACATTTATTGGAAGCCTCTATCAAAAAGGTGTGTGCCTCTTTCTTTCGTGTGCTAGCTACCAATATTCACTCTTTAAAGTTTTACTTATAGATACCTTATTGCTGGAGCCACTTCCCATTCACCTGGAATATTGACTTTAAATTTTTTGGGGCTTGGATTGGCCTATTCCTTGTTTGACTGCGCTGGTGCTCCTTGTCAATCATCCTCCGCCTTGTTGACTTTAAATTCTTCGAGACACCTTGCTATCTAGTTCCTCCCTTCAACAATGGATCATTTCATGAGATTACATTTAAAATAGGCATCTTTGCAAATAGGCCATGTGTCCAACATATGGTATGATGGATTCCCTTTGATGCTTGCCCTAGCTCTTGTTGTTTAGTATGGTGGTGCCTTCTTGTTGACAACATTTTCAACAAATCCATTTCACACATACCTTTTCGAACTCTCACATCAACTCTAAGTCCTCTCTCAAACCTAATTTGCAGATCGATTCATTCTCTACAGCCTCAATGGTTTCTCCTTGGAGACAACCCTTTATCCTCTATTCCATGTTTCCTTATCTAAATGTGAATAAAAACTTTATATTTTAATTGGCTCGCTACTTATTTTAATATAGAGAAAGTATCAATTATAAACTATATCAAAGACTACCAAAAATTTCTTTGTTTTACAAAATCAATTTGCATATGCACAACTACATTAAATTCAAATTGGCTACCTTTTGTCTTTGAATCTCATCTTATTCTTTACAATCAAGCTATTCTTGTATTAAAATTGTCCCACGTTTGAACTGCATTTTGTTCTCTTTCCCTTTGTATTGATTTTTTGTTAGTGTAGCACCATTATTCCCTCTGCTTAAAACCATATGCATACTTTATTTTCCCTTTCAAGTATCAAATAGTTGTCTTGACAGCCCAACAATATTTGAAGGGACAATTTTGTATCTTTAGTTAAATTGCCACACTTTTCCCATTACTCTTGATCCTTCAAATATATGATGCCAATACGATTGTGAATATTTAATCCACTTTATTCATCACGAGTGGAGAAAATAAATGAGAAAAATGTTTCTAAACTCTGTTTATAGGCCTCACCAACAATACTAATGTGACATAAGTCAGGTCCCTATGTGGGCCCGACTAAAAAAAAAATTGTTTTCTAACAACTTTCAGGCTCAAATTCACCTGACACCATCTTTTGAATGCATCTGGATTGAAATAGTAAAGTAGGTTGTCACTAAAATTTTCTTTATGGCCTTTTTGCAAAATGGTGAGAATTGGCCAAGTGGGCTCTAGAATTGCCTTTGAAAACTGGGCAAGCGACCTCCTGGAGACATAAATACTTGCATGCATGTAGCCATTGGTACAGAGAATTGAATGCAATAGACCACTTGGAGAAATGGATCCCAAGGTGAAAGTTATTAATCAGCAAAGTTGCTTAGTTGAACTTTCTGCAACAATCAATTCTAAACAAATTAAAATTGATCCAATCTCCAATTTGCAAAAATAACAAATCAACTCCTAGGAGGCTGCCATTGGAGATATAAGCACATTTGGCTACACTGAGAACATGTACAAGAGGAATTAACTACAATCATCATCCATCAAAAGATATTAGGGGTCAAAGTTGACCTTAGTGAAAGGTTTTAGAAAATGCAGATGCAAAACTGAACAAATTGCATTTGGTTTTGATATGTTAAAAATAGAAAATTAGATCATTAGGCCCCAAAACTTGACATGTGAGTTCATTTAGGCATGGAGAAATTAGAACATCAATCATTTTGACTTGACAGTCATCCGGTTGCAAAATGCGGGCTCAAATAGGAGGCTACTTTGCAAAATTGGAGGTTTGCAAACAACACAAAAGTGTCAAAACCCTCCAACTTCAGTTTTTGAAAAACTGTCAAAACTCATCATGGGAAGCTAAAAATTGGCATGCACATTCACATATGACACATGAGCGGGTCTACAAGTGGGTTTGGCACCAACGTCAACAGGATTAGAAATATGACCCTCCAAAGTAGGTCACTTGGGTAGATTTATTAGGTGCACTTCTGAGAGTGTAGAGACAATTTTTTTGAAATGGGCACTTCAAATTTACAAAATTTGAGAGTGCCAATAGTGGCTCCAACTAGGGATGTATGTTCTCTATGAGAATAGAAAGATTCTAGATCTCTGGGGAGTAGACTAAAATCTGAGTCCATCAGGTGCATTCAAACTGCTCCTTTATTCATCTTCTTTTTCAACTTCATCTGGTGACCCCAGGCCACCAAATGAAAAAGGGGAGTCATTATTTACATCTGTCAAACACAATTCTGTAAAATGAATTGATCTCCCTCAACTTATGTTGGCCCTTGTCAAACCACAACAACATGAGTGATTGTACTTGTGCAAATGCAAGCATCAAGTTGCCTTTGTGCAAGTGGAAACCTACTCTTTGTTCAGCTTCGTCATCAAGTGGCAACCAAATCATATATGCCACTTCACTGCCACTCTCTTCATTTTTTGATTTTGTATCAAGTGGCAACATGAGAGGATAGTAATCAAGACCACATGAACACATAGTCTTATCATAGTTACTAACCTGATCATAATGGTTATGCTCAAAGAAAATACCATGCCTAAAAAACAATGTGTTATCCTCTTGTTTATTGAGCAAAGATTGCTCACTCACTTGTAACTCTTTTACTTGGATTACATCATAACTCAATCTGTCATCATCCAAAAAACACAACCCAAACACATTGCCATGTGTTTCAAGAGTTTGAGAATCAAATTTATCAACACAAAAAGCACTTTCATCTTCATTCAAATCATGACATTCAGCAAAAATGTCAACATCTCAAACAATGTTCTCAACCTCATGTTTATAGACAAGATCATTAGCATTCAACATGTTACCACAAAGGGAAGCTTCAAGTACAAGTTCATGTGAATCAAAACTTTAATTTGAAACAAATTCATCATAGTGAGTGTCAAAGACACATTCACCAATGCAAGGTGTATCAAAATCAACATCATCTCTTGCTTCTTCAACATGAAAATTTGAAACATACTACTCATGAGAGGAAATATGAATTGTAGGTCTAGAAAAAGGTCCCTATATGCATCAATATGATAGACACAATCACATTCCTCGTGTGCAAACTCATCATCAAATTTTTTGGTAGTTGTACTAATGTTTATCTGAAACATATTGCTCATGAGAGGAAATATGAATTTCAGATTGAGAAAAAAGGTCCTCATTTGCATCAATATGATAGACACAATCATGTTCCTCATGTGAAAACTCACCATGAAAGTTATTAGTTGTACCAATGTTTATCTCTACATTTTCACTTTCATGTACAACTATATAAATGCTTTCCTCATGCAAACATTCATTAATGGCTTCAAAGGTAGCAAAAGGAATAGAAGAAGGTAAAACATTAAGCATAACAAGAGTTCCTTGTTCATCATTATCAAATGATTGAACTAATAAATTTAACACATCTCCTACATGCATATCCTTCTCTTTGTCCACAATGCTACAACAATCAGCATGGCTACATTCCTCACTATCAAAGTGAAAATCAACATTTGTTTCTTCATGGAAACTTATCACACAGGATTGCTTTGACTGAAAATCCTTGCATACTCTGTCATTTTGATCTGATACACTGATTCTCTCAACAACATTCTTCAAATATATAGGCTCCTTTATCTCCTCATGAAATCTCTAATCAATGCTACATACTCTCAAAATATTGGTATAACCAAGTGTACTACAGTACTATTGATTACACATGTCTTCTTCAAACAAGATGTTCAATTCATATCCATCATATTCTTGTTTTTGTGAGCCTTTATAAACATTGTCATCATCTTCATTAGGGTACTTTTAATTCAAGAGGATTAATTCCATTTCCTGATCTTGAAATCCTCTTGATCACCCATACAAGAATGCTTTTCAGCTAGTTGCAAAATCCCATCTACAACACCATTGTTCTCATCGGGAAGACTTAAAACATTAGAATCAACATGATCTTCAATTGTATGTTCAAATTCCATAGAGGATAAAACACTCTCAGTATCATCTGCGTCATTTTAGCCTTCATTTGCTACAAAAAATATGCTTTCTATTTATGTATTTTCAAAGCAAATAGAAGACACTTCACATGTTTCATTTATCTCTTCATGACCATCATGGCTGCAATATTATTTTGGAAATATTTCTCATGTAGGTTGTTTAGAAACAACATCCTTATCACTACATGATGCACTATCATTCTTGTCTTCTACTATACCATCTACATCCATTGGACTAAATCTTGAAAAAGTACCATCACATATTTGAGTTAAGAGATGACTTCTAGATTTATCTATCATTTTCTCAATTATTGAAATCCATTGATATAAACATCCAAGGCTAGGGGGCTTCAAGTGAACTAGCACGGTACTCATACCTGGCCCATAATTCTCACAGAAAAAATCAGCAAAATGATTCATCAAGTCTTTCTAATTTTGGTATAGCAAGCAGAAATTTCATGAATCTATCTTGAAAATAATAGATAGATTCATCCTCCAAGCTTTCTATATCACATAGTGCATCAATATATGATTTAGACTCAGCCTTGTTTGCAATTTTCTCTTCAAATTCTTCTTGAGTATGGAGATTTCTATCTTCAGACAAGCATTCATCATTCACTATTGACTCATCTTTAAAAGAATCAAGGAAACATGTTCTAAGTTCATGCCATGAATTTATTGAATGCATTAGTAAGCAAGTAAACCAACCTTCAACCATACCTTCTAAATTTCTTACAAAAAATTTCTTGATAACATCTTCTTCTTCAATCTGACAATCTTCCATCAAATCAATTAAACATTGTACATGTTTTGATGTTGATTCTTCAAAATTGTCTCTAAACTTAGGAAAATATTCATTAATTCTTCTTGGGACAAAATATGGGTAACCTTGGATTTTACTAAAATCTAAAGGGTTGTATCTTTTCATTATCAAACACCTTCCTTTGAGGAGAAGGTTATGTTCTAAGCATGATATTACAACTTGTACAGAGAGAATTGAAACAACCATACATTTTGCAAATGAAAACTATTCCTTATACAACTATTCAATTACAATATTTAACCTCCCTTGCTTGTATTGCTTAATTTCACTAAATAAGGGGACCAAAGTTTTCTAGGATGTTCAAATATTGAAAGAATACCTAGAAACATTGCAACTACTGCAAATTTTTTGGAACTATTGTAGATTTTGAACTTTATTCACCTCTTCAACAGGTTCTTTTGACAAAGTCACCACCTCTCTTCTTAGAGGACTGAACTTCAAACAACATGAAGTTCTTTCACAGATAATTATCTTTCTGAGTTCCTTTCACCAGTAGAGCACCAAAAATCATGAATTCTTCAGGTTCACTACAACAAATTATTTCTCCAGGTTTGAAATCCTTTATTATTTGAACAAATTCAGAATGAAAAACAATAATGACTCTATGCAAATGATATGACTCTATGATTAACAATCTACAAGAAAATTTATGAGTGCATCCCCAATAGAGTTGTCATTTTTTTGGTGCTCCAAATCAAACCAAACCAACGAATCCTATACACTAGCCACTTTCTAATGATCAGATTCAATGGGGGATTTGTCCAACTGATAGGAAATGGAATTAGAACACATTTCCCCTACACTTCAGGCTCTGTAGGACCTAGGGGGTGACCCTTTAGCAACACCTAAAGATCCAAACACACAATTAACAGGATATTGCTTAACAGATAATGCTCTCACAAAATTATGCCAAGAACATAAAATATCATTCAACATTGGCAAGACATTGAGTGAATTTCATAAACTAGCATGGAGAATATGGCATATACAAGTACTCACAAAACATAATTGAAATGATTTTGATTTTAAAGAATTGGGACCCAACTAAAAATAGCAGAAGCATGATAATAGATCAATACCAAGAAATGGGCTATGGAGTCATATAACCATCATTCATCCTATAGTGTTGAACATTCTTTGAAGATAAATTTTCACATTATGACAACTAGACCACTGAAGTTTTATCATATAATTCTTCTTATAAATCCACTTGAAACACAACACTCTCATCACATTTGTTGAAGCAATTACACTATCCCCTGAACAATAGGAAATAATAAATGCAGCTTGTGTTTTTTGCATATGGCTTTGGGAGATTGTTTTTGGTTTCTAGTGTTGTCATTGATGGCAATTGGAGTCAATAGTATGGTCTGTAGTTTAGAAGTAGTTCCTACCGGAAAAAAAGGTAGAAGATTGTAATCTACTGGCATAAAGCATGAAGAACAAAGTATTCAGTTGATAATTTGGTCTAGATACTTCATCAGATCATTATTTTGTTATGTGGATCCCTAGGGAATCTTGTCAATCATGTATGTTACCTTATTAGTAAGTTTTGTGGTGTTGCATAAATCGGTGTATGAGTTAAGAGATTCGTTAGAATGATTTATTGTTTATTTTCTCATTATGGCCGACTTGTTGTGTATGGCATATTTTGGATGTATGAGGAATATTTGTTTAACTATTTATTATGTTGGGAATTTTTATTTGGGTCCCTACTATAGTCTAGTTGACTTGTGTGGGTACACATTAATTCTAATTGATGATTTGAGCTGACATGTGGAAGAATATTATATTTTGTTCGAAGCTGACATATAGCAATAAAATATTGTTAGCAGATATATATGTGAGATTGGAAAATAATTTTTGGTGTGTGTGGTGTGTGGAAAAAGAAGTGAGAAGGTGCGTAAGTGAAAAAATGTAGAACAAAAGTGTGAGCTAATATCAGAAGATTTATTGAAGTGAATTTTCTTTGTGCAGCAGAAGGGTTTTCATGTAAGAAGGTAGAGTAGAGAAGAAGTGTGAATTGGACAAGAGGTCTTGAATCTATTTTATGTGCCTCATTGGAACTGAATCCAAGTATTTGTAGATGTTATATTCTCAGTTCAACATTTTGTTGCAATCTCAAATATTTTGTAAGGTAGTGAGACTTCCGTATTTTGAGTAGTGAGCTCTTAGCAGTGTACTTGAATGCAAGTGCGTTCCCTTTTGATCATACTTTTAACAAAGTATACTTTGTGGATTAATCTCCATAGTGGTTTTTCCCCTAATAGGGTTTCCACATTAAAAATTTGGTGATATGGTGCTCACATTGTCTCTTTAATGAGTTTGCATGTTTCCTTTTGTTTATATGTTGTGAATCCTATTAAAGTTTAAATATTATTGTTGGTATTTTAAGATCTGATTTGAAATTCAAATATTGTGGAACACTAATTCACCCCCCGTCTCAGTTTTCCTAGTGTCCAACAATTGGTATCAGAGCTTGTTCCTCTTCTAAGTTTAACAACTTGAGGTGGATCTTGGATTACAATGGACTCAGGTGGTCTTCAATAGTATCTTATGGTGGCACTTGATGATCTTGATTAGTCTAAAGTAGAGGTCATGGAACTAAAAGAAAATATTGTGGCTTCCAAAAAGTTTATTCAATCACTAAAGGATAAAATAAATGAGTCAAATGAAAAGAGGAAAGAACTATGTGTTTAGTTGAAGAAAAAAGAAAGAAAAGGTCCAAAAGATGTTCATCTAGACCAAACCCTAAAATAAATAACAGAAGAGTGTGAAAAGCTTTCTAAGGACAATGTTTCCTTAAAGCTTGAAATGAAATATGTAGTGATGAAGCTAACTAAAGAGATTGAAGAAATAAATAAGAATGAGGAGAAACTAGCCCAGTCCTTGAAAGAAAAATATAAAGAATGCAGCAGAATTAATAGTGGATTCATTCAGCTGGAGATTGAACTGCAACAATCTAGAAACAATGAACAAGAGCTTGAGAGACAATTAGTTATTCTCAGAGATGAGCTTGCTACTGCAAATGAGTTTAAGGAGAAGTTCAAGATCAATTCTGCTAGGCTTGATGGGATAACTAAAGATCAAAAGGATGCAAATGATAAGTGAGGTATTGGCTATGTGAAGGGTGAGAGCTCTAGATCTGAACAAAAGGACCCTAAAAAGAAGAAAAAAGGTAGAAGACATCTAGTAAGGCAACCCAATGCTCAAAAATTTAATGGATATTGCTTTGTTTGTAATAAATTTGGACATATAGATTCTCAGTGTAGAAGAAAGATAAACTCTAGCACTCCATCATTTTCTGGTCAGTGTTTTAAATGCAAGAATTTTGGTCATAAGTCATTAGAATGTAGAAGTATGTCTATCAGTATAAGGATCATTAAATGCTACTCATGTGGAATATTTGGACATGCTTCTAATCAATGTAGATCAGGATGAAATCAATGGAATGGATGGTATAGAAAGAAGAATCTGGTATGCTACAATTGTATCAAATTTGGTCACATTGCAAGATTTTTCTGGAACAAAAACATGGATAAGAGAGGTCCAGTTTATCAAAGAAAAAATTCATAGAAAGGTGATAAGGGAAAAGGAAAAGAATATGTGGAAGAGATAAGAGATTAGATGAAGAAAATGTGGGTAAAGAAGAGTGGATCTAATGAAGGTAATAAGACTATACTGGAAGCTCCCTCTGGTAAATCATCCAACAATTGATTTCTAACCATTGGCCTAGGGGCAGTCTTCATGAAAATATTTTCCCCCCTTTGTTTAGTTGGTACAAGATCGTAGGAAGTTGTCAGCTGGTGTGTTATTCATCCTCAAATGTATTGGTGATCGCTTCTTGAAGGTCTGCAAATGGATTTTTCTCTTACTATTTGAAAACAGAGTAACTGAAACTTCTAGGGAAAAGCATTTAATGCGACAAGGAAGTTAGGTGTGCAAATTTATAAAAGGGCATTTGGAAACCTCATTTGTCACCATGCACTGAAGAAAAATAGTTGGAAAACCTTTCCAACAAAATTTTGAAAGTCAATTTAGCAACGAATTCTCCAAGTATTTTTGTTAATTATCAATTTCATACTTATTCTATGATTAGTAGAGCCCTGTTTGGTATAGAAAATGAAGCAAATCAAAGGAACAATAACTCTAGATGAATATAGTAGTTGAAAAGGTCAGGGATGCAAGAAATTTTGTCTGCCATCGAATTGAAGAAGCTTGGAGGGGTGAAACATAAGAACTTGGACATCTGGAATGAATTTTCTCATTTCATCAACACGGAGGTAGTTTGGTTTATCTTGAATAGATCAGATGGTGATATCCTTACTCTAGATAAGCCCTATCAAATTTCTAAGGATGCAATAAAAAATCTAACAAGATTGTGCAATATTGGTGTTGTTCTGAAAAAGTCGATTTGGAATGTCAAAGTCGAAGTCCTAACCAGAGTAATAGGAGATCAGAGGGCTTTGGTAATCTCAATAATCAAGGATCCATTAATGAGGTATATTGCACATGGAATTTCTTATAAAATTTTCTTTAGAAACAGAGAAGGATCAACCTTAGTAAGTGAGGTGTATATCGCTCACAAGATGATAATAGAAAATGAAGAATTTGATCTATGTGGATTGCTAAAGCATTAATTGATGGAGAATGTGCAATTGATGAAGGATATAGATTACTACTTCAGGTTTGCTACCCTTACTATATGAATTATGATGCATTTCCTAAATTTCTTGCCTCAGAATGACAATGTGGTATGGAAGGAAAATATGTCGGTTTGCAAACAAATTTTTGAGCATTTCAACTCTTTTGAAAATGGTGAACAAGCTTATGAAAGCTTCTTTAGGAACTTGTTAGGAAAGTTTTTTGTAAGTGATATTCCTCTCCCGGTAAAAGTAGTTGAAGTTGGATCATCCTCTGGTAAGGCAAAGAAAAAGTAGAAGAGAGGAAGAGAGTTGGTTTGTGACACTCTTCCAACACCTAAGTCAACAAAAGTTGAGGGAAAAGGTAAAGAGAAAATGGTTTTGGGTATAGTGTATGAAGACTCTGAGGAATATACACCAAGAGATGAACCAAAACTATGTGAACCAGATGTGAAAATAGCAAAAGAAAGTGATGAAGAAGGTGTTTTACTTAAAGAAAAGATATTGTAGATTGTTTAGGAAGAAGATGGAATGCAAAAGATAATTGACATATGGATAAATGGGACATCATATGAATAGGACCTCATTGAGGAAATTTTAGGAAGATACTTTATTGATAACAACATTAAATTGGAGAGTCAACATAATGTACTTCCAAAAGAATTGATTGAATGTATTAGGGAGGCTATGGACCCTATGCCTTTGGATAGAAAAGAGGATGAAATAATCTCACATCTGAAGATGTAGTTTAGGCTATCTCTCACCAAACTGAAAAAGAAAATGAATGTGTTAAGATAGTGCATTGACTCAGCAAACAAGATCTACAATTACTATCTTAGGTGGCCTCATGTGATTGGAAAATACAAGAACAAGTTGGAACAAATTGAGAATGAGCTTGTCAAAATCGAATAGGACTACAATATGTTTCAGGAAAAGGATGGAGAAGTTAAGAAGAATATTTATGAGCTACAGATTGAGCATGCAAAGGTTCACTCTACCAAAAACACTCTTATGGACACTTTCTGGAAAATGAAGGATCAAACTGAATGTAGATTAGAGAAAATGATTGAAGCTCTGAAGAAAGGAGAAATGTTGGAAGGAGCCATTACCATTCCCAAATCTCTTGTCCAAGTTATCAACATAACATTAGAAAATAACAGTCTGATAATTGCTAATGGGATTGCAATGGACTCTTGGAAAAAATTTCTCCCAAAAATGAAAGATCAGTATAAAATATTTTTTTGAATTTAGTAGCAGTTCCAACATTTCTTTTGATGAATTGGAGGAGAGAATGCAGTAAGAGAGATACAATAAGAATATTAAATGGGAAGAGAAAGTAGTGAAATTGTTTATCATTGATGTCAAAGGGGGAGAGAATGTAGTGAAAATTTCCTTGACATCCAAAGGAGTAGTTTTTTGAGTTTTGACACTTAGTCATTTTTCACTAAGTGTTGCCATCAATTCCAAAGGGGGAGATTGTTGGCATATAGCTTTGGGAGATTTTTTTTGGTTGGTAGTGTTTTCATTGATGGCAACTGGAATCAATATTATGGTTCACAGTTTAGAAGTAGTTCCTACTGGCAAGAAAAGTAGAAGATTGTAATCTACTCGTAGAAAGCATGAAGAACAGAGTATCTACTTGATAAGTTGGTCTAAATACTTCATCATATCATTATTTTGTTGTTTGGATCCCCAGGGAATCTTTTCAAGCATGTATGTTACCTTATTGGTAAGTTTTGTGGTGTTACAGAAATTAGTGTACGAGTTAAGAGATTCAGTAGAATGATTTATTGTATATTTTATCATTATGGTTGACCTGTTGTGTATGGCATGTTCTGGATGTATGAGGAATATTTGTTTAACTATTTCTTATGCTGAAATTTTGATTTGGGTCCCTACTATAGTCTAGCCAACTTGTGTGGGTACCCATTAATTCTAATTGATGATTTGAGCCGACATGTGGAAGAATATTATATTCTGTTCAAAGCCGACATATAGCAATAAAATATTTATAGCAGATATATATGTGAGAACGAAAAATAATTTTTGGTGTATGTAGTGTGTGGATCAAGAAGTGAGGTGTGTAAGTGAAAAAGTGTAGAAAACAAGTGTGAGCTAATATCAAAAGATCTGTTGAAGTGATTTATGTTTGTGCAGTAGAAGTGTTTTGATGTAAGAAAGTAGAGCAAAGCAGAAGTGTGAATTGGACAAGAGGTCCATAATCTATTTTATGTGAGTCATTGGAACTGAATCTAGGAATTTATAGATGTTATATTCGCAGTTCAACATCTTTTTGTAATCTCAAATATTTTGTAAGGCAGGGAGCCTTACCTATTTTGAGCAGTGAGCTCTAGGTAGTGTGCCTGAATGTAAGTGAATTTCCTTTTGATCATACTTTTAATAGAGTATACTTTGTAGATTAATCTCCACTATGGTTTTTCCCCTAAAGGGTTTCCATGTAAAATTTTTGGTGTTATGGTGTTCACATTTTCTCTTTAATGAGTTTGAATGTTTCCTTCTATTTATATGTTGTGAATGCTATTAAAGTTTAAATATTGTTGTTGATAGTTTAAGATATGATTTAAAATTAAAATATTGTGGAACATTGTTTCACTACCTTACCCTCTCAGTGTTCCTAGTGTCCAACATGTTCTTCATTAAAGCAGTTACATCATTCAAAAAATAGAAGGAAACAACAGATATAACTCAAATGTAGAAAATGTGCATGAAAAGACTCAGACAATTTTATTATTGAATCCAAAAGAGTATTATAGTTTAGCTATGGGGACAATTATCAACTAAAATAAGCATGAAAGCATAATTCAGAACACACTTTTAGTTTAATGACTTGGTTACAATCATCCTATCATTACAGTCTACCCAGAGTTTTTTCCTGCCTTGTAGAGCTTTTAGAAAAATTTGGAATCCAAAATCCATTACAATGAGAGAAGAATGAGAACAAATAGAAAAAAAAATCAGCCCTAATACTGATCCATTGGAGACATCTGGCAGCTCCATTCCCGTTGATCAACAATTTGCAAAGCTTCTCTCATCTCTCTGTAGCAACAAACTTTTCATCCAAATTTTCCTTTGCCTCAAGTTGTCAAGCAACTGAAAACTTTCCCATGTGGAGAATCTCCAAATTCACCTAGCTTTTGAAAATATCTCCCTATGAAAATTTTATTTCTACCTCTGTAAACATTCACCTTTTCCTTTTATTTTTGCTTATGTTTGCACTCTATTATTCACCTCCCAGCAAATAATATTTGTCTATAAAGAGAATAAATTCACTTTATAAAATATCCCAGGCTCTCATTTAATATTTTAATGCCTAGCAATAAAATATTTCACTTTCCACTTTAGAAGGTGAATATTTAATTCACATTGCTCCCATGTTTTACCTTATACTTCACATTTGAAATATTTTCCCTTTTCAAATAATAATCTGCATTGGGTAAAATATTTTACCCATCCATCTTTGAGCTTTTCTCCAGCCATTTATTTACTCCATTGTATCTGCTTTTCCCTTTTGTGCTCAACAACATTTAATAAAAAATTTTACATTAAAATTAAAATATTTAAATGTTCCCTTAGGCCACATTTAATTCACCTTTCTTCACGCCCACCATTGCATGTGGCTTTCTTTCGCTCACCCCGTGGGAGATAATAAACCTACATTTTAAACCCATGAGATGGCAGGGAAGGAAAAATATTTTAATATTTCCTTGGGTATATTAAAGTATACCCATGCATTTATTTGTTTTTAGGGACCCACCATTCACATGGTCTCTCACTAACCCCATGGCCATATCTCGTGAGCAATTTTGGGTAGCGAGTTGGCAAGGAAGGGCTTGGATTTAGCTACAAGTTGACCTTCATTCCTTTCCATTGATCTCTTTTTTTCATGCATTACTCGAGCTCTGCACATTCTTCATTCATGGGGGCAGATGATCCTCTCTGTACAATTCCTCTGGTAGTATTAGTCACATTTTCTTGAAAGCTTCGAAGGATTTCCAACAAACCCATCCTATGCATATTCTGCAACATGGCATCTAATGAAGTTATATTCACTTTATTTGATTCTTTTAAAAAAAATCCCATGCATATCTGGGTCATCGCACCATGCACTGGATCCATCCATATACCGTGAAGAGCAGCCTCATGGAACTATGGAAATCCTCCATATAGTGGCTAGGAATTTGCTTTAGGGTTTTTGATAGCCTAGATCATTCCATTCATTCCTTGAAATTTTATAGTCTTTTAACATTCCATTCTAGTTTTCCTCTGTTTGTGGTGCCTCCTTGTAATAAGCATCAAATTTTCTAAATGTTGTGATTGATTTGCATACCCTATCCAAGTGTGTTGCCGTGTATTTTCTTGAAGGTTTCTAAAGTCCTCATCAAAGCATCTAATTTGTACATACCCAACAATCACTATTCCATGAGACCACATTTATTGGAGGCCTCTATCAAAAAGGTGTGTGCCTCTTTATTTGGTGCGTTGGCTGCCAATATTCACTCTTTAAATTTTTACTTACAGATACCTTGTTGTTGGCACCACTTCCCATTCACCTAGCATATTGGATTTAAAGTTTTTGGGGCTTGGATCAGCCTATTCCCTATTTGACTGCACTGGTGCTCCCTCTCAATCATCCTCCAACTTGCTGACTTTAAATTCTTTGAGACACCTTGATGTCTAGTGCCTCCCTTCAGCAATGGATCATTTCATGAGATTACGTTTAAAATAGGCATCTTGTCAAATAGGCCATGTGCCCAGCCTATGGTTCGATGGATGCCCATTGATGCTCTCCCTAGATCTTGTTGTTGTGTATGGTGGCACCTAGTTGCTGATAGAATTTTCAACAAATCAATTTTGCACATACCTTTCAAAACTCTCACATAAACTCTAAGCCCTCTCTCAAACCCAATTTGTAGATCGATTCATTCTCTGCAACCTCAATGGTTTCTCCTTAGAGACAACCCTTTATTCTCTATTGCATGTTTCTTTATCTAAATGTGAATCAACGGCTTTATATTTTAATTGGCTCACCACTTATTTCAATACAAAGAAAGTATCAATTATAAACTATATCAAAGACTACCAAACATGTATTTGTTTTATAAAATCAATCTGCAAATGCCCAACTACATTAAATTCAAATTGGCTATCTTTTGTCTTTGAATCTCATCTTATTCTTTACAATCAAGCTATTCTTGCATTAAACCCATCCCCTATTTGAACTATATTTTGTTCTCTTTCCCTTTGTATTGATTTTTTTCTAGTGAAGCACCATTATTCCCTCTGCTTCAAACCATATGCATAATTGATTTTCCCTTTCAAGTATCACATAGTTGTCTTGACAACCCAACAAGATTTGATGGAAGAATTTTGTATCTTTAGTTAAATTGCCACACTTTGCCCATTCCTCTCAATCCTTCAAATATATGATGCCAATATGATTGTGAATATTTGATCCACTTTATTCATAATGAGAGGAGAAAAGAAAAGAGAAAAATGTTTCTAAACTCTATTTATAGGCCTCACCAACAATACAAATGTGGCATAAGTTGGGTCCCTATGTGGGCTCGACTAAAACAAAATTCATTTTCTAACAACTTCCAGGATAAAATTCACCTAACACTGTCTTTTGAACACATCTGGAGTGAAACAGTAAACTAGGTTGTCACTAAAATCTGCTTTATGGCCTTTTTGCAGAAGGGTGAGAACTAGCCAAGTGGGCTCTGGAATTACCTTTGAAAACTGGGCAAACGACCTCCTGGAGACATAAAAACTTGCAGGCATGTAGCCATTGGCCTAGAGAATTGAATGCAATAGGTGGCTTGGAGAAAGGGATCCTGAGGTGAAAGTTATTAATCAACAAAGTTTCTTAGTTGAACTTTCTACAACAATCAATTGTTCTGAACCAATTAAAATTGATCCAATCTCCAGTTTACAAAAATATCAAATCAACTCCTGGGAGGCTTCCATTGGAGATATAAGCACATTTGGGTACATTGAGAACGTGTACAAGATTAATTTTCTTCAATAATCATCCATCAAAAGATATTAGGGGTTAAAGTTGACCTCCCTAAAAGTTTTCAGAAAATGCATATGCAAAGCTGAACAAATTGTGTTTGGTTTTGATCTGTTAAAAATAGAAAATCAGATCATTAGGCCCTAAAACCTGACATGTGAGTTAATTTAGGCATGGAGAACTGAGAGAAACAATCATCTTGACTTGACAGTCATTCAGTTGTAAAATGCAGGCTCAAACAAGAGTCTACTTTGCAAAACTGAAGGTTTGCAAACAACAAAAAAGTGTCAAAACCCTCCAGCTATTCTTTTTGAAACATTGTCAAAAATCATCATGGGAAGTGGAAAAATTGACATGCACATTCACATATGACACGAGTGGGTCCACAAGTGAGTTTAGCACCAAAATCAATAGGCTCCGAAATATGACCCACCAAAGCAGGTCACTTGGGTAGATTTATCAAATGCACTTCTGAGAGTGCAGAGGAATTTTTTTTGAAATGGGAAATTGAAATTTGCAAAATTTGAGATTTCCAACACCACCTAAGGGGACTCATTCACCCGAAATGGTGAATGTGTCCCACCTTAGGTATTTGAAGTGCGTTTCAAAATTTAAGTGTTTTAAATGATGTTTAATAGGTTTATTCTAAAAAATACACATAAGGTCTGCGGATGTAAAATAGGGCTAATTAAAGCATAAGAAGGTCCAATTATTAATGAAAATCCTAGGAAAGAGTTAAATTTTGTTACAACACTTTACAACACTTTGAAATAAGACTTGGTAAATGATAAAAAGAGGCTATTTAAGTGAAATACAATAACAAGACCCTAGAAAAGTGTGAAAGTGTGTTACAAAATTTTACAACACTTAAGTAAGGTACCACTTGAACATTAAATCAAGGCACAACTAAGCCAAAGTCACAAGGAGGGCCCAAATGAGACAAAAAAAAAGTAGAAGGGTTACTTTTTCGATGTCCACAGTTTCAAAATTATTGAAGGATGTAGAAGGATGTGTTGATGAGGCTAAGGCACTTTATCAATATGGCATGAAGTGGCTTGAAGCCATACAAAAAATAAAGAAGGAGATGGAATCTATTGAGTTCCAAATCAATGTTTCCTCTAGTGCCTATAATATGTAACTTGACCTCACAAGTGTAACAAGGAATGCCATTGAATACATGCACAAGAAGTTATTCTAGCTATAGGCACAAAAAGAGCACATTATTTTGTAGTTTGGAGAGATAAGGGATTTGGTCAATCCCAAATTATTTCTCATTTCAAAATCTATCCTAAGTGTAGATAAAGAAAAGAAGATGAATCTGATACATTCTATTGTGGAAGAGGGAGAAGAACTATTATTAGTGTTTGAAATGCAAAGGGTGTCTGCAAGATCATGATGGGCCAAAAAGTGGCGATATGATGGGTATGTGGCTGACGACTTTCTTTTACCCAAAATTGATGAAACAAAAAGGTTTTTTAAATGAGATTCTCAACTTTCCACCAATATAAATTATGCTTTACTTTGAATTTAATAAATAATTATTATTCATTTTCTATTTGGATTATTACTAAAGTCCTGATTGATCGACTAATTGAAAAAAATATATAGCTTTCAAATGGTACCACATTTTTTGAATTTGAAACATGTGTTACATTCTATGCTTCAAATACTATAGGATTAAAAAAAAAATTGAATTTCATGAAGTTTTGACCAAGTTAAGGTGGTCAGACATATGAGTTTTTATATTTTTTAAAAGTTGTAATAAAAGAATCATAATTAATTATTTACTTGGAAAAATATTACAAAAAAATATGCAACACATCAGGATGTGATTTCTCTACTTATATCTAAAATTTTATAAAAAAATATTATCATTTTATTGTGGTTAGGGTGGTTAGACAGACACCTACTTATTTTTTCCTTGAAATTTAAGTACTGCTGCATTGAAATTACAAATTTTCACCAAATAGATTTTTTAAAAAAAGTAAACCTAGTAGTATAGAAACTACATTCAATTTTCTATAGATCCTATTATTATATTTTTTTGAAATAAAATAGATAACTTATTCAAATTTTTACGTCAAGTTGCCTAACTCTGATTTTTCTGAAATTTTTGCCACTTAAGGGCCTTTTTTTTTTTCCATGATGATCTTGCACATACCTCAAAGAAGGATGCTTGTGGAGGATGAAAGAGAATTAGATAATGGAAAGCAATCTTGGGAAGATCACGTGAAGAAGTTGCAAGAATCAACCACCTTTAGTTGACTCATTTTTTAATCTTTTTTATGCATTTATGTTCAAATTCTTTGTAAATATGCAGACAATATAAATATTTTTTTTCAATACCTTCTTGGTTTTTTTCTCCAATACATGACTCAAGGGGAGTCAATTCATTATTTCGCAATTGTATATAGAGATACACAATTCAAGGGGAGTTTCAGTAAGAGACAAAATAGTTTGTATCAGAACCATTTTCCCTTGATGTCAAAGGGGGAGAGTATTTTTGGAGCCTTTTGGCATGTTGCCATCAATGACAAAGGGGGAGATTGTTGGAAGTTTGGGGAGATTATTGAACTTTGTCATTGATGATGTTGTTTGGAAACATGAGTGTGTATGGTGAATAAGGGCATGATATAGTGTTGTCTTTTATGTCAACATTGTTGCAAATCATTTTGATCAGTCTTGACTACTTTTTGAGATGTTAAGGAAGACATTTGTGCAAGTTGTTTTTATCCAAAAAGATCAATTGGATAAAAATTTGACTAAAGTGTCAAATCTACTAGTTTAGTGTAACAATGTGTCATTTTTTGGGTCTACACAACTCCACAAATGGAGATATCATTATGTGCTTCTAACATTATTTTGGTGGATGTTAGATGTATCTAATTCCAACATTTCATCATATTTTGATGAATGGATCAATAGATATGGAAGAGTTTTTTGAGTGTACTGGGTGTGCATTTTTTAGGTGAAAGTTGTTGTGAAGGATTTTTTTGGTTTTCAAGGTATTTTTGGAATATTCCAAAAAAAACCATGTGACATTTTTTTCTATGATTTGTTATTGGATCAAAAGAAGCGTGCACTTAAAATGTTAATGGTGTTTACATGGGTAACAATTGACCTTGGTGTTTGCAATAATTGCACTAGATATTTATTATTTAAAGAAGCATTTGGTAGCATGGCATTACATATTTTGGTCCTAGACAAGGAGTATTTTGGTTCACTTTGTTGGTATGTGGCGACTGATCATGCTATACTGTATATCCCATGGTATACTATACACCCCGGCCCCTATGCCCCGGGCGGGGGTTTGGGGGTGGTAGCCCCCGAAAAGCGGGGGTTCGAGGGCGGCAACCCCCAAGAAAAATTTTCCTCCTACTTTTTCGCGTGATCACCAAAAAAGGGAAAAAATCAACAAAAAAGGAAAAATCCATTTTTGTAGAACCCTAAAATCTAGAAGCTTCTAAGCTTGTTAAAAAGGGGTTCATATGGGTATTACAGTATGATGAAAAACACGATTATTCGCAAGATTGTAATAGGTTTTACATTGGATAATAAAAGTATTGGATGGCTACAGTTTGGTGGATGTAGCCCAGATTGGGTGAACCACATTAAATTCTCTTTGTTATGATTTATTCTTTGTGTGTTTTAGTTTCTATGTTTATTACTTACATCTGCATTTAATTGTTAGATATCTACCATTTCTAACCCTAACAAGTGGTATCAGAGTGGGTTGTGTTTTGATTATCATCTTAGGAAGCTCTCACGACTGAGTGGGAGTCTCATGGTTGAGTGGGAGCAATGGAAGACGAGGGTAAGAAGGTTGAGAAGTTTAATGGGAAGAACTATCAGTTATGGAAGATGCAGATGGAGGACTATCTCTATAAAAAGGATTTATGGTGGCCATTGGAAGGGAAAACCAAGAAACCCGCAACAATTTATGATGAGGACTAGGAGATCTTGGATAGAAAGGCTCTTGGCAGTATTTGTTTATGCCTGGCACAATCGGTGGCATTCAATATTACAACAACAAAGACAACTCAAGAGTTGATGGAAACCCTGGCGAAGTTATATGAAAAGCCTTCTGTTTCAAATAAGGTATTTCTTATGAAGTGTTTATTTAATATGAAAATGGTAGAAGGTGGGTTAGTTACAAATCATTTAAATGAGTTTAATATGGTCACCAATCAATTAACTTCTGTAAAAGTAAACTTTGATAAAGAAGTTAGGGCTCTTTTGATTCTGTGTTCTTTGCTTGAAAGCTAGAATAGCTTGGTAATGGTTGTTAGCAATTCTGTTTCTAGTTCGAATACATTGAAATTTGATGATGTTGTTGGTGTTATTTTGAGCAAGAAAATCCGTAGGAAAAGCTCAGGTGGAACATCCACATCAGGCAGTGTTTTGAATGCAAAAAGCAGGGGAAAAACAAAGGAGAGAGGAAACGATTCCAAAAATCATGGGAAGTCATGAGGAAAATCAAAGGACAGAAGGTCCCAATCTAGAAACAAGAAGGATTGCTGGTACTATGGTAAGTTGGGTCATTTGAAGAAAGATTCCTGGTCTTGGAAAAATAAAGTAGACAAAAAGGAAGGAAGTAAAGGGGAAAATGTGGTAAGTAATAAATCTGATGAGGATGCTTTGATTCTTTCCCTTGATAATGCTGATGATTCTTGGGTGTTAGATTCAGGGGCTTCATTTCATGCTACCCCCCATAGAAGTTATTTTCTTGATTATGTCCAAGGGGATTTTGGGCTAGTTTATTTAGGAGATAATGAATCCCATCAGATTGTTGGAAAGGGAAGAATCAAGATTAAGCCGCAAAATGAGAATCATTAGCTACTACATGAGGTAAGGCATGTTCCAAAGTTAAGTAGAAATTTAATTTCAGAGGAAACTAGATGATGAAGGTTGTGTTGTTACTTTAAGTGATAAAATTGAGGGTCACAAGGTGCCTTAGTGGTAGCAAAAGGTGTGAAAGTAGGCACCTTATATCTTTGTACAGTCATACTATTCCTTCTACTTTAATTGTTATAGAAAAAGGTCAATGTTCAGGAACAGTTGCTGCAGTTCAGCAGGTAGAAGATCATACAGTTGTTGTGGACTTTGAATTAGCACTGTGGCATAATAGACTTGGGCATATGAGTGCAAAAGGTATGAAAGTACTTCATTCAAATAATGTTTTACCAGGTCTAAAATGTGTTAATATGGATTTCTATGAAAGTTGTGTGTATGGAAAACAAAAGAGAGTTAGTTTTCTCAAGGATGGGAAGCTAAAGAAATATGAAAAATTGAGCTTGTGCATCATGCATGTATAGGACCAGCTCATGTATCTTCTCTTGGTGGCTCTCTGTATTATGTTACATTCATTGATGATGCAACTAGGAAGGTATGGATTTATTTCCTTAGGCAGAAATCTAATGTATTTGAAAATTTTTAAAAATGGAGAAGCTTGGTTGTGAATGAGAAAGGTAAAAGGTTAAAATGTCTCAGATCTAATAATGGTGGTGAGTATTGCAGTAAAGATTTTGAAGATTATTGTTCCTCTAATGGTATTCATAGGAAAAAAATGGTTCCAAGGACTCCATAGGAAAATGGTGTGGTTGAGCGCATGAATAGAACAATAATGGAGCGTGCACAGACTATGAGATTGCATCTTGGGCTGCCTTTAAAATTGTGGGCAAAGACTATAAACACTATTGTTTATTTAATCAATAGAGGTCATTCTAATCCTTTGGGTTGTGGTATTCCAGAGGAAGCATGGAAATGTAAGAAGGTGAGTTATTCTTTTCTCACAACCTTCGGTTGTGAAGCATTTGCACATGTAGATTCTAAAAATAGAACCAAGCTTGATGCAAAATCAAAGAAATGTGTATTTGCTGGATATGACATTGATGAATTTAGTTATAGGCTTTGGAATTTTGAAAATCAAAAAATTATGAGAAGCAGGGATGTCATATTCAATGAGAAATTATTGTACAAAGATCTGTTGTTGTAGCATGAGAAGAAATAAAATGATTATGCAGTGTTGGATGATATTCCAAACAATGATGTTTTAGTGGTTCCTCATGCTGGGCAACAACAACAACAACAAATACCACAAACTCCTGTTAGATGATCTTCAAGGATAAGTAGACCTCCAGAAATATTCTCTTCCTCTTTGTATATTATTTTGTTAACTGATGCTGGTGAACAGAATATTATGATGAAGCTATGCAGGTGGATACCAAGGTTCAGTGAGAGCATGGAATGGAAGAAGAAATGGATTCCTTGCTGAAAAACCAGACTTGGGAATTATGCAAGTTTCCTGCAGGTAAAAAGGTTTTACCAAACAAATGGATTTATAGGCTGAAAGAGGAGGATGGAAGTAAGAAAATATTTAAAACCAGATTAGTTGTAATGGGATTTGCACAGAAACAGGGTATTGATTTTGATGATATTTTTTCTCCTGTTGTTAAAATGACTTCTATTCATATTGTTTTAAGTATTATGGCTGCTAAAGATTTGCATTTAGAACAGCTTGATGTTAAAATAGCCTTTCTCCATGGTGATTTGGAAGAGGAAATATATATGGATCAGCCACAAGGATTTGAGGTCAAAGGTAAGGAGAAACTAGTTTGCAGATTGAAGAAAAGTTTATAAGGCTTGAAGCAAGCACCTCGGCAATGGTAGTTGAAATTTGATAGTTTTATGGCTGAGCAAGGCTACAACCAGTGTAATTCTAACCATTGTGTTTATTTTAAGAGGTTGGATAATGACAGCTACATTATTTTGTGTTTATATGTTAATGACATGCTTGTAGCTAGGTCTAACATGGATCACATAAGTGAGCTAAAACAACAATTAGCAAAATATTTTGCTATGAAGGATTTGGGGGCAGCAAAACAAATCCTTGGTATGAAAATTTGTAGAGATAGGAAAAACAAAAAATGTTTTTATCTCAGGCTAATTATGTTGAAAAGGTGTTGCAGAGATTTCATATGGAGAATGCAAAAGCTTTCAGCACACCTTTGTCTAGTCATGTTAAATTGACTAAGGATATGTGTCCAAAGACACAAGAGAAGGAAGAAAAAATGTCCAAGGTACCATATGCTTCAGCTGTAGGCAGTTTGATGTATGCCATGGTATGCACGAGACTAGATATTGCACATGCTGCAGGAGTTGTTAGTAGGTATTTGAGTCATCCTAGAGTTGAGCATTGGAATGCAGTAAAATGGATTCTTAGTTACTTGAGAGGTACATCCAATAATTGTCTATGTTTTGGGGGCTCTAATACTGATTTAAAAGGCTATGTTGACTCAAATTTGGCAGGGGATATAGATACTAGGGAGAGTACCACAAGTTATGTATTTACAGTTGGTGGGACAATAGTGAGTTGGATTTCATGATTACAGAAGGTGGTTGCTTTATCCACCACAGAGGCAGAGTATGTTGTTGCAACAGAAGCGGCAAAGGAGATGATATGGAAGCAACTTTTCATGGATGAGTTGGGAAAACAACAGGCTAGAAATTACTTGTTTACAGACAGCCAGAGTGCTATACATCTTGCAAAGAATTCTGCTTTGCATTCTAAAACAAAACAAATACAGTTGAGATATCATTTCATTCGTTTGGTGTTGGAGGATGGACAAGTCAAGTTGGACAAGATACATACGAATGTCAATCCAACGGATATGTTTACGAAGGTGGTGAAAAGGGAGAAGTTGAGCTCCTCTTTAGCTTCAATTGGCCTTCAAGGTTGAATTCAAGTATAATAGAGTAGTAGGGTCCAAGGTACTTATTTCCAGTGGGAGTTGTAATTGTAGTAGTGTCATCTAGGATCAGTCTCCAAGTGGGAGATTGTTGGTATGTGGTGACTGATCATGCTATACTATATAGCCCATGGTATACTGTACACCCTAGCCCCTATCCTTGCCAGGGTCTGGGGTTGGGCTAGGCCCCAGCCGGGGGTTTGGGGGTGGTAGCCACCGAGAAAAAATTTCCTCCTACATTTTCATGTGATCACCGAAAAAGGGAAAAAATCAAAGAAAAAGGAAAATTCTATTTTTGTAGAACCCTAAAATTTGGAAGCTTCTAAGCTTGTTAAAAAGGGGTTCAGATGGGTATTACAGTATGATGAAAAACATGATTATTCGCAAGATTGTAATAGGTTTTACATTGGATAATAAAAGTATTGGATGGCTGTGGTTTGGTGGATGTAGCCCGGATTGGGTGAACCACGTTAAATTCTCTATGTTATGATTTATTCTATGTGTGTTTTAGTTTCTTTGTTTATTACTTAAATCTGAATTTAATTTTTAGATATCTACCATTTCTAACCCTAACACACTTTCACTTCTATCCATTATGGAAGTGTTTTGGTGCTGACCTAATTTGAATTTGCACAGTTGAGGTACATTGTTGACCTTTGAGAAAAATTTTAAGGTTGAAGATGATATAAATATGAGTTGATTTTTTTAGTGATGCAAAGATAGACAAGTATGATGTGAATGATATGAATCACAAAGTGTTAGAGTGTGAATTTGAGAAGTACAGTGTAATCTTTCATGTGTTAGACTACTAGATGTAGTGAGAATAAGGTGTCTACAATTCTGCGGTCAAGTTGTGAAGGTGTTGGTGATATTATGGTGGATTTCTCTATGTAACTATTGGAACACAACAATCTAGAGGGTGGTGAATCAATAGATACTAAAAATTTTAGTTCTAAAAACCCTTATGCAGATTCAAGCCTTAACTCAAATATGTAGATAAAAGCATGAACAAATATAACAATCGCATGCACAAGAGATATCAAACACATAATGTACGTGGGAAACCAAAGATGGGAAAAACCATGGAGAGAAATGCTACTTGGATCTACTGTCCTTATCCAGCCTCACAAGCAATGAAATTCAATTACAATTTTAAGGGCTCCAACCATAAGGAAGCACCAACTCCCTATTTTAGAAGCTTCAACTTCAAGGAGACTACAATCCCCTGCTTTGAGTGCCAACTCAGTACAAAATGAGGCAACAACCTCTAGAAAATTACAAACTCAAATATGCATAAAATTGGTTCTATATAATCTATAATGCATCAATACATTCAGTACATAATTTTAGTGATACACTTATCTTTATCTACTCACTCTCATACAACTATAATTAGCTTCAAATGATGATTGTACACTCTATTAAACTAACTTAGTAACATTTTCACACTATATCCTTCTTTCACACACATATCAACTACACATACTTCTAAACTACTCTGTTTTTATATTAAACTCTGCCTTCATCGACAAGCAATGCCAATCACACTATAACCCTAATTTGAATTCAATGAATTATTTCAATTTTAGAAAAAACTAAATCTAGGGTTTCTTGTGTCATTTTTCATCTTCCTATGTAATGGATTCAAATTCAAATTGTTTGTTCTCCTTTACCTTAGTATAGTCATTCTCATCCAATAGAAAAATGAATCCTTGTTGGATATCTACTTGATAATCTATGCAAGTGATTCTATTCAATCATCCTCTTCCTTGGATCGATCTCATACCCAGTTTATCAACATGAGAATTTGTTACATTCTCCATGTAGAGTTCTTCTTTTGTTTCCACTGCTAAGTCAATCAGACTCTCCTATATGAAAAATTGTGCACCAATCAAATGTTCAACTTGAAACACAATCATCAAATATATGGGGCATGTTTCTTGCCATTGTTCAAGTGATATTGCCATATTGAAGGAACAAAGAATTAGTTCCCATAAAAAATGGTCCATCTCTTCAAAGAACATTCTTCACACCTTGTTTTATCATTCAACCGTTGACCAAGAAAAGTCTCTGTTGATTTGTAATGGTAATGTAAAATCAATGTGTAATCATTTTCCACATGTCATAACCATATTCACTTTTCTATTTACTTGTCATCTTTATTTTTCGTCATCCACTGAAACTAATACTTCATATTGACATATTGTAGAGATAGAGAAATAACTCCCTTCGAAATTTGTGATTCTCATGATATATCATACTACAATAAGTAAGTGGTTTTATGATCATGAACTTTTCACTACCATGTGTCATCCAATTCATTACCACACTACTACCATATCACCAACACTTCATTTTTGAGTCCCACCTATCAGTATATCAAAGAGACAAAAGTCACAGTCTCTTTGAAAGTCTTTTGTCACTTCGATGAGGATGTATCTCTCCTTATCGCTCCATTGAAGAGAGTCCTTCTAGACCCCTATTGAAATACCCAAATCTCCCTAATGAGACAGTCATTAGGTTGTCGAGGGGGCTTCAAGTCATGTCCCACTAAAATGTCAACATGACATCATATTGCTATATTGATGAGACAAAATTTCTGGTCTCATTGAAATATCGATGTCTCTCTAATGAAATGTTGCAGACTATCGAGGAGACTCCAGAACATTGCCTACTGAGAAAGTGACTTCTCTTCTATATAACCTATATTTTTGACCACCATCTTCATGCCTTTTGGAATATTGAGGGGAGACCAATACATGTCATCTCGAAATTTTCTAGTCACCTCGATGTAAGGCCAAATACTTGTCACACTTCTTCACTTAGGAAATATTATCATTTGATAAATATTAGTGGTAGATGCAATACCATGGTAGTACTACAACATCAATGGCACTACCCTTGACACCTTTGACATAAATGACAAAACATTTCAACAATCTCCCCCTTTTTTCATTGATGGAAAACCTAATGCCCATTCATATATCTCAAATCATGATATTATGTCAAATGTAACATCTTCCACATTAGCAACCATGTACACTTGTATATTCTAGTCAGCATTCAACATTTTCACATTTACACCCTTTCTCCCCCTTTTAAATCAATGGAAAATGTCTCACTACCCCTTAGGATATGCTCCCCTTTGACAAACAATGCAAAGAGAAAGAGGGGATTATGAAATTTGCAGCCATCAAGTTGTTATAAATTTGTAAGACAATTTAACTTGAACTGAGCACATTATCCTTTTCCAGGGTTAAATAAATAATCTATAAACTTCCCCTAGATGTATTCCCTATCACTAATATTTAGTGATATGATGTGGGAGAAAATACTCCCAAATTTTTCCTCAAGTATTCAAACTACTCTGTGGGAAGAGACTTAGTAAATATATTAACCACTTGTTCCTTTGTAGGAACATACTCCATGTTGACTTCCTTGTCTACAACCTTCTCTCTGATGAAGTGATACTTAATTGATATATGCTTGATTCTGGAGTGCATCATTGGATTCTTTGAAATTTTAATGGCACTTGAATTATCACAAAGAATAGAAATAGGCTCTTTGTATTCCACCTTGATGTCTTTTAATGTCTACTTCATTCATAAGACCTAAGTACAATATGCAGTTGTTGCAATATATTTCACTTTTGTTGTAGAAAGAGTGACAGACTTACTTTTTCTCATCCAAGAAACCAATTTTTTTCCCAAAAAGAATGCTCATCCACTTGTGATTTTTCTATCATCTTCACATCCCACCCAATCTACATCTATACATGTTGTCAATGAGAAATAAATGCCCTTGGGATACCACAACCCATAGTCAACAATAATTTTGATATATTTGAGAATTCTTTTCACAACGCTGACATGGGATTCCTTTGGTTCATCCTGAAACCTTGCTACCATACAAACTGCTTACATTATATCTAGCCTAAATGTAGTTAAATATAGAGGATTTCTAGTCATTGATCTATACATAGTCTAATTTGCATTAGGTGACTCATCTAATTTGCTTAACTTGCAGCCAGTAATCATGGGAGTATAGACTAGTCTACTATCTTCCATGCTAAACTTCATAAGCATTTATTTTACATACTTGGTTTGTGATATGAATATACCTTTATTAGTTTGTGCAATTTGTAAACCAAGAAAAAAATTGAATTATCCTAGCATGGACATTTCAAACTCATCTTGCATGTGTGTAGAAAATATTTTGGACATTACATTATTGCTACCACCAAATATGATATCATCCACATATACTACAACAATAATCATATGATCACTTTTAGATTTGAGATATATATTACTGTCAGTGTGGCCCTTTTTGAATCCTTGTTGTTGTAGGTACTAACCCAACCTTGAATACCATGCTCTTGGTGCTTTCTTTAGAATTTACAATGCTTTTCTCAATTTCAAACATAATCATCATCCTTTGATAGCTGAAAACCTTCTAGTTGCTCAATATATACTTCCTCTTCAATATTTCCACTTAGAAATGCAGATTTGACATCCATTTGATATACTTTAAATCCTTTATACACTAAAAAGAAGGAAACATTATAATGTCTTCTAATCTTACAAAAGGTGCAAATGTTTCTTCAAAATTAATACATTCTACTTATGTATATCCTTTGCACACTAACCTTGCTTTGTTTCTAACCATATCTCCATCTTCATTTGGTTTATTTTTGAATACCCATTTGGTACCAATTACATTCTTGCTTGATGGTCTAGGAACCAATTCACATGTTTTACTCTTTTCAATCTGATTGAGTTCATCTTCCATTGATTTTATCCAACTCTCATCCTTAATAGCTTCAGAAAAACTTTCTAGTTCAATCTAAGATAGGAGAAAATTTCACTTGTTCCTTGTCCTTTGTAAGTCTTCTTCTGGTCTAAACACATTCATTTTTTTCACCAATTATTTGATAATTGGATGATCCTTTTGTACATATTTTGTAGGGGCTCATTTAACCTCTTGCTCATTCTCTTCTTCTTGTTCTTATTCTTTAGTTGTTGCACCTATATCATCATCATTTGATTCAATCTCAAGGTTATTTATGCTAGACTTACCTTGATTTGTATTTTCATCAACCTTGACATTGATGATTTCTACAATTTTATGCAATATCTTGTTGTAACACTTGTAATATTTGCTTTGAGTGGAATAACCTAAGAATATCCCTTCACCACATATTGAATCAAAGCTTCCTAAATCTTCATCTTCTCTCTTAGTATAGCATTTACTACCAAACACCTTGAAATACTTGATGGATGTAGGCTTGCCAAACCACAATTCGTACAAAGTTCCTCTATTTTCTCTTAGAAGGGCTCTATTCTGAATATACACAGTAGTATGAATTGCTTCCTTCTAAAACATATCTGCCAATTTTTCCTCATTTAACATGGCTCTTTCCATTTCCTTCAAAATCTTGTTTCTTCTTTCTACCATGCCATTTTGCTATGGTGTTCTTGGTGCTGAATATTGTCATTTAATTCCATGATTTTCACAATATTCTTTGAATTCATTTAATGTAAATTCTCCACCTTTGTCTAATCTAAAATATTTAATTTTTCTTCTTGACTCTACCAACTTTCTAAAAAATTTAAATTTCTCAAATGCTTCAGCCTTCTCTTTTAGAAACATGACCCAAGTCATTCTAGTATGATCATCAATCAACAACATAAAAATATCTCACCTTCCAGCCCCCTTGTCCTTGTTGAACCACACAAATCAGTATGAACTATTTCCAAAGGTTTTGTGGTTGAATTATCCTTGGAAACTTAAACCTTGTTTGCTTTCCTTGTCGACATCCTTTGTAGATTGGATTTTTAGGATTTTCTATCTTAGGCATGTTCCTAACCAGTCCTGTTGATCTTATGTTTACCAAATTTTCAAAGTTTACATGTCCCAATCTTCTATGCCATAGTAAAATCTCATCTAATTGGATGATTAGACAAGTGTTTCCTTTTGCATCACAAATATTATAAAGATTACTATCAATCCTTACTCCTTGTGCAATTATTTTACTATTATTCCTTATCTTGCACCCTTCATAATTAAATACAACCTTGTACCCATTGTCACACATATGGTTGAAACTAAGAAGATTGTGTTTTAGAAATTCAATGCTGAGGACATCTTTTGTCTTATTCTTCCCATCTATGCTCAAAATTCCTTTACCACAAATTTTGATAGCAGTATTATCACCTAGACTTATTGATCCTCCTTTTCTCATCTTGAGTTCAATGAATTTTATCTTATCTCTATTCATATGATTGGATAAACTACTATCAATTATCCACAAATTTCTTTCTTTGAATATAGTGTTATTTGGATAATCATAGATTTATGCTCTTTCTCCTTCCACTCCTTCTTAGGTTTATTTTCAACTTTCTCTTCCTTTTTTTTAGAAACCTTATTTTATTTTTCCACTTTAGGAGGTGAGATTTCTTCTTCTCAAACTATACATTTGGTCTTGTAAATTTTGTTCGACAGTCTCTAGCTACATGACTAAAATTATTGCAATTGAAACAAACTACATTCATGTCAACCAAAGGAGCAAATGATTTTTTTCTTACAAAGGTTGCATTCCTCCTTAGAATGACTTTAAAATATCTATCCCTATGACCAAAATGATTAAAAGTATAGCAATACCCATAGAAATATGATGAGTACCTAGTCATGGCATTTCCTTTAGCTAGATGTGAAAATCTTCTAAGTTTTCTTGACTTTCTTGGATAATGCACTCTTGTGAAACCTTCATCATCTATCTTTTTTTGTTATGCTTATTTAGCTAATCAGGGACTGTCTTGTTCTCTTTCTTTTCTTCAATCGAATTCTTCTCTTTATCATATTTTTCTACTATAATAGACTTCTTTTTAGCTTTAGAGACATCCTTATTGTCACATTTTTCACCATCAAGGATTGCATTTTTATTGTCCCTAAATATTTCGTAGAGTTTTGTAGTGGCATCAACAAATGAGCTATTTCCTTTCTCTAGTCCTAAACTTGATTTTTCTTTATTTGCTATCTTTTGTGTACTTATCAACTCATGCAGTATATATGAACCACCTTTTAACTTTAAACTCTTACTAATATTCTTATTGGATTTCTCCAATTTTTTTCTTAAGGTAACTATTTCTACCTTGAGCTTCAAGCATCTATCCACTTCAGATTCTAGTTTGGAATTCATTACATCTTCACCCCTTTTAGCTTCTTCTACTTGAAGTTTTAGATTTACAACCATTTGATTAGATTCCTCAAGTTCTTGAGTTGATTTTTCAGTCTCCTTTTGAGTATTCTTTTTCAATTTCTTGTTTTCCCTCTTAATACCATCAAACTTATATCTTAATTCATCAAGATCTTCAAGAGCACTAATCAATTCTCCCTCAAGATCAATAAGTACTTCCTCTTCTTCTTTGTCTGAGTCCTTAACGTTTCCATCCTTCTGATCCTAAGTACCTTTGACCATGAAGACCTGAATTATTTTCCAACTTATCTCATTACAAGAGTATGATCATGTTCATCATCTGAACTATCACTAGCATCAGATGCATCACTTTATTTTTGAATGTACAAGCTCTTCTTTTTCTTTCCAAAATTCTTCCTTTTAGGATAAAAATATTTCTTCTTTTTGTCTTCTTCTTATTGTTTAGAGTTTTCCTCTTTATCATAGGGAACTTAGAAGAAAAATGACCTATTCTTCCATAGTTAAAAAACTTGAAGAGTAGTTTACCTTTATATTTTTTTGGATCCTCTCCTTAGTCTTCTTATAAATTTTGCTTCTTCCTCATTAGTTTCTTCATGATTTGATGCAATGGTTGCAACCTTTTCTTTCTTATCTGCTTCATCATTTTCTCTCTTTACAAAATTAAATGTAGCTTCTCTTCTAGATGGCTCAAGATCTACCATTCTCATCTCATATGTCGTAAGTATTCCATGCAACTCATCAAGGGTGATTTTATCCACTTCTCTTCCTTCTTCAATTGCAGAAATCTTGGAATCATATTTAGTTTTCATAGACCTTAGAACATTCAGCACACCAATATCATCTTTTACTTCTACTCCATATCCTCTAATAGCATTCACTATATAATCAACTCTCATAAGATAGTCTACAATATTCCCCTCTTCAGTCATCTTTAGGCTTTTGAATTTGGCTCTCAGCACTTGAAGCTTTGCCAATTTTACCCTGGTATCTCCTTCATAGATATCATATGTAGTATCACAATGCATCACCTTTCTATACATAGAATCAAATAAATTATTCATCATGGCGAACCTTGATTTTTCATTATTCTCATAATCACTATTTCCTACAACATTAGTGGTTGTAGATGGGAAATGTATTTTTTCTTGACTAACATATAAACATCATGTCTTAAGGATCCCAAATATCCTTTCATCAATGAGCTCCACTTAGCATATTTTTTTTCATTGAACCTAGGTGGCTTGCTTGAACCTTCTTGACTTGTCATTTTTGTCTTCACTTTTACAAGATCTACCCATGATAATTCAACTTCTCCTAGGGAACCTTGCTCTGATACTAATTGTTGGAACACAACCATCTACTAAGAGGGGGGTACTAAAAATTTTAGTTTTGACAACCCTTATGCAGATTCAAGCCTTAACTTAGATATGTAGATAAAAACATGAAAAAATATAACAATCAAATGCACAAGAGAGATAAAAATAAAACATAGAATATACGTGGAAAACCTAAGATGGGAAAAACCACAATGAGAAACACTACTAGGATCTACTATCCTAATCCAGCCTCACAAGAAATGAAGTTCAATTACAATTTTAAGGGATCCAACCCTAAGAAAGCACCAATTCCCTATTTTAGAATCTTCAACTTCAAGGAGCCTACAATCCCTTTCTCTGAGCACCAACTCAACACAAACTAAGGCAAAAACCTCTATAGAATTACAAACTCAAATATGCATAAAATTGGTTCTACATAACCTATATTAATACATCAATACATTTAGTACATAAGTTCAGTGATACACTTATCTTTTTCTTCTCACTCTCATACAACTATAATCAACTTCAAATGATCATTCCACACTCTATTAAACTAACTTAATAACATTCTCACACTATATCTTTCTTTCACACATAGATCAACTACACATACTTCTAAACTACTCCCTTTTTAACATTAAACTCTTCCTTCACTAACAAGTAATTCCATTCACAATGTAACCCTAATTAGAATTCAATGAATCTATTTCATTTTTAGAAAAACTAAATATAGGGTTTCTTGTGTCATTTTTCATCTTCCTATGCAGTGGATTCAATTTCAAACTTTGTGTTCTCCTTTTTCTTAGTACATTCATTCTCATCCAATAAAAAATTGAATCCTTGATGGATATCTACTCTATAATCTATGCAAGTGATTCTATTTGATCATCCTCTTTGTTGGATCAATCTCATACCCTGTTTATTAACATGAGAATTTGTGCCATTCTCCGTGTAGAGTTCTTCTTTTGTTTCCACCGTTAAGTCATTCAAACTATCCAATATGAAAGATCATGCACCAATCAAATGTTCAGTTTAAAACTATAATCTTCAAATAGCTAGGGCATGTTTCCCACCACTATTCAAGTAGTATCGCCATATTGAAGGAACAAAGAATTAGTTCACACTGAAAATGGTCTTTCTCTTTGAAGAATAGTCTTCACACCTTATTTTATTGTTCAACTATTTTGTTTACATGTCAGCTTCATTTTTTGTCACCCATTGAAACTAATACTTCATATTGGCATATCATAGGGATATAGAAATAACTCACTTCAAAATTTGTGAGTCCCACAATAAATCATACTACAATAATTAAGTGGTCCACATGTCAAATACTTCATCGTCACCAACTTGTCACTGCCACATGTTATCCAAGCCATTGCCACACTATGACCAAATCACCAACGCTTCACTATTGGGTCCCACCTATCAGTATATCGAAGAGACAAAATTCATAGTTTCTTCAAAAACATTTTATCACCTCGATGAGCATGTATCTCTCCTTATCACTCCATTGAAGAGAGTCCTTCTAGACTCCCACCAAAATATCAAAAATCTCACCAATGAGATAATCATCAAGTTGTTGAGAGGGATTCAATTCAATTCCTACCGAAAAGAACCAGTCACGCTAAAATGTCAATAGGCCATTATATTGCTATAGTGAAGGGAAAAATTTCCTAGTCTAGCTAAAATATTGATATCTCTTTGATGAAATGTTGGTAGACTGTCGAGCAGACTAAAGAACATCACCTACCAAAAAATTAACTTCTCTTCAATATATCTTTCATCTATGACCACCATCTTCCTACCATTGGAATATTAAGGGGATACCAAAACATGTCATCTTGAAATTGTGCAGTCACCCCAAAGTAAGGCTAAATACTTGTCATGCTACTTCACTTAGGAAATATTATCATTTGACAAATATTGGTGGTAAATGCAATACCATGGAAGTAATAAAACATCAATGACACCGCCCTTGACACCTTTGACAATGACAACAATTTTCAATAGTATCATTCTTCTTTATCTTTGTTTCTATTCTGACATTGAGCCTTTCTTTTCTTCTTTGTATAATGAGCCCTATTGTATTCGATGTTGATTTAATTTATATTTGAGCTAATCCTCATAGTGGTTTTTACCATCTTGTTTTTTCCATGTAAATCTAGTGTTCTCTTGTGCATGGTATTGATTTGGTTCAATTTATGTAATTTAATTTTCATGATAAATTATTATAACATATTAAGGGTTAATTGAATGAGTGTGGATCATAATATTTGTGAGGATTTGAAGCTTTATGGTACAATTGATTCACCCCCATCTCAATTTTCTTGTGCATTCAATAGTTGGTGTTAGAGCAAGGTTCCTTGGAAGAAATCTTATACTCTTGAGGTAGATCTAGGATGGTCAAGTAAGAGATCCATGTGTTTGATGGAATAGATTATGCATTCTAGAAGACAAGGATGAAAATTTATCTAGTTTATATTGGATTTGATGTCTAAAAGTTTGTTAACAATGGATACATTGAACTTATAAATGCTCCAAGTACTGTTGATGAGATCAAACCCTATGAAAGCAATGGTAAAGCAAGGCATTATCTTGTAAATAGTCTTACTAATTTTGAATTATTGAAAGAGATGAGTTTTAAAACTACTAAATAAATTTAGGAAAAGTTAGAAATCATTTATGAAGGAGATGATAAGGTCAAAGAAGCTAAGATGAAAAATATGAAGATCATGTTTGAGAACTTATGGATGACTAAAAATGAAAACATTACAAGCTATATACAAAGGGTAGATGAAGTTGTTAGCTTCATCAAATGTCTTGGTGGTAAACTCAAAGAACTAGAAGTGGTAAAGAAAATTCTGAGAACTCTTCCTAAATCTTAACAGTCATAAAGTTTATACTATTGATGAATTTGAAAGTTTGAATCAATATACAAGAGATTATTTGTATGGTTCCTTAACTTCTTTTAAGATGAGAGAATTTTGTACAATTTTGTACAAATAGTGGTGCAAAAGTTGAGACTTCTTTTAAGGTTGGAAAATAAGAGGAGATAAAGGAATCATATTAGGAGGATCTTGATGATATAGAAGCTAACTTTGTAAGGAGAATGAAGAAGGGTACTAGTAAGTACAATGGTAAGCTTCCTTTCAAATTTTTTTAGTTAGGGAAAGATAGGTCACTATGTGTCAAGATGTCCAAATAGAGCTTTGAATAACAAAAATAAAGAAAATAAAGGTAAGATGATTAAGAGAATTTATTATGTTAGAGAATATGCAAGTATTTCTTGTGATAAATCAGATTATGGAGATGATGGTGATGAATGCTTGTTCATGGATTTAAAAGATGAATTTATTTGTACTAACTTTGTGAGATGTATGAAGGAAATCCCTCTAGAGACAAAGGATAATACTGAAGGTACTTTGGTATCTAACTTTCATGTTAGAAAAGAGAAGAACTATTGGATCATTGATAGTGGATTCTCTAATTATATGAATGGTGAAAAGAGTAAGTTTTTAACATGAAAAATACGATGGGGGATATGTTATATTTGGTGATGATACATCTACTAAGATATGTGGAAAAGGTTCTATCATTTTTTTCTATGTTAAGGGTTTAAGAAATAACCTTTTGAGTGTTGCAAAAATGTGTAGAAAAGGATACAATCCTATGCTTCAGGATGATGGATGTGAGATTAGAAAAGGATCTAGAACTATGGTTGTTGTTGGAAAATGGGAAAATGGAAATGTTTATCAGCTTAAGGGTGCTAATGGTCATTGATTTATGACTCGGATTAATGAGAGTTGGTTATGGAACAAGAGAATGTGTCACATCAATTTTGATAAATGAGTAAGAATATGTTCAATACAAGTTGTAAGAGATCTACCAAAGATTACAAAGCCTATAAATGTTGTCTATAAAGAATTTCAAATTGGAAAGAAAGAAAGAAGAAGATTCAAAGTCAAATAACAATATGCTACAAAATTATTGGAATTGGTAGATATAGATATTTGTGGCTCTACAAGAGTAAGAATTCTTCAAGGTGACAAGTATTTCATGCTATTAATTGATGATTATTCTAGAATGACATCAATTAATTTTCTCAAAGAAAAATTAGAAGCTTTAGACAAGTTTAACGTATTCAAATTTATGGTTGAGAATAAAGTGCATATGAAAATAAAATGTTTGAGATCTAAAAGAGGTGGAGAGTTCACCTCTAATGAATTTAACATATTTTGTAAAGATCATGGCATGAAGAGGTGCTTGTCTACCCCTAGGACTCCTTTGTAAAATGGATTAGTTGAAAGAAAGAATAGGACTATTCAAGGATCTACAAGAACAATGATGAAAGACAAAAATATATTGGAATTCTACTAGAGAGAAGCAATTCATACTACTATTTATATACTTAATAGAGCTCAAGCAAGAGAAAACAACACAAAGACTCCCTATGAGCTATGGTATGGAAGGATTCCTACTATCAAGTTCTTCAAAGTGTTTGGAAGAAAATTTTATATCAAGAGAGATGAAGATAACTTAGAAAAGTATGATGCAAGGTTTGATGAATGTTTCTTCCTTGGATACTCTACTAGAAGCAAATCCTATTGATACTACTATAGACATGGAAAATATACCAATGGACATTGCGCATCTGATTCTAATTACTAATACCATTTCATCATAAATTATCCCCCGGTCTAACCATTTAATCAAATTTCCTTATTTGATTAAATTCATCAATTTCCTTCCCTTAATTAAATAAATCATTTTATCTAATTAAGTCTCTCTCTTTTGTTAATTAAATCAATCAATCTGGTCTAATTATCCCTATTTAATTAAATAATTAATTTTATTTAATTAAATATCTAAAGTCTATCTATTAAATTAAATAAATTAAAACCTTATTTAGTTTAATCTAACTTCATCCTCTCAGTTAAATAAATCAAAAATATTTATTTAATTAAATCTTTAAATCACATCCTTCTCATATTTGATTTAAATAAATCCACAAATCTAAGTCAAATTTGTCACATCAACTAATTTGTCATTAAATTAATTAACCTTGATTAATTTAATCTATTTTTATGTTCCATCCTCTATCTTTTGCCACTTGCACATGAAAATACATTTAATTCATTTATTAAATCTCCATTTTCCTCACAAGGCATCTTTTGGGAATATTCTCCAAATTTGAATTCAAAATCCAAGTTGACATGTACATCCAACAAGGCATTAACTCTCTTACATGTCCTTTTCCTTGAGACAAGTGGCATTCAATGCATTATTCCTTCCCTCTTGCATGTCATTTCAAAAAATTCAAAATTCAAAAATAGGAATTTATTGGCACAATCCTCAAAACTTGCACATCATCCATCCACTCATAGATTGACAAGTGGCATCTTGCCATCGGTTGAATCATAGTCCAACATTGCTCTATTTTGGAAATTCATCCATCTTCTCATTCTATAAATAAGAGGCTTCATTCCTCATTTCATCATCCACAAATTATGCAAAGTTATTATGCTCAAATATGTAGCCATTTCCATCCAATATCATTGAATCATAGCTAGGTTATGTAGGTTTTTCCATTGGAGCACTCATCAACATTCATAAAAATACATCAATATTGCATCATAGGAATTGGGAAAGGGCCAATTTTCACATCAAATTGGCACCAATTCCCCCATGGGATCATGAGTTTTCTAGTTGAATTAGGATTCAATCTTTATTTTGTTGTTTTCATTGTGTTCTTCATTGCTTTTTTCCTAATTTGAACCTTGTGAATGGATTTCATGGGGAATCCTTGTTCTTACTTGCATTTGACAATCTAATGTGTTTTTTCTTATTGTTTTGCAGGTATTTGGATTGGGGTTCACACATTTGGTGCTAAAAGGAGGGCATAATCTCATTTTTTATCACTTTTTTATAAAAATTCCATGCTTTTGTTTGTGCATAGGAAAATTCCAATGTTGGACCTCACCGTTGCCATACAACACCATTTGATCTCTAGCATCGCCATATAGCACCACTAGAAATTCAAACTATGACGTTGAAGTCTTCCTACCCAAGAATTTGAATTTCAAACCACACTGCTTGACCAATCTGACCTGTGAGATTTTTCAAAAAAATCAAACTACAATGCTAGCAAAAAGGGCGATGCATTTGAGCTCACTGGTTTGGGTACATAGCAACACTAACTGGTAAGCGGCATTGTATAACACCGCTGATGAAATCAAACTATGACACAGTCATGGGTTGCGCTGCTAGCAAGGAGTAAAAAGCAGAAATTTTATTTTAGCACGTGCTTTTTGTCAAATGATGAGTTTATCTTCTATTTTTTTCTTTTTAACCTCTATTTTTTATAGAATCTAACTAGTTTTCTTTCTTGTAGGTTGGATCAATTGAAAATAAATGAAGGAGAAGCATGATGATGGCATCTAACAAAATCAAAGTGTTTTTAAACACTTTAGTGTTTGCTTAACACTCTTAGGAAACTGTTATTCCTTCTTGCTTAGAATACTAATTTCATTTGGGCTTTAAAAAAAATATTTTTAAATTTTTGCAAAGGCTTAAAATGAACATTAGGACTACAACTTACTATAGTTTTTTTTTTGGTTAACAATTGAACAAAACAACTCTCATTTTGCCTTTGGTGCTTTAAAAAGAACTCACAATTTCTTTGTGGATTTAAAATGAACATGTGCAATTTTGCATTTATGAGGGCTTACTTAAACTAACTTCATTGAAAAATAATGTATGCACTTCTCTCGCGCTTTATAGTGATCTTGAGAATCAAAAGGCCCTTTTTGTGATTTTAGGTTGAGATAAAGCAATCACCTCCACACTTCATTTTGGGTTTAAAATTGAAAAAAATCTTATGCGAGTGTGAGTAGAGAATTATTGCGTACATTCTCTTTCTTTGTGTTGCAAACAAGGATTGATCGAGTTATGGATATTATCTTTAATCGCTTTTGTTATCTTAGAGGGCCTGCCTTGGGGAAAAAGTACTCACCCAAGGGAACAACTCAACCGGTAACACTTTAAAGCCAAGAGTATTTCCAACTAGGATATAAATGTGGGTATTGGAGTAAACTCCAATATCACACAGTTGGCTCTAACAAGATGGATCTGAAAAGGGACTCGTCGTATGGGTCAATCTGCATGAATGAAAAGTCCTAATTAAAACACATGTTCTAGAATTGCCAAAATCCTTGATCTATTTATTGGTGCAAGAACGGTCGTTTTGAAGCTGCCCCACACTTTTATGGTCTTTTAGTAGAAATGGAAAGCATGGCATGGGATTTGCATGGGTGTTGATGCTTGGCTGCCCCGGATGATGTTAATGAGCCATGGAGGGGAGCCAGTGGGGTCAAGCATCTAACCATTTGCTAAAGATAAGTGTAGTTGGACTTTTCCAAGTGGGAATCCAACACATATTGTCTTCCATATCCATAGGGTTGTGCTTATTCTTGGCGAAAAAATGATTTTCTTGTTCAAAAACATTTGGAAACAAACACTTAACACCATCATCAAAATTTCAAACCCTTTAAGAGGAAAATACAATTGACCAAATTCATGTGTTATTTCTTGCCCTTGGGATTCACATCCTTAGAGGTTTCAAAACACTTGGATTACCTCTCAATTTTTCTACTAAAGTTAAACAATAGGGAACCCTTTCCTTGAATTCATCAAATCTCCACATAACATACTTTGTGGGATTCGAAGAAATTAGGACATTGGACATCTAGTTTGGAAAACCTAATCAAAGAAGTGTTTGTGGTAAAATCAATTCACTAATCAAAATGAAATCAATTTAACCCCACACATGTGCTTATTTATCTATTGTATTATGGTCTTTTGAGCAAACATTGATCTTTTGGTTTGAAGGGAAAAGCATGTTCTTCAAAACCTTGGCCTTGTAAACAAATCCTTCTTAGGTTCATTTAGGATCAAAATCAAACACTTCATCCATTTCAAACACTTATCATCCCATTACCCAAACAACTTTAGAGCTTTGGAAACATCATTATCTAGACTTGGGAACATCCTTAAACCAAATCAAAATCACCTTGTTTAATTTGGAGTATGGGAATGCATCCTTTCTCATACCTTTAGTTAAAATCAGCACACCTTTGAAAAATTTATCCTAAAGATCACATCCAACATCTTAGGGTTTACAAGATCATTATCCAATCAAAACCAATCAAAATCAAATCCTAAAGTTTAGCATTGATCCAAAGTTCCTATGAAAAACAACACTCATATCATTCACCCCTTTTCATCCTTCATCTCATCATTGGTCCTAAACACCTTAGAGGTCACTTTTACAACAAGGTCAAAACACAAGAGGAACATGGAATATAAAATTGATCCATACATCATGAGTAATCCAAGTCAACCAAACTATTAAAGCATTACAACGACAATTGATTTTCAAAACTCAGATTTATACAATCCATACATGGGATCATTATCCCCTACAAACCTCAATGGTACAACAAATATGAGTATGCCTAGTCAAAATTTTGTAACACCTTTCCCAATGGTAGATTTAAATCCAAGTCCAAACGTACAAATCTATCAGCCAAACACTCAATGCATGAGCCTTGAAACAAACAACATCATCCCATCAAATCCCTACATGCCAAATTTGAATCTACCAAGTACAACTTTACAAAACATGAACACTCTAAATCCAAACTTGGTAAACTTTAGAATGGATATGTTTGTAAATCATACTAATATTTTTCAAAGTCCAAACAAGATGTTAACGACTCAAAGTCAAGGTAACACCATGCAAAATCAAAGTTACCTAAATCAAGGCAATGTGATTCACAACATCAGCAATGTTCAATTTCAACCCATAATGCCAAATCTGAACATCATCGCAAGTCAGAACATTGTCCAAAATCAATTTTTACATGATCCCATGCAAAAACCACAAGTGTACATCCCAAATCTAATTGAACAAAAGCCAAATCAAGGGATTCAAATTCAAAATCAAGATAAAATTTTGCTAGAACAACTTGCTTCACATGCCAAACTAACTGAATTATTGAGCCAAGAGATATCTTCACTCCAAAATTAGTACACTCTTCCTTTGGTTAAACCATGTCATCAAAGCATTGAGTTGTGTCCACAACCACATCAAGAACAATATCTGCAAATTCAAGAGGTTGGATATGAAGATCAACAACATCAACAACAAACCCAATCAACACATCTCGAAGATCAATCACCACATCTCCAAAATCAATCACCACAAGGTCAATTACAAATATCACAAAGTAACAAACAAAAATACACACCACTTGGGAGACCAATCAAATCAGTCCTGTAACAATTGGTACAAGAAAATCTCATCAATCTCCCCATCTATGGGAACTATCAAGAACCCCTGGTTAAACTACTAGGGTGTAATGAGGAGCACCATTGTAATTTCCACAAAACAAAGGGACACACAACATCAAGTTGTATTCGACTCAAAAATATCATCCAAAACATTATTGATCGAAAGATAATCACTATTGGGGAAAATGATCAAGATCTATCCATCAAGGAACACGTTGAATATTTTTCCACCTCATCCAATGATCAAATTAACATACATCAAAAATCACTTTTCAATCATGATCAAAATCCACCAATGATACCCAACAATGATCCAATTCAAGAAATGACAACATCATTTGACCCTATGGTTGAAGACATTGAAAATTCCTCCACCTCAATTTTTGAAAAAAATGATCAAGATCTCTCCATCAATGAGCACCTTGAAGATGTTTCCACCCCATCTGATGATCAACTCATCATACATCAAGAGCCACTTTTTAGTGATCTATTTCAAGGAGTGCTAGAATTATTTGATCCCATGGACATAATCTATGATCCATCGACCAATGATCATATTGAAAATGTCTCTACATTGCCTTATGAGTTAGAGGACATATCTCAAGAATTTATTCCAAAGCATGATCAAAATATTTCACCAAGGTCTAGCAATGGTCCTTTCCAAGACATGTTGACCCCCTTTGACCTCATGATTACAGATACTGAAGGAATCCTCAACTCAACACTTGATCCAATCCCACTCAAAGATCAAGAGGATAATGAGCCACTTTCCATTCCTAATGAAGATATCCTAGAACCCTTTGTAAGCAATCCATCCTTTGAAACTGACCCATGCTGAGAATTCAATCCAAAGCATGTCGAAAGCAATTTTGAAATAATTCAAGATCAAGATTTTGTATCTCCAAGCTACTACAATGGTCTAATGGATACTCTCCTATCTATAAAAGATGATCATATCCACATAGCACATACTCCATATACCCATGAGATGCTTTCTTTGGGTGGACACATAGATGATCTTCATTCAAAATAGGATTCCTTTACTCCTGACATTATTACACAAAAAGAGAAGGTTAGTGATTCTTATAGTCAAACTGAGTTTTCAACATCAAGATCAAATATATCTCAAATTCAAACTGAGGACATCATGTATAAAGATATCCAACATTATCCACTCAAATAAACAGGTCAAACAAAATAGGATATACCAGAGTCAGTAGAGTAGCAAATCAAAATAACATCATCTGCAGTAGTTATCTATCATAGAATGTGTACCGAACAAGACATCTCAAAACAAGTAGAATCAAGGAATGAAGGTACCACTACCACCATACTGAGGGCAACTATGTCTCAAGAAAAAAACAACATAGGGAGCATGAAGAGTCCTTATGATGAAACCAATGCCAATACTACAACTTGATGAGGGCACAACCTGAGACACAAAAAATAAACCACAAGCAAGAGAATAATTTTATTATTCAGAAAATGGAGCTTCTTACATGCAGAGGATCTCAATCCCCAAGTTCTACAACACATGCAAGTTACAGAAAGCTATAGAATAACTCTTTCGCAATATGTGAGCTTGTCCCCAAAAGGTTACCCAAAAATTAGAAACCCGCCCATAAATAGAGCTCCTCATTAGTTTGGAGCCAAAACAACATTCAAATTTGAGTTTAGGTAGTTTGGCACTGAAAATTTACAACACGAAGTTCAAATTTCAAAAGAGCATTTGCAATTGTATCTTCTAGAAAGTGCGCCAACTTCCTGGGGCCATAACTTTTGATTCAGGACTCTGATTCGTGAACTGTTTGAACCATTGGGGAAAGGTCTCAAAGTCAATAATACACTCAAAATCGGCTATGCTAATTCCAACAAGTTTTGGGGCCGTTATGGGAAATCTAAGTGCCTCAAATCTAACTCGGAAGATTTTCAAGTGCAAATCTGGGAAACTAAAACTGCAATATCTTTCAACCCAGGAATAGAAAATAAAAACCATAAATTGGGAATTTCATTATGACGAAAAGGGTATCCAAAAATGTAAAAAAAACTAAAAACCGAGAAACTTGAAATTTAACTATTTTGGGTGATGCAAGATTGTCCTTACACCACTAGATGCTCCTGCATCAGACACCTGGGGTAATTTGAGAAGTGATCCTGTCACGTCTCAAATGGTGGAGGAAAACCCAAATGGTCAACCTCTACCTTAGGCAACTAGGATGAATCTTCAACAGGCCTTCCTTTCCATTTCACCAGATATTCTTCATACTACCTGTTCCTGGTACTCCTTCCCACATGACTATCCAGGATTTCTTCAATCTCCTCCTTTTTTGAAGTAGGTGTTGGAATCCCACATTGTTCCATCATTGGTACTTCCTCTACGCCACCTTCATGATACTCTGTCAAATCTGAAATGTTGAACATAGGGGAAATGTTGAATCCATCCAACAACTCTACCTCATATGCATTCCTTGAATCATGCCTCTTCAAAATTTTACACGGACTGAACTTGTCCATCTTCAATTTGTTATATTTTCCCATTGGAAACCTTTCTTTCCTCAAGTGGACCATCACTTCATCACCAATCTGAAACTCCTTATACCTCCTCTTCTGATCTGCCTTAGCCTTATACTACATATTCATCTTGTTAATATGTTCTCTTACCTTCTCATGTATATCCTTGATGTGTTCTGCAAAATATTCAGCTTCAACACTTATTTTCTTCTCTTGGTCCATCTTCCTCAATTTTGGAGCTATTATGGGGCTGTCTCCATACACAATCTAGAATAGTGATCTACCAGTGCTTCTATTGACAAAATTGTTGTAAGAAAATTATGCCTGGGGTAAGATCAAGTCCCATCCCTTGGGTTTATCTCCTACCAAAAATCTCAGTAGGTTACCCAAACTCTTGTTAACAACCTCTGTCTGCCCATCTGTTTGTGGATAGTATGCAGAACTGAACTTCAACTTTGTCTTCAGCTTCTTCCACAAGGTCCTCCAAAAGTACCCCACAAATTTGGTGTCACGATCTGTAACAATACTCTTTGGCAGACCGTGTAGCCTCACCACCTCTTTGAAGAACAAGTCAACAATGTGGACTGCATCATGGGTCTTCTTACATGGAATGAAATGTGCCATCTTTGAAAACCTATCAACCACTACAAAGACTGAATCATTCCCTCATTGTGTCCTTGGAAAGCCAAGAACAAATTCCATACTTATATCCTCCCATGGCCTCTCTGGTACAAGTAAGGGCTGATATAAGCCTGTATTTTGGCTCACTCCTTTAGCCATCTAACATACCCTGTAGATTTGTACAAACTTCTTCACATCCTATGACAACTGAGGCCAATAATAATGCTCATTGATAATGGCAATGGTCTTATCCCGACCAAAATGTTTTTTCATTCCTCCACTATGCTTCTCCTTTATCAGGTTCTCCCTCATGGAACTCCTCGGGATACACAATTGACTTCCCTTAAATAACATGCCATTCTGGATTATGAAATCCAACCACCTTGTCTTGTCTACTATAACAGGTTCCTTGTAAGCTTTCCAAGCCTCTACAAAATCAGGATCTTTTGCATACAGTGTCTTGAGTTCATTGAACCCAACCACTTCAATCTGCATCTTTGTCATCAATGTATGCCTCCTACTTAAGGCATCTACAACCCTATTTGACTTCCAATTCTATGTTTCAAAACAAAGGTATAACTCTCAAAAACTCTACCCATTTCATATGCCTTTGATTTAATTTTTCTTGACTATTAATGTAATCAGAAGGAATGGGATGATCGATATAGAAACAAATTCCTTCGCAACAAATAATGTCTCCATTTCTTTAATGCTTGAACTATAGCATAAAATTCCTAATCATATACATAATATTTCTTGGCATCATTTAACTTTCACTAAAATAGGCAATGGGCTTACCTTCTTGGCTCAACAACTCCCAATGGCACAACCAGCGCATCACAATCCACCGAAATACTTTTCAAATTGGGAGGGCTAGAATAGGTTGCTCTGTCACCTTCTACTTCAACAGTTCAAAACTTTTTGCCACTCCAATGCTCCACTTGAATTCTTTTCTATCCCCTCTCATTGTTTCAGTCAGGGGTCCACAAATACTACTGAAGTTTCTAATGAACTTTCTATAAAAACTAGCCAAACCATGGAAAGATCTCACCTCGGTAGCATTTCTTGGGGTAGGCCATTCCAAAATAGCCTTCACCTTCCTGGTCCATCTTGAGACCTTCTGCTGAGACAACAAAACCCCAAGTACACTAACTCCTCTTCACAAACTGCACTTCAGATTAATCAATGCTTCTCTTAACTTCTCAAAGGCTCTCCAAATATGCATCGATGCTCATCCAACATCTTATTGAAAAATCAAAATATCATCTAAATACACAATAACAAAACTTCCCAGAAATTCTTTTAGTACCTCGTTCATGAGCCGCATGAATGTGCTCGGTGCATTGGTTAGCCCAAAAGGCATGACTAACCACTCGTATAGGCCTTCTTTGGTCTTGAAGGCAGTCTTCCATTCATATCCCTCTCAAATCCAGATCTGGTGATATCCACTCTTCAAATCAATCTTTGTGAAGTACTAAGCTCCACTCAAATAGTCCATCAGGTCATCCATCATTGGTAGGGGAAATTTGTACTTGATTGTTATCTTGTTTATGGCTCGGGAATCTGTACACATTGTCCACTCCCCATCCTTCTTTGGTGCTAGTACTAGAGGTATTGCACATGGACTCAAACTCTCCCATATCAAACCCTTTCTCAACAACTCTTGAACTTGTCTGTTCAACTCCTCATTTTTTGCTAGAGTCATTCTATGAGCTGCCTTATTTGGCAAACTGGCTCCAGGAATCAAGTCAATTTGATGACTGATCTTCCTTATTGGTGATAAACCCTCAGGTACATTATCAAAAACAATATATTGAAACTCATCCAACATATGAGAAACTTCTTTTGGAACCTTCTCACTATCCTCCTTACTCACTCTAGGAATCAATGCATAACACACACGCTCATGCTTCATACCTTCTAATTTTTTTTTCCATCTACATAACAAATTCTAGCACTACTGCATATATTTTCTTCGGTCTCCTTTAGGGGTTTCAACTTGTGATAAATGCCATCCTTTGTCAAGGAATAAGTTTCTGCATGGCCATCATGTATATCTCACCTATCAAACTGCCATGGCCTCCCCAACAACATGTGACATGAATCCATGGGGATGATATCACAGAGTACCTCATCATGGTAGCTCTTGATCTTGAACTTTACTAGGCACTGCTCATTGACCAAAACTTTATGGTCTTTCTGCAACCAGGCAATCCAATACGAATGCGGGTGCCTTTCCCTCTTCAGCTTCAACTTTGTGACCATCTCCTCTAACACTAGATTATTAGTGCTCCCACCATCAATAATGACATCACAAAATTTTCCTACACACTTGCACCTTGTGCGAAATAGATTCTTCCTTTGTTCTGGTTCCTTTTCCTCAGTCACTAGGGCTCTCCTAATCACTAGGGCTTCTCCCCTTTTAGCATCATTGAAATGTTCAGATTGGGCCTCCTCATCTGCATGTGCAACCCTTCCACGACCTTCTGGCCTTTTTTCTTCCCTTGGTGTTGTGGAAATTCATAGGTTTGATGCCCTTCTTCACCACACTGGAAACATGTTCCTCTGAAACCACCTCTTCCAAATCCTTGTCCATATCTCCCTCATCCTCTACCTCTTTGATCACCACTGTTTTGATCATGAGGGCGGTAGAAGTTGTCATTTCTTTGGCTTTGGCTGGTACCCACATCTTCACTTTTCTTTTCATCATCATTTCTGCTTCTTGAAGGTCTTCCATTTCCCCTTCCGCTTTGACCTCCTCGTCCTTTTTGCTTGCCATCAAATCTTTTGTTCCCTTCTCTTCCACCTTCAAGGCAAACTAATACACATCCTCAATGGTGGTCATTCTGACTAGGCTTAACTCCTCTTGAATGCTTGGTCGAACTCCATTAAGATATCGGGCTACCTTCTCCTTATTGGCCTCTATGTGACCTGCCTGATGATTATCTTGTAAAATATTCAGTATATTCTTTCACAGATCTGCTTCCTTGCTTCAACCCTTGCAATTTCTTCAACAGATCTAACTCATAGTCCACTGTATGAACCGCTTCTTTGGTTTCTCTACCATGCGATCCCATCTGGTGATCTTTCCTTTTCCTCTTCGATTTCTTTCCAATTGGACCTCTTTCCACCAAATACTGGCATGGCCCTTCAGCTTCATTTTCACAAACTTAACCCGATCTAGGTCCTCTATTTCCTCATACTCAAAATATTCTTCTAGCTCATTGATCCAGTCGATCAACTCTTCTGAGTTTAGACTTCCAGAATAACTAGGGACTTCTACTCTAGGTCTTTTCCTGATCTTCAAAATGGCCCTTATTAGTCGCATTTGGTCTTGATCAATTGTTTCTTCTTCCTCTTTTACATCTGAACCTTCTTCCTCTCCTTCATCCTCACTTTCCTCCCTCAAGTTTAACCCTCTTCTCAATTGCTCTTATAACACATCAATTTGTCTCTGGAGGGCTGCCAGTGCATCTCTTCCACCAGCATTTCTGCCACCTCGACCACCTCTATCACCACCACACCTACCAAGCATCACTCTTGGAGACATCTTTCTTGAATTTGACGGACAACCATGGTCTTGGTGTGAACTGCCTCACGATCGGCGATCTTTCTACACGCTCAAGAAAACCCGCTCTCATACCACTTGATGAGGGCACAACCATAGACACAGAAAATAACCCACAAACAAGAGAATAATTTTATTATTCAGAAAATGGAGCTTCTTACATGCAGAGGATCTCAATCCCCAAGTTCTACAACACATGCAAGTTACAAAAAGCTACAGAATAACCCTTTCAATATGCGAGTTGTCCCCAAAAAGTTACCCAAAAATTAGAAACCCACCCATAAATAAAGCTCCTCATTATTTTGGAGCCAAAACAACATTCAAATTTGAGTTTAGGTGGTTTGGTGCCAAAATTTACAACATGAAGTTCAAATTTCAAAGAGCATTTGCAATTGTATCTTCTAGAAAGTGCGCCAACTTCCTGGGCCATAACTTTTGATCCAAGACTATGATTCACAAACCGTTTGAACCATTGGAAAGGTCTCAAATTCAATAACACACTTGAAATTGGCTATGCCAATTTTGACAAGTTTTGGGGCCATTCCGGGAACTCTAAGTGCCTCAAATCTAACCCAGAAGATTTTCAGGTGCAAATCTAGGAAACTAAAACTACAATATCTTTCAACCCAGAAATAGAAAATAAAAACCATAAATTGGAAATTTCATTATGATGAAAAGGGTATCCAAAAATGTAAAAACATCTAAAAACTGAGAAATTTGAAATTTAACTATTTTTGGGTGATGCAAGATTGCCCTTACACCACTGGATGCTCCTGCATCACAACTAGCCACATCATGAATCTTCATCCACACATCACCCCATCCACGAATTGGGACCAATGTCAAAATAAATACTTGAATCAAAGCACAAGGAACATTATTAAAGAAAAAGAAGCAAAGAATAATAATGAACAAATCAAATACAAGTGGATACCAAAGAATAGAAAGAAAGATTATCCCTATCAAACTCCATTAGTCAAAGAAACTATGGAGAAAAATAAAAAATGGAAAATTATCCATCAAGGATGTCCACAAAAGAAAAATTAGGATTTTTAAGCGGTGCACAAAGTGTATCAATCAATTGGTCCTAATTCCATGCACACTTTCGTATCCACCCATCATTGCTCATCTTCCCAAGTTTGGAGAGTCAAAGGTTCCAAACTATCAACCAATCCATCTCTTATCCCTAAACACACTCCATCCACACCTCCACGCATAATATCCAATTCTCAAATTGACCATGTATTGGCAATGACCCTTCATCATAAGGATTCTGAAGGAACTCTATTGCGATGTGCACACAGAGATAGAGTTAACCCCGATATCAATGAAGCAGATCAAGAATCCCAAAATTTGCATTCAAGTGCACATATATTAGCAAAGCAGCTTCTTCAAGTAGGATATTGATGGAACATTATGACAGGGGCATCTACATTAGTGACACCTTGTGACTTGGCATGAGCTTAAAATCTTTCAAAAAAAACCAAAAAAATCAAAAAATATAAAAATCCAAAAAGAGAATCAGAAAAAGAATTGAAAATAGTAAAGAAAAAAATTTGTCCTCCAGTGAAAACCACTACAGTGGCACTTTAGGCAAGTACCATGATGAAAACCTGGCAAACAGGTGTCATGTGTAGAATCGAGCATCTACATGTGCTAGTTCAAGTGAAAGCGTCTCATCCCATCCATAATAAAATCCATTATTCTATCCCATCCATAATAAATCCATCATTCCATCTGTCTTATCCATAATAAATCCATTCATCCATGAACCATTTATCTAATACATTTTCATCCATCTGCATCCATAGTCTGAGTCATCTTGATCTTGAAAAAGTTTGGTGCACACTTTATGCTTGCTTAAAGTAAATCATCTCAACATGACTCATTTTCATTGATCCTATCCTATCCAAAATTTTCCAAGCCATGAAACATTATCCAAATGAGCATTATTTATCTAAACACCTTATCTTATCACAAGATAATCCATATCCCTCCATCCATACACCTATCCAAGCATCCACCCATGGTATTCCATACATTGCTAGACATTAAGGGCAGATATTTACATCTTGCTTTGAGAATAAATCTTGGTCTATATCCTCAAACTTATGTGGTGATCTGAACATTGGAAAACATGAAATCAAATTAGTCAAAGAATTTGTGATCTAGAGTCTGAATCACTAGCCCATGGCATATTTTGATGAGAAGATATTCCTTATTAGTCTTCATCTTTCATCGAATGTCAATCCAAAAAATCACTATCAGTTGCATCTAATTTTCACATAAAACATCACATCAAATCATCCACAAAAACTTTTGTTCCAAACCAAGCACCATCAATCCTAATCAATCAAATCCAATCAAAAAATCATCATCTCAAGATATCCTTGTATTGCTTAACACTATCCTTGCATTGTTGTGTATCCTCAACAATGTTATCATCATCAATCCCTTATCATCTTGGGATATCCATCCTAATACTTGTGTTGCTTAACACTATCTTTGCATTGTTGTGTATCCTCAAAAATGTTATCATTATCAATCCATTAACCTGGTCGATCAACCTTAGCTTGATTTTCAGCAAAATCCCAAAACAAAGCATTGATATCATCACACACATCCATATCCAAATTGTCAAAATCATGTGAAAAATCCAAAAATATTCAAAACATATCAAAAATCCAAAAACACTCAAAAAATCCCAAAATAAATCAAAAGCATGGTTATCCGAAATACATTGTCTCTGAGGTTAAACGTAGGCAAGGCTATCTTTGATCAGCCCCTGAGACATCAAAATCCAAAAACATTCAAAAATATATCAAAATCAAAAAACATTCAAAAAACAAAAAATACAAAAACATTCATAAAATCTCCCAAACCCAAAAACATTTAAAAATTTGGAAAATCAAAACATTTGCAAAATCTTCAAAAATACCAAAAAAAACTCAAAACATTTCAAAAAGATCAAAAAAATTCAAAAAACCAAAAAAATCCATCTATCCCATTTCGCTTTCACCCACGATAATCAATCATCCATAATAAATCAATCATCACACTCATCCTTTGGCAAAACAAATAGAAACAACCACAATAATTAACAAAAAAGCAAGCTTCAAATGCAAAATCAAAATCGAAGAAACAAACCGTTAAATGAAAAATCAAAATATTGATCATTTTCAAATATGTCAATCAACCTTATATCAATAGCCTATCAATCAACTTATCAAACCATCGTCATCCTATTCAATGCATGTCCTAGTATATATCATTCCAACAATGGGCATCATTTTGGATATCACCTTGGATTCTTATCCTATAAAAAAAATCCCTTTGGCTAGAAGTATGAAGAACATTGGCTTGTTTGCATACTTGATCTCTTCTTTTTATTTATCTTATTGTGCTCATTCCAAGGACCTCTCGATGATATTCAAACAAAGGATTTAGAGAGATAGGAATGGGGCAACAATCATTTTTTTTGTCTGTTGTGCTTGTTGGATGTTCTTGTAATATAACTTGGTGAATACTAGCTTTGTTAGGTACGTCCTAGCAAGTTTTTCATATGTCAAGTGGGAACAAGAATACTCCTATCTATTTTTCAAGTCAAAGTCCATCGCACTAGGTACAACGCCATCCTGGTTCTTTATACCTTAATGCATTGTATCTATGTGTTTTATCAAACATAAGAAAATTGGCCCTTTAAAAATCCCAACTCCTTGGAAAGTAATCATCATCATTTGCATATTTATCATCTTGTGTCTTGTTGAAATGACTTCTTCTCTTGTTTCTTCTATCTCTTTCTTTTCACACTAACATGGTACCATGGCAATTAATCATAAATCATTGCCATTGCATCTATCTTGCATCCACAAAACCATCAGCATATTGCATAATGCATATCATATCATATAGAAAGCATTAATCATACCACATGCATTCATCTGCATCATTGCATAATATAGATTTCTTATTCTAAACATCTCATAAACCATACTTTTATCATCTATTTGCATAATCATAAAAGCATCATCATATCATATCATGTGCATCCATATCATCCATGCATCATCATATCATCCGAACATCATAATCATCTCATTTATATAATGTAACTGTCATGGTGCAAATCAGGATCGGGTGTGTAATATATCAAAATAGGAACAAAGCTACCCATGTCCAATGACTGACTACATCAAACATACAAGTTGAACTAATCTTGAACCTCTTTGTTGAGAGATTGACCCTCAAATCAAACCTCTTCGCCTGATCTCTTAAGGGGGCAATATACCAATGTAATTCTTCACATTGGGGCAACAGTGGGGCATCATAAAATAAAAAAAATTAACTTTGATCTCAACAAGATTATTCTTTGAACCAACACAACAAGTGCATCGCTTCAAAGAGGGGAAAAATGTAGACATGGAAAATATAGTGATTGACATTACACATCTGATTCTGATTACTAATACCATTTCATCCTAAATTATCCCTCGGTCTAACTATTTAATCAAATTTCCTTATTTGATCAAATTCATCAATTTCCTTCCCTTAATTAAATAAATCATTTTATCTAATTAAATCTCTCTCTTTTGTTAATTAAATCAATCAATCTGATCTAATTATCCCTATTTAATTAAATAATTAATTTTATTTAATTAAGTCTCTAAAGTCTATCTATTAAATTAAATAAATTAAAACCTTATTTAGTTTAATCTAACTCCATCCCCTCAGTTAAATAAATCAAAAATATTTATTTAATTAAATTTTTAAATCCCATCCTTCTCATATTTGATTTAAATAAATCCACAAATCTAAGTCAAATTTGTCACATCAACTAATCTCTCATTAAATTAATTAACATTGATTAATTTAATCTATTTTCATGTCCCATCCTCTAGCTTTTACCACTTGCACATGAAAATAGATTTAATTCATTTATTAAATCTCCATTTTCCTCACAAGGCATCTTTTGGAAATATTCTCCAAATTTGAATTCAAAATCCAAGTTGACATGTACATCCAGTAAGGCATTAAATCTCTCTTACATGTCCTTTGCCTTAAGCTAAGTGGCATTCAATGCATTCTTCCTTCCCTCTTGCATGTCATTTCAACAAATTCAAAATTCAAAAATAAGCATTTATTGGCACAATCCTCAAAATTTGCACATCCTCCATCCACTCATAGATTGGCAAGTGGCATCTTGCCATTGGTTGAATGTTAGTCCCACATTGCTCTATTTTGGAAATTCATCCATCTTCTCATTCTATAAATAAGAGGTTTCATTCTTCATTTCATCATCCACAAATTATGCAAAGTTATTATGCTCAAATATTTAGCCATTTCCATCCAATATCATTGAATCATAGCTAGGTTATGCAGGTTTTTCCATTGGATCACTCATCAAGCATCAAAAAAGTGGATCACTCATCAACATTCATCAACATACATCAATATTGCATCATAGGAATTGGGAAATGGCCAATTTTCACATCAAATTGGCGCCAATTCCCCCATGGGATCATGAGTTTGCTAGTATAATTAGGATTCAATCTTTATTTTTTTGTTTTCATTGTGTTCTTCATTGCTTTTTTTTTCTAATTTGAACCTTGTGGATTTCATGGGGAATCCTTGTTCTTACTTGTATTTGACAATCTAATGTGTTTGTTCTTATTTTTTTGGAGGTATTTGGATTGGGGTTCACACAACTACAACAAAATATTGAGAAAGATTGTTGAGAGTGCAAGGGTCAAAGTTGATGAAGATTTACAGAATAATTCAATGATGATAGATGGATACAAATCAAGTGAGTCCTCTTGCAAAGAAGAAGAAAAATAAAGAGAAGTAAAGATTGAAGAAGAAGAAGAAGAGGCTCTAGAAAGGACTCCTAAAACTCCTATGTATGTGCAAAAGAATCATTTTGAAGATCAAATCATTGGAGATAAGACCAAAGGTGTACTGACAAGAAGGAGATTTGTTGAATAATAGGTAAATCTATGTTTGCTTTTTGAATTTTAACCTAAAATAGTGATTGAGACATGCAAGGGATGAATATTGGATCAAAGCTATGGAAGAACTATTGTAGATTGAGAATAATCGGACTTGGGAACTTGTCGCAATACTAGAAAACAAAAATGTAATTGGAACTAAGTGGGTGCTCAAAAATAAACTAAATGAGAATGGAGAAGTTGTAAGGAACAAGGAAAGGCTTGTGTGTAAAGGCTATGCACATGGTTAAGGAATATATTTTATGGAGACATTTGATCCAATGGAAAGAATGGGACCTATTCAAATGTTTTTTGATTTTATAGCACATAAGGATTTCAATTTTTTTCATATGGATGTGGAGTCTACTTTCTTTAATGGAGAATTGGAAGAAGAGGTATACATAGAACATCTGGAAGGATTTCAGTTATCAGAAAAATTGGATATGGTCTATAGATTGAAGAAGGAATTATATGGATTAAAGCAGCCTCATAGAGCTTAGTATACAAGGTTGGATGGGTATTTGATACAACAAGGATTCAATAAAGGTATTGTAGATAGCAATATTTACTTTAAAGTTGAAAATGATCAAATCTTGATTGTGGTTGTATACGTTGATGACATAATATTTGGAAGAAATGAAGCTATGTGCAAGAAATTTGTAGAGGAAATGCAGAAAGAATTTGAAATGTTTAAGTTTGGGGAGATGAATATCTTCCTTGGATTTCAAATAAATTAGACAAATAAAGGTATTTTAATTTTAGAATCAAAGTATGTCAGAAATGTTGAAGAAATTTGGAATGGAATATTTTGAACCATTGTGTACTCCTTTTGTTACTAGTTGCAAGATGAGAAAGAATAAGGAATCTCCTAAGGCTAATCAAAGAATGTATAGATCAATGATTGGTGGACTACTAAATCTAATTGCTACTAGACCAGATATCATGCATGCAATTTGTCCTATGGCTAGATTTCAAGAAGATATGAGAGAATCACATGTTGTAGCAGTGAAGATGATATTTAGATACTTGAAGGGTACTCTAGATCATGGCTTATGGTATCTGAAGGATACTGATTTTACTCTAAGTGCTTACACAGATATATATTGGGATGGTTTTGTGGATGACATGAAAAGTACAAGTGATGGTTCATTCTTTCTTGGATGTAGATAGGTGTCATGACTAATCAAGAAACAAGATTCAGTGCATTTATGTACTACAAAGGAAAAATATATTGTAACAAAATCTTGTTGCACAAAAGTGTTATGGAGGAGGAAAACATTGAAGGATATTAGGGTGGTATATGATGAACCAATTTGTATCTTCTGTGACAATACAAGTGCTATCAATATTTTAAAGAATCCACTAGTGTATTCAAGGATGAAACATATCTCAATTTGATATCACTTTTTGAGAGAGAAGGTTGTAGAGAATGAATTTAAGCTTTAATTTGTTCCTACAAAGGATTAAGCTACTAATATATTCACTAATGCTCTTCCTAAGGATACATTTGAGTATCTCCAAGATATATTAGGGGGTTATTTCCCCTCCTTTCAAGTAGATGCAAAATGAGATGCATCAACCTAGTGGATTTTAAGATCCATTCTTTGGTTTTCATTGATGTTGGTGGCTACCTCTCAAGGGGAGTAGCTAGTAAAATTGTTGGTTGTTGCAATCATGGGGAGTCTATGATGTCATTATGCAATGACTATTAATTGGTTCAATATGGTGTGTGCTCCTAAGGGGGATTATATTGTGTAGTTGTTAGAAGGTTGATTGATGTCAAAGGAGAAACACAAGACATGTAAATCTTTTGTCCTTTCCCATTGATGTCAAAGGGGGAGAGAGAGTCATGTGAAAAAGAAGATAGTTAAGGGAGAGAGAATCATGTGAAAAATGTTCACTTTTTAGTTGAGAAAGGGGGAGAGAATAGTATAGTTGAATAAGGGATAATAAGTAAGGATAAAAGAGAAAAGGAAATAGCTATGAAGCAGAGCTATTGTGTATGTTGTTGATTTTTTTTCACATCATTTGTTGACATCAATGAAAAAGGGGGAGATTATTGCAAGTATGATTAGTTTTTGTTGTCATTGATGTAACCAAGCATGTTTTTTCATTTGTGTCATCTATATGAGAAGAATATTTTTGAAAGAGTATGTGTTGTTGCATTGATGATGCTCTTATTAGATGCCTTATGTTGTCATTAGTAAGCTACTGGTGTCAACCTCTAGTGTTTCTTTGATAAGCTTCTGTGTATAGTTTAAGAAGTAATGGAGATGATAAGGATGTGTTCTTGGTGCTTGATTTTCACATGATTTTGAGAAAATTTGATAAAAAGAGGAAATAGTGAGTTGTAGTGTGTTCTGGATTAAAGAGAAGTGTTTTGGTGTTGCTCTGCATTTCTTCTACATTGAAGATCTACCTATGTGTTTTATATATGTTGATTAAAGGTGTTTAGAGGTTTTGTATTTAGAATTTGGTGTGTTGTATCATTGTGTAGAAGAAGTTGTCTTCACCAGTGTGTCACTAGCATGTATTGTTGAGGTGTCTATGAGAATTTTTTTTTGATCCACATTTCTCTACAACTTGGTTTCGGGTCTTGCATATATGAAAGTGTGTTGATAGTGTTAGCATATTTCTTTAGTTGAAGTGGTTCAAGGTTTGGTGCTTTAGAAATTGGTTTCTTAAGTTGCAGTGTATGGCAGAGTTCTTTGAGTGTACTAGGTGTGCACATTATTTAGGTGAAAGTTGTTGTAAAGGAGTTTATTGGTTTTCAAGGTATTTGTGGAATATTCTAGATTTTGTTCAGGTGACATTTTTGTTTTGCTAATTGTTATTGGATCAAAGGAAGCGTGTAGTTAAAATTTTAATGGTGTTTACATGGGTAACAAATGACCTTGGTGTTTACACTAGTTGTGGTGGATTTTTTTATTTTTTGAAGAAGCATGTTGTAGCATGGTGTTATAGATTTTGGTACTAGATAAGGAATGGTGTGGTCCACTTTCAATTCTATCCACCACAAAAGTTTTTTGGTGTTGACCTAACTTGAATTTGCATGGTTGAGGTACATAGTTGACCTTAGGGAATGTTTTCAAGGTTGAAGATGATATAAATATGAGTTGATTCATTGAATGATGTGAAGATAGAAAAGTATGTCATGAATGATGTGAATTGCAAAGTGTTTGAGTGAAAATTTGAAAAGTACAGTGTGAGCTTTGATTTGTTAGACTACTAGATGTAGTGAGCAAAAGGTTTCTACAATTCTTCAGTCAAGCTATGAAGGTTTTGATGATATTGTGGTGGATTTCTCTATTGCATTGAGATGGATTTATATGTGTAACATTCTTCTTTATCTTATTTTCTATTCTGATAGTGGGCCTTTCTTTTCTTCTTTTGGCAATGATCCCTCTAATAGTGAGCCCTATTGTATTTGGACATTACTTTATATTATGAGATAATCCTCACCATGGTTTTTCCCATCTTGGGATTTCCATGTAAATCTAGTGTTCTCTTGTGTGCGGTGTTGATTTTATTTAGTTTTATTAATTTTATTTTCATGCTAAATTATTATAACATATTAAGGGTTAATTGAATGAATGTGGATCAAAATATTTGTGAGGGTCTTGAAGCATTAAGTTACAACTAATTCACCCCCCTCTCATTTTTCTTGTGCATTCAACAAACGTCAAAAAAGTAACATTAGGCTCCACTAAGGTTTTGAAAATATTGTGAGATGTTGACACTAGCTTTATAACATCTAAAATATGCCAATTTTTTTTAACACTTTGCCAACTATAGGTTTTAATGACATGATTGATTAACTGAAGTATAAAAAGAGGGAAACAACACAAGAAAAAGAGGCATCCTTTGAACAAAAGGTCCCATTTAATATTTCTTGAATCTGTTATAAATAATGGGTCAAAAGAGGCATGTAATGACAATAGTTTCTAAGGTTGATAACCTATGTACCACATCTAAATAATCTCAAATAATATCACATAATAAGAATTATGATCTTGATGATAAATTTAATGAATTTAAAGGAATATATTTATATTCCCATGGATGAATTAATCAATTTCTCCCTATTACACATTATGATATGATATTATATTCAACCCCTTTACCTAGCTATATAATCATAGATATGGTTCTAGTTCTTATTCAAGTTGGTATTTTTGTTCTTCTAGGTGAGCTTCTTAAGATTTATAAGCATAGGGAGTCGGTTCTCACCTATTTTTTTGTCACAAAATATTTTGATAGTCCCCCATATGTTCCCATTGATATCACTACTAAGATAAATAATCAATATATGCTAGAGGTTTAATTAGGAACTTCTTTAGTTGACAATCAACATTGTGTTGACTAATTTATACTTATTTGTTGATAAATAGATGGCTAGTTCATAGTTTCATGATAGATTCTATGGGTTCCATTAATATGATTCCTCTTTAAGTAATGAATAATTTAGGTCTAAAAGTTTCTAAGTATTATGGAATACTTTTCAATGGATTCCCAAGATGTAAATATCATAGGAATAGTCAAGGATGTAGAAATTCAACTTGTTATATATAGAGGTACTTTTCAATTAATATAGCTATTATTGATTACCCCACAAATTAGGGAATGTGTTTTTCTAGAAAACAGGTCACATCTAGCAATAATATTCAAAATGGATTTATCATATGTCATCACCCTCTACATGATAAAGAGGCCAATTTGCATCAAGACAAGAAAATGATACATCACTAAAGACCTAGATGAAGCTAAAAAATGAGGTGATATATTTATATACTATTCTAGGTCAATTATTAGATCTTATGATGATAAAAACCATCAAAAAAATGGTTCAATTCCCCACCTTGGTCCCTAATGCAAGAGCATCCAATGGTGTAGGGAAATCTTGCATCACCCAAAAAAATATTTTCCTTATTTTCTTTAGTTGTTTTGAGTTCCATCATGGAACTTAAGGGGTGTATGACAGTGAGAAGTCAAAAAAGGCAAAAAATGATTACTTACTATTTTTAGTAATTTAGCTTAAATGATATCATATGGACTTGAAAATTTACCCCAAGGAGCAAAATTGAAAAAAAAAATTGGTCATGAAAGAATCATCTCAATACCCTACATGGTTTGTGAGATATTGAAGCTTTTTCGTCTTGAGAAATTTCTCCAATGCAACTTGAAATTTAAATAGAAAATCTTAGAGGCCTCAAAACAACTTAAAAAGTTGACGAACTGACCTCTAGTGGGTTTGAAATTGTAGATCTCTTTGAGAGCTTTCCAATGATATGTTATAATAGAAAATTAAACACCCAGATCAAAAGTTATGGCCCTGTGTAGTTGGCCCACTAAAAAGTGAACTTCATTAAAATTTATTCCTAGGTAAGAAATCAATTGGTGGGACTTTTGGTGCCAAAACGAAAGGGAAATTTCAAATTTCTAGAAAATTCTTGGGTAGTTATTGGGTAAAATAAAATGGTTAAGTGGGAGTTGTAGATGATGGCTCCATTACTATAGATTGTGGCTTTGAATAATGTATGTTTTTTTACAGTTGAGTTTCTTTTAATGAATCAAGCCAGTGAGGTTGTACCATTGTAAGTTTTGAATTTGTAATTTCATTTTATGAAAATAATTGAAAGTGATTTGTTTTCTATCTTGCATCTTCTATGTTGGTATCTATTGTGATTTATGTTGGTTTTGGGTGGTGTGGACCTCATCAAATGGCATCATAGTAGATTTACTTGAGTGTGTAAACAGATCACCGAATGTGAGGCAGTTTGCACTAGGACTTGTGGATGTGGGTTTCTATGAAAAGTGATAAAAATGCCTCCACGAAGAAATAGTGGTGATGCAAGAAATGTTATTGTACCAAAAGAGGGTTTTAGAGACTTGCAAAGACAAGTTCAAGCACTGCAAGAGGAGTTGCAATAAGGGTTTGAGACAAGAAGAGGAGATGAAAGTGAAGATGAATCTAAAAACAAGGAATAGTTCAAAGAAGAACAAGAAGTAGAAGATCTAGAGCAAGCCAGATTATTTATTGTCATCTCTAAGATTGCTAAAAGGCCAAAGATCAATGTTTCTACATTTTTTTGGAAATCTTAACCCAAAAGAGTTGATTGATTGGATCAATGATATGGAGGAATATTTTGAGTATGAGGAGGTGGAAGATCCTTAGAGGGTCCAATTTTCAAAGACCAAGCTCAAGTGTCATGTGAATATTTGGTGGAAAGAGGTACAACTAGAAATAAATTGAAGAGGAAAAAAAATTAACCAGATGGGACCAAATGGTGGACAAATTAAAAAGATAGTTCATTCTTGTGGACTATGAGATAGATTTTTTGAAGAAGATGCAAGGGTTGAAATAAGCAAGAAATTTTTTCAAGGAGTATATAGAATAATTCTATCATGTCTTGATCAGAATGGGCCATTCTGAGGCTAATAAGGATAAATTTTCACATTACATAAATGGGTTGCAGCCTAGTATTCAAGAAGAGTTGGGTCTAGCAAGAATGTCTACCATTGAAGATGCATATTTTCTTTGAAGGTAGAAGAAAAGATGAATAGAATATTTGAAAATAATCAAAGAGGTGGGGGTCATGGTAGAAAGACTAGTGGATGGTCATATCAAGGTTGAAATGAAGATTAAAAGAAGGTTGAAGGATCCAATAGCATCCAAAACTAGGAAGCAGATAACACATACCATCCTTGTGATAAAAATAGTGGAGACTAAAGAGGAAGAGGTAGATCTTGATGAGGAAGAGGGGTCTTTCATAGAACCTATTTCTAGTGTGGAGAAGGATATAGAGCCTATGAGTGTCAACATCAAGGAAGGACAAATAGGAGACCTAAGGGTACTGTACGAGTTGCATATGTAGATGAATATGTTGAGTCTTCATATTTTGAGGATGCAAAAAGATGAGAGGTTCTTGTTACTAGAAGAGCCTTGCTAAATGAGAAGGAACCAACTCAAAGGAAGAATTTGTTTCACACCAGATGTAAGTGTGAAGGTACAGTTTGCAATATTATTATTGATGGAGTTAGTACTATTAACCTTGTTTCAAAAGAGATAGTTAGTAAGTTGTGGTTAGAGAGAAGAAGGCATCTAAATCCATACTAGATTTCTTGGTTGTAGGACCTTAAAGCTTTGGTAAATGAACAATGTCTACTAAAGTTCAAGATTGGAAATTACCATGATGAGGTATTTTGTGATATTATTCCTATGGATTTTTTTCATATGTTATTAGGAAGACCGTGGCAGTTTGATCAGCGAGCAGTACATGATGGACATGCCAACACCTATTATTTGACAAAGAATGGAGTTTGTCATAAGTTGAAGCCCTTCAAAGAGGTAGAGGAAAAGGTATGAAAAAATACAATAACTTTTTTGGTTGATGGAAGAAAGTTCCTAGAAGGTATGAGGCATGAGCATGTGTTTTTCATTAATCCCTAGAGTTGATAAAGAAGTTACTAATGAGGTACTTGTAGAGGTTTCATATATGTTGAATTAGTTTCAAGATATTGTTTCTGATAATATACCTGAAGGTTTTCCTCCAATAAGAAATATTATTCATTAGATGGACTTGATTCCTGGAGCCAGTTTTCCGAATAAGGTAGCTCATTATATGACTTCAGTAGAGAGTGAATATTTGAACAAAAAAGTGCAAGAGTTATTGTGGAAGGGATTGATCAGAGAGAGTTTGAGTCCATGTGCAATACCTTTAGTACTGGAACCAAAGAAGGATGGGGAATGGCGGATGTGTACAAATTCTAGAGCCATCAATAAGATCACCATCAAGTATAGATTTCCTTGGCTGAGAATGGAATGTTTGAGTGGAGCTGAGTACTTCACAAAGATATATTTAAAGAGTGGATATCACTATATCCAAATTAGAGAAGGATATGAATGGGAGATATCCTTCAAAACCAAGTATGGCTTGTACGAGTTATTAGTCATGCCTTTTGGGCTAACCAATGCACCAAGCACATTTATGTGGCTTATGAATGAGGTACTGAAAGAATTTTTAGGAATTTCTTTTATTGTTTATTTAGATGATATTCTAATTTTTAGTAAGGAATTGGAGGAGCACTTGATGCATATCCGAAGAGTTTTTGAGAAGCTAAGGGAGGAGAGGCTATTGATTAATTTGAATAAATATAGTTTTGTGAAGAGAGAGTTGGTGTATATGGGATTTTTTGTCTCAATAGAGGGTCTTAAAATGGATCCAGAGAAGGAGACAACTATCATTGAATTTCCTAACCCAAGCAATGTTATAGAGGTAAGATCATTTTGTGGTCTAGCAAGTTTTTAGAAAAAAATTATTGAGAATTTCAATAGTATTTGTGCATCTCTAACTAAAGTGATAAGAGGGGATAGAAAAGAGTTTAAGTGGACTACAAGAGTAGCCAAAATTTTTGATATGTTGAAGAAGAAAGTTATAGGGAAACCTATTTTGGAACTTCCAAATTTCAATAAGGTCTTTTAGGTAGATTGTGATCTTAGTGGCACTGCCATAGGAGTTGTTTTGAGTCAAGAAGGTAATCCTTTTGCCTATTTTAATGAGAATTTAAATGATGCTAAGAAGAAATATTTCATCTATGATCAAGATTTTTATGCTATAGTTTAGGCTTTGAAGAAATGAAGACACTATTTGTTGCTAAAATAATTTGTTTTATATATTAATCACCAGGCTTTGTTGTATCTTAATAGCCAAGGAAAGTTAAATCAAAGGAACTTAAAATGGGTTGATTTTTTGCAGAGTTATACCTTTGTTTTGAAGAATAGGAGTGGAAGGTCAAACAAAGTTGTAGATGCCTTGAATAAAAGGAAAAATTTGTTGATATAAATGAATATAGATGATGTTGGGTTAAATGAACTCAAGAGTTTGTATCCTAAAGATGTAGACCTTGCAAAAGCTTGGAAGGCTTGTTTAGAACCTATTACATTAGGTAGGATGAGATGGTTGGATTTCTTAATCTAAGATGGGATGTTGTTTAGAGGAAGCCAATTGTGCATTCCAAGGAGTTCTATGAGAGAGAATATAATCAAGGAGAAGCATAGTGGAGGATTGGCTAGACATTTCAGTCGAGATAAGACCATTGCTCTTGTTAGTGAGAATTATTATTGGCCACAGTTACAATAAGATGTGAAGAAGCTTTTAAAACTTTGTAGAGTATGTCAAATGGAAAAAGGAACAAGTTAGAATACTAAATTGTATCTGCCATTACCTGTACCTAAGAGGCCATGGGAGGATATTAGCATGGATTTTTTTCTTGGCTTGCCAAGGGAACAAAGAGGGTATGATTCCATATTTTTAGTGGTGGATAGATTTTCAAAGATGGAAAATTTCATTCTGTGTCATAATACTAGTAATGTTGTTTGTGTTGTAGAGTTTTTTTTTAGAGAGGCGGTGAGACTACATGGTCTACTGAAGAGTATAGTTTCAGAAAAAGATACCAAAATTTTTGGTTATTTCTGGAGGAGAGTAAGGAAGAAGTTGAAGACAGATTTGAAGTTTAGTTCTACACACCATCCATATAATGATGGAAAAATGGAGGTGCTGAAAAGGACTTTGGGTAACCTGCTAAGATGCTTAATAGGAGATAAGCCCAAGGGATGGGATTTGATTATACAATAGGTAGAATTTTCTTTTAACAATTTTGTCAATAGGAGCACTAGTAAATCACCATTCCAAATTGTGTATGGGAGTAGTCCAAGAAATACTTTTGAACTAAGAAAGATGGATAAGAGGGAGAAGAGTAGTGTTGAGGCTGAATATTTTGTTGAACACCTAAAGAACTTGGATGAAGAGGTGAAGAAACATATCAATAAGATGAACTTATAATATAAGGATAAGGTAGATCAAAAAAGGAGGTATAAGGAGTTCTTGGTGGGAGATGAAGTCATGGTTCATTTGTGAAAGTAGAGGTTTCCAATTGGCACATACAAGTTAAAGATGAAGAAGTTTGGACCATGCAATATCTTGAAGAAGCATGATTCAGGAAATGCATATGAGGTAGAGTTGCTTGATGAAATTCATATTTCAATTGTGTTTAACATTTTAGATTTAACAGAATATCATGAAGGGAGAAATGATGATGAAAAATAGAAGCACAATGGAATATTCCAACACCTACTTCAAAAAAGGAGATAGAAGAAATTTTGGATAGTCATGTGGGTAGAAACTTGTTGAAGATTCATCATGGTTGTCTAAGGCTGAGGTTAACTATCTTCTTTTTCCTCTAACTCCTAAGAAGTGATAGGGTCACTTTTCAAATTACCATGGTTGTTCGATGCAGGAGCATCTAGTGGTGTAGGGGAATCTTGCATCACCCAAAAAATATTTTTCCTTATTTTCTTTAGTTGTTTTGAATTTCATGATGACACTTAAGGGGTGTAAGATAGTCAAAAGCTAGAAAAGGTGAAAAATGGTCATTTACTATTTTTATTAAGTTGGCCTAAATGAACTCATATGGACCTAAAAATTTACCCCAAGGAGTAGAACTGAAAAATACTTTTGATCGCAAAAGAATCATCTCAATACCCTGCACAATTTGGGAGATATTGAAGTTTTCGTCCTAAGAAATTTCTCCAATGCAACTTCAAATTCAAAAAGAAAATATTAGAGGCCCCAAAATAGCTCAAAAAGTTGACAAATCAACCTTTGGTGGCTCATAATTCTAGATCTCTTTGAGAGATTTCCAACGATATGTTATTAAAGAAAATATGACACCTAGATCAAAATATATGGCCCTGCAAAGTTGGCCCACTAAAAAGTGAATTTCATTAAAATTTCTTCCTAGGAAAGAAATCAATCAACAGGACTTTTGGCTCCAAAACAAAAGGGAAATTTGAACTTTCTAGAACATTCTTGGGCGGTTATTGGCTAAAATAAAAGGGTTAAGTGGGGGTTGTAGATGGTGGCTCTAATAGTGTAAATTGTGGCTCTAAATAATGTATTTTTTTTTTTAGAGATGAGTTTGTTGTAATGAATCAAGCCCGTGAGGTTGTAGCATTGTAAGTTCTTAATTTGTAATTTCATTTTAGGAAAATAATTTAAAGTGATTTGTCTTATGTCTTGCATCTTCTTTGTTGGTATCTATTGTTGTGATTTGTGTGGGTTTTAGGTAGTTTAGCCCTCATCATTCCCATTAAAAGTGATAATGAATTATGGGCCATACTCTTTGATGGTGTTATCTCAAAGGATAGTTTAGGTACAAGTATTATCTTAGTCTCACAAAATGGTAATAGGTTTGAATTCTCTTTCTATTGTGACAAAAATACCATAGAGTATGAAGCCCTTATGTTATGTTTGAATATTTCACATAAGTATGGATAAGATTCTTGAAGGTTCTATGTAATTTAGAATTGGTTTTATCTTAGGTTGGAAGTAATGATGTAGTAAAGGACATGAGACTTAAGATGTATTCCAATGCAGTATGGGATACCATTTATTTGTTTGAGGTAGTTGGAATCAATTAGATTCATAGAATAAGAATACCATAGCTAATTCATTAATGTTTTTGGTGTCCATATTTAATTTGCAATTGGCATCCCCACATGCATTTATATTATTGAGGTAATTGCAAGGCCTGTTAAATGAGGAAATATATATAAATAACAAATATTTGATAACAATCAATGGATCCTTAGGCTCATGAATAATGTAGATGAGTTTGATTAATATTTTATTGATTGGTAATATGTGATGGAAATGGATAATAGAAAAGATAAATTATTTTAGAATTGAATAATATAGTTAAATACTAATATATTATAAGAGGTCCAGTTTCTTTGGAGAGGATATTTATGGCACAAATTTTGTAAAGTAACAAATAGTCTAGTTCAATAACAATATATAGAAGAATTTAATTGTTAATCTAATGTTGTGCCAAAAATATTTTACATTGGGATATGGTTAAGGCCTCTAGAGAATTAGTTATTGATTGAATTATTGAAAAAAATTAGGGGATGCTTTTCTTGGTCATATCATGAGCTTGAAGCATATAGGGAAGAACTATTCCAATATACCATCCCCCTAAAAACTAATATAATATATTTCTAACAACAAAAGAGACCTATTAGCCCCACATTAGCCCCTCAAATGTAGAGTGAAATTACAAAATTGAAGTGGTATCATAAAGTCCATTAGGCACTCCTCATGGGTTCCTAGTCATGTACTCTAGTAAGAAAAAATAATTGAAACATCAAATTGTATATTAATTTAAGGAATATGAATATCATGTGACTTAAGGATAATTACCCTTTGCCTCGCATGGATTAGTTTTATAGTTTCATAAAATGTACTCCTTGAAATTTTCACACTATGTTTGGTTCCCTTAATTAAATGGACTTAATTAAGCCTCTAATTGCCTAAATTTTGCATTTAGAAGCCTAATTAATTACAATTTATAAAAGGGGAATTATGATTTAATTAATGCATTTATTATTTTTATCACCAAGAAATGAATAGGTTGTGATTATTTAGGTGAGGATCAATTCACCCTTGGGTGAATGGGTCCCCCTTAAGATCACAAATTCAAATTTTAAACATGTTTTTGGTGGCATCTTAAGGTCCTAAATTCAATATTTAAGTGTTGACCTGTAATGTTTAATTTTTGGGAAATTATAAAATCATCTATAAAACAAGGTCTTTTATCAATTCAAATCCTAGCAACGTAATTCCAATTTTAAAAGAGAAAATATTATTGTCAATGGTGTTCAAGAGAAGACTTCTCAAGAATTTGTTACAACATTCAAGATCTAAAGCATCATGCATGTTTTTGGAGCTAACATTGTGATGTAGGTTTCAAGTTTCAAATCAAGATTCAAGCATCAAGATCACATCAACAATCAAGCCATTTCATGCAAGATCTACTAAGATTCAATTGTTCAAGGGTTTCAAATCAATGGTTTTGTGAGTTGCAACAAGGCACTTGTTCATTCATCATTCCTTCATGTTTCATTGTTTTAATTCAAGGTTTAATTGCCAAAATAGGGTTTGACCATGGAAAACTCCCATTCACCAAAAACAAACAATTGTTTCCCTCTTGTGTTTGTGTTCCAGATCTTAGGTTGAAGAAGGATTGAAAATTCATCAAGGGAGAAATTTTGGAAAATTTATCAAAGTGTAAAAGTTGTCATCAAGCCATGAAAACTCACTTTCAAGAATTATTTTTGACTTTTCAATTATGAAGTTTAGATAATTCAGGAGTGTATACACAAGAGTAGAGAAACTAGAAAGCAATTTCAGAGAATCCTACAAAGACCCATTCGCCCTAGGGTGAATCTATCCTAGAGGTCACTCAATATAAACATTTTGATGGGAGGTGAAAAATACTAAACCTTCTCATATCTTTATGAATGCTATAGGTTCTATTAGATGAAGGTTTAATCCTGTGGTTCCAAGTGTTGCATTACCTTTTTAGGTTAATTTACTATATTTAGTCTTTCTCCCAAAAGTGGTGTTCAACAAGACTGCCCCATCCTAGATCATAAGGAAAACAACAAGATTTCTTTCAAAGTTGACACACCTAAGGGTTGAAAGTCAACCTTGGCTCAAGGGATCTCTTTTTCCTAATGAAATAGAGGAAAATACATCCATGATGCCCCATTTTTTACTTTCTATTTATAGTAAGTTATTAGTGAACCCCTCATTTTAATAAAGCCCCTATTTTTCTATGTTTCAAGTTGATACAAAGGGTCAAAATTTTTGAGCTAAAATATACAATTTATCTATTCTTAGGATATAATTAGTTAGTATTCAAGGATTCAAAGAAGCATAAAATGATCTTCACTATGCCCAAGGGTACTTATGTGTATATGAAGATTCCATTTAGATTTAAAATGTTGGTGCATCCTTGTAGAGTTTTATGGATGTATATTTTAAAAGAATTATTAGCAAGATAATGGTAGTTTATTAGGATTAACTTACTACATATTCAATAAACAAAGATACATGTAATCACTTAGATAAAATATTAAAGAGATCCCTTTAATATGGTATTTCATTAAATCTTAAAAATGGGTATTTGGTTTTGAAGAGGGAAATTTTTAGGTCATATTATGTCAAAGGAAGGAATTAGCATAAACCTAAAAAGAGTGAAATCCATTGACCTCAATCCTCAACCTAAAACTATTAAGGGTGTGTAGTATTTCTTTGGGAATATAAAATATAGAAGGAGATTTAACCCCAAATTTGTAGAAGATGAAGGCCATATCTAAGATTTCAAAGAAAGGAGATTCAATCATGTGAAGGAACTAATTGAGGAATTTTTAGAAATTAAAGAATACCTAAATAAGGAACTAGTCTTGACTAGCCCAAATTATTCTATGCATTTAAAGATTTAAATTATTTTTCCTCATTTTATATCATTAATAGTGTTGATTCAAAAGAAAAAAGATGTATATGATAATTTATTTGCTTTATTTAGAAATTCCTTGCAAGGTACAAAGCTAAAATACAAAAATATAGAGAAACATGCATATGCAATAATCAAGGCAGTTAAAAATTTTAGGTCTTAACATAGGTGTAGAGATTATTGCCTATATGCCACACACAACAGTGAAGGATAACTTCATCAAAGATGAATACATAAATAGATGTAGTTGGATCAAAAAGATCTAAAATTATAATGAAGGTGCAAAGAACTAAGGTTTGAGTGAAAGGCCTAACAAGGATTATGATAGAAGAAAAACTAGATGCTAGTAAGGTGCATGAGTTAAAAATTATTTTTGGGTCCTTTCCTTATATCTTAAGAGATGATCTATGGTATACATGTATTTTGAATTTTACTTAGTAAATATAGATTTCCCTCCATGAATGATACAAGATCAATGTAGAACATTGAAGTTGTAGTCCTAGAGATATGTGATGATTCAAGGATCATTTATATGGAGAAATAAAGAGTGATACACCTCAAATGTTTGAATCAAGAATGATCCCTCTAGATCATAAAATAATTTCATCAAGGGACTTTTGGTTGATATTTCATGACCAGGACAACCACACACAAGATTTTAAGAGTAGGATATTAGTGTCCAATTATATTAAAAAATGTTGTCATTATAATAAGGAGATGTGATTCCTACTAGAGGTTTTTAGGTAAATAAAATATTTTAGGTTCTCTCCCTCCAACATCTATCTTAGTTGAGGATGTTTTTCTATAATGGTGCATTGGTTTCTTTTTTGAAATAGTAAATAATTCAAGCAATGGTTACAAGTGGATAATTGTAGCAACTAGCCATTTCACTAAGTGGGTTGAAGAAATCCCCATAAGAAGTGCCACAATAAAGTTGGTGTTTAAGTTATTGATACATAATATAATATAATAATTGGTGTCTTGTTGAGGATAGTGATTGATAATGTTGTATTTTAGATCTAAGAAGATATCAAACGTGCCCAAATTTTGGAATCAATATAACTTTCTCATCACCTTGTCATCCCACTAGTAGAATTTGGAAAATAAATGACTATGTGACTAAAAATTTTAGTCACAACAACTAAAAATGACTAAATTCTACTATTTTTTTGCAACTCAGCTATAAATGAGTAAATAAATGACTAATTTGGTTGTTGACTAAAAAATTATTTAGTCACACAAATAAAAATGGCTAAATAGTTAGTCATTTATTTAGTCACAAAGAATCAATGGTATTATTCCTAATTTTCATTTTAATAAACATACTCTAACACTTTCGTCAAAACCTTATTTTCACATGTAGCCTACCAAAATAGAGAATTGAAATGACATAATTTTCATTTTAATAAAAATACTCTAAAACTTTCATCAAAACCTTATTTCTAGGTGTAGCTTGCCAAAATGGAGAAGTGAAATAGTTGAAGATGGTTGGGTTCAAGATTTTCAGTGAAGAATGAAAGAGAATGGTAAGGAGATGTGCATGATAGGAGACATAGGATTCATTGTTGCTTATCTCATTATTTTTCTGCTCGACAAGGGTTACATTGTTCATGCTACTATTTATAATATAGGTATTTAATTAACATTATTTACATAATTTTAAATTCCTTCATTGTATCCTATATAGGTTTTAGAATGATTTCTTTTAATTTTAAAAAATAAATAAATGATGTATTTTCCTGTGATTAGATAATGTGGAGAAGATGGGTTATCTATGGGATCTTCCTGGTGCAAAGTAGAGGCTTAAAATAATGAAAGTAGACCTATTAAAAGAAGGTAGCTTTGATGAAGCAATAAATGGAGTGGATGGGGCGTTTCATACTACTTTCCCTATCATAGTACCAAATAATCATAACATCATTGTACGTTGTCCTCCATTGGATTTTTTATTTTTAATTTGGTTTTGATGACATAAATTGGTTTAGTTTTATTCTCTATGAAATGTATTGCCAAGCAAGAGGCCTTCGTTGATCCTAGTGTGAATGGGACTCTCAATGTGCTCAAGTCTTGTTCAAGATAACCCTTTGTAAAGAGAGTCATGCTTACATCATCTTGGTTAGCTATTAGATACAACTACAATACTCAAGAGATTTCTCTTTTAGATGAGTCTCATTAGAGAAATCCAGAATACTAAAAACAATATAATGTAAGTATAAATACCCTTCTTTGAAGATTGTATTTCACCAGTTAGAAGCATTGAATTTAATGTACAAGAGTAATTAATAGGAAACTCTTGTTGTGAATATAAGAGTAAACTTGATCATCTTAGTATAAACAACAAAAATCCCCAAAATGTCTCCATAAACTTATCCATGAAAGCTTTTACTTCTTAGGTTCAATTCATATCTGCATAATTCTAAATTTAGGGTATGTTTTTCTTGCAAATTTAGTATGCATATGCAAAAACTCTTGTTGAGAAAGAGGCTTGGAAGTATGCAAAGGGGTAGGGCCTCAATCTGGTTGTGGTAAACCCATCATTTGTTGTTGGGCCACTTGCACCTAAACCTACAAGCACGCTTTCCTAAGTCTTGAACATTTTTGTTGTGATTTTTTCCTTTCACTTTTTGGTGCTTTTCTTAGGTTTCTTTCAAAAAAATTGAGCCCCTTTAAAAATCTTGAATATTTGACTAAGTGTGCTTTTGCGGGTTTTGCACTGTAGAGCTCCCTTTGTGGGATTCCATAGTGTAAGTTCTATTATATAGGTTTCCATCCCATGGATTATGGTCACCTATTTTCCTTTGTGGAAATCTTCCTAGCCCACTAACTCTTCACTTCCATATTTGATGGGCCTGTAGTCATTTGGCTTCCATGTTGCAAATTTTTGTATCCCTGTGACATTCAAGTTTCTACAATAGGGTGTAGCCATGATCCACAAGGTTGTAAGTGCATTTATTACACCATTAATTACATAGTACCTATAAATAAGGGAAGAATTTGCATTCATTTTCACCCTTCATTAATTGGAAACATGAAGCATATGGATTTGTGGCATGTTGGAGATCTCAATTCTTGGATTCTCTACTAGATTTGGTCTCCCACTTCCTCACCATTCACCAAGGTAAGGGGTTCCATTCTCATGAATTTGTGGTTTTTCATTAACTCTTGAATGACCATTATTATCATTATCATTTGTTTCAACATAGGTTTGTGGGGACTCTTTTAAGGTTTTCACCTTCTAAACATTGAACTTAATAATCACTATGAACCTTCCCCATGTCTGCTCTACTATGCAGGATTTTCCCTACAAGATTTCATGCTCATGATGCTAGCATTTTATCTTATCAAGAACAAAACATTGTAGGAGCCAAGGTCCTTAAAGCATTAGCCTACAAAACCTTAATCATGGATTTATGAAAACTCAAAGTTATATGAATTTAAAAACTTTCATCTTCCCTTTATAGGAGTTTACCTATGGGAATCACCTTGTGGGGTCTCATTCAAACATTTCCAAGCAGTTTGGCATAGTTTCCTTTGAATTCCATAGATCACATTTCTAGAAACACAAACCAAATAAACAAAAAAGCACTAAGTATCGATCACTTTGCAAGAATCTCCATGTGGAGTTTCTATTGTAGAATTCCACAACTAAAATGCCTAAGTATTAATCCCTTTGCAGAATCACCCTTTAGACCTTCCATGATGGGATTCCATTGTGTGAAATTCACTTTTGTGGACTTCTGTTGGTAGGTTTTATACCAATCGTCACTATACTCTCCAAATCCTACATCCCACATTCCCATAATTTCCTAGCTTCCACATACCAGATCCCCGCAATGGCATAAAACCCACAAAAGTTTAGAAATTTCCCTAATTTTCTAAATTTAGTGATTTATTATTGGCATTCAATATTATTAATGATGATTTGGTCATGAATATGCATCATTTATACATGGATTAACCTCTTTTATCTACTTGGTCAAGACTACTCATTATGTGTCATCTTGCAAATTTCATGTAAAAAGTGCAAAAATCTAAAAAGGAAAAGAAGATAGAAAATAAATTTAAAATGAAGTATGAGTAAAAGAAAATAAATTTAAAATGAAGTATGAGTACCACAACATTGAAGTGACATCCAATATTTTGTCCACCAAGGACAAGATCTCTGACATCGGCCTCAACTAGATAAACATTGAATAATTTAGGGAGTGTGGATATGGGTGTTTTAGTACTACACAACAAAGATAAAACAAGAATGTTCTATCTCTCTTGAAAGGTGAATTTCCTCAGAAAAACTTCAAAAAATAACCCCAAGGTATATAAAGTCGGGTCTTGAAAATGCAAGAAATAGCTCAATAGTGATGTGATTTGTTGGCAATCACAAGGGGATATACAATTCAACGAGGCTAGAAGTGTTAAACTCATATGAGGGTTTTGTGAAATTTGAAAATATGCACAAACCTCAACTGTAATTTCTAGATCAAGGATCTAAAAATGACTTATCATCAAATGTGGCAATGTAGTGATGCTTTTCAATTATAAACTAATCCAAAGAGAGAGAAAAAGATAAAGGGTTAAGAGAGATCCTAATCTAATCCCCAAGGACAATCATAATTATGGTTGATGTTGTAGATGGAAAAATCCCCATAAAACCAATTCCTACTTGATCAAGGACAATCCTACAATTACACAAAAGCAGTGTAATATTCAAAGGAAGCTGAAGTATTTTTAAACTATGAACATTCATACATATACCCAATTACTGGTGTGACATGAAAAAACATCCACAATTGACCTTGATGCAATTTTTGGCTCATAATAACCTTACAAAGTGACTTACAATCAAAAAATTACAAAAGGTAAGAGTAGTAGATTCATCTAAACATCATTAACATTTCACCATTATTATGAAAGAATTGAAACTAATATTTGAGAATCAGAAAAGGAAACCATAACACTTTCAAACTTAACACAAAAATTCACCAAATCAATGACCTATCTGCATTAATTTTTCCAACATATGCTTAACAATCTCCAGTTCTTCCTCTCCTAAACTAACTCCTACTCACTCACCAACTGCCTCTACAACTCCTAAAATTCTCTCTTACAAGTGAGTAGGCCCCAACCTTTTATAGATATTACATTTCAAATCAAGGGCCAAAACCCAATTCAAGGGCCTAGATTACATTAGTATTTAATATTTGAAGTATATTGAATTTTGGCAATACATGCCTCATTTACATCCTATCAAATAATTTTGTTATAAATTTGGTCCAAGGAGAAACAAATATCCTTCTTCTCAATTTTGATGACCAACCCTCACTAGAGGAATAAAAACAACCTCCTTAGTTGTCCCCTTTAAACTACTTTTCCAACTAGTAGGCACAAATTCTCATGCAAATTCACATTAAAATATTGATATTTTCCATTTGATTTCAGTTTAAAATCTCCTTGCTAGTGAATTATAGCTCCCTCCAATACATAGCATGATTTCATGTGTCGATCCTTTAATGAGTTGATCCTTTATCCCTCCAAGCATCTTGAGAAGCACCTGTGTCATAAAATATCCCAATTTAAACCTCCAAAAATGATAAATTCCCCTTTTCTAAAATATTAAAATTTATCAATTTATAGTTTATCAAGAAATTTTCATTTTTCAAATTTTCTTTCCATTTTATGAAATTTTCCATTTCGAAAATTTTTCTAGTTTGGGGAAAAAAAATAAATTTAGGGAAATTTGCATTTCATGAAAAATTCCATTTTGGAAAAAAATATTTTAGGAAAATTTCCATTTTGGAAATTTTTCCATTTCAGGACAATTTCCTTTTTAGGAAAGTTTCCATTTCGAGAAACTTTCCTTTTCAAGAAATTTCCCATTTTGGGAAATGGACTTTTGAGGGGGTTTATATTTTGAGGGCCAGAGCAATGCAGAAGCTAGAGGGTTTAGTGCTAGTTAGAGAAATTTCCACTTTTGAGGGAATTGGACCACTACTGACCAAAGCAATGTGGAAGCCAAACAAGTCTACACCATAAAAATGGCATGAACGAAACAACATCCCACACCTAGCTTTCTGCAAACAACTTTCTGCAATGCCTCAAAACTTAGTCTTTTTGGATCCAACTTATTTAGGCATGTGGAGACTTGGATATAAAAGGCACTAAATGTTCAATACTTAAAGTTTTCACCCATTTTTTGAGTTGCGAAAAACTCGACTATAGAAATTGGAGGTTTGCAGGCTAGAGCAATGTGAAAGTTGGAGGCTACGACGTCAGTCAACAACATTACCCACACAGAATTCCCTCAAAGCCCAAATACTTAGCAAATTTTGAGTTTATCCATTTTGGCATGTGGGAAAATGCATAGGAAGAGTGGCTAAACCTAATACTTGATGATTTTTCTCATTTCCAGAAATGTGGAAAATGTGACTGCATAAGTTGGAGGTTTGCAGGCTGAAGCAATGCAGAAATCAAAGGCTACAGTGTTGATCGATGACATACCTGCATAGAATTTCCACAAAGCCTTTACACTTAGTAAATTTTGGATTTTTAAATTCAACCACATGGTAAAATAGGTAGGAAGAGTGCCTAGACCTATTTCTTGATGATTTTTCCCATTTCAAGAACTACATAATCCAAAGGTTTGTGGGCCAAAGGAACGCATAAGTCGAGGGTTGTGACACCAATCGATGACATACCCACACAAAATTTCCACAAAGCCTTAAAACTTAGCAATTTTTTATTGTTCAATTCAAGCATATGGGAAAAGGGGTAGGAAGAGTGCCTAGACCTATTTCTTGATGATTTTTCGCATTTCAAGAACTATAGAAAATGCGACTATGGAAGCTAGAGGTTTATGGGTTGGAGCAATGTGAAAACCAGAGGCTACAATGCCAATCAACGACATACTTGCATAGAATTTTTGTAAGGCCTTAAAACACTTAGACTTTAGGCAAATTCCAAGGATAAAGGATTATAATTTAAATTCACTAGCAAATCATCATGCAAACAAGGAAAGTGACCCCAAAACCCAAAATACAAATTATAATGACTATCCAAAGGGAAAACTCATGTAGACCCAACAAGCACCAAATATGACCAAACCCAAAGTAGAAGTGAGCAACTGAAAAGGGAAAATAAAAAAGAGGGGGTCCTTGCTTTCAGCGGGGCATGTGTACAAAATGCACAAAAAATAGACTCTTTTGGGGAAAATGCTCCAAAGCATTTCAATGACAAATAGGAATCATGAACCTAGAATCTTTGATTCTTACCTTTGTATTAGGCCAAACAAACTAAAACAACTAACCCAAATATTAAACCATTGGTTAATCTATCCCTCTGTATACTAAAAATCCAAGTGTGTGTATTCATTTCCTTCCTTAAGCAACTACAAGAACCAATGGTCTATCATGTTAAGCTATGAGATTGATTCTAATCCAAAAGAAACTTGGGCATTGCCTTGTTGCAAGTCAAGCACCTATAGCCCCAACAAGGTTGTCATTGTGATTCTCTCAAACATAGCTCTACTACTAGCCGAGGGTCCATAGCCCCAATAGAGTTAGTTGAATCCTCCTGAAAGTTGAATTTCTTTTTATTTTCATTGTTATCTCCTATTTTATTTTGTTTCTTTTGTTCATTTCTTTTCTTTTCATTTCAACCCACAAGCTGTGAATCTCATACTTAGGGTTGAGAATCACAATGGCAATGAAGTAGAATTTAAGATTTTTCACTTAACTTGACTTCAAAAAGGAACCTACATTGACCTTAGGATTCTTAAGATTTGAAAAGGTATAAGATTTTAGAATACGTCAAAATCATATTAAACCAATGACTCATCCTCTTTGAATCAAACATCCAAACCACTTGACACTAATAGAAGACCTTCACCACCTATTTCAAAAACATGATTAGAGTTTCTAAAAAGAACACTCAGAACAATCTCAGATAATGAAATTAGTGTCATACTTACAAAAATTCAATAGAAGAAAATAAAGGGACCCCAAACCAAAGAAGTAAAGAAAAGGCCAAATATACACTAACCAAAGTAGGAAAGTAAAAGAAAGAGTGAACTACACTTATTCAAGCTATTCCATATACAAAGGATACTCAAGATGAACCAAGATTAGACAAGGTGAACCAACACCCACCTCTATATAACTTCTCAATGCTTGCACAAGTAATAAGGAAATGGTTATAGTTCTAAGCCATGCAAATTCATCCTTGTATTCAAAAAAATGATTTTCAACATCACAACCCTCAAATTCAACAATGTAGGTAGGAAAAAAAAACAAATAAGGGTATTCATTAGGCTCATGATCAATCCATAGCAAGTTCTAGTCCTTACATTCCCATAATCAAAATAATAAGTGTGATTATACATAGGAACATGGAAAGATACAACCTGGATGTCCTCTTGTGCGGGCAACAATACTTGGATATTTATGTATGGTAGCATCTGACCTTGCATTGTCAGCCTCAAGGGGCATATCTCATGGCATAGCATACCCCTTGGATTGTAGATCTGCAGCTTACAACCATAATCATTAGGCAATATACCATGTGAAATATTAGAATTTTTAAATTCATGGAATGTCTTACTTGATTCATAATGTGTATGAGCTTGAGAAGATGAGTTTGTAGGTATTTCCTCGAGAGTATCTTTGTGGTCAGCAATGTTAATTTCCTATCCTTCAATAAATCCCATGACAATATGTTGATTTCTTGTATTCTAAACATCTAATGGATTCCTATCCTTAAAAGGCATCATGTTGTCTCCTTTAAATTTTTACACATCAACTTTATTTTGATGAGTTTCTATATAAAAATATGACATTCACAAATCTATCATGATCAATTGATTTGAATGTAAAGGAAAATTAAAATCAAATAAGGTGGAAAAACTCCATGTTGCAAACTATAGTTGGCATGGTACATCGATGGTTATGACATCCTCCAAGACTTCTTCTTCTTGTAGTTCAAGCATGAACAATTGGTAAGACTCATATTTTTGCTCATCAAAATTCCCATCCATTGATCATATTTCTTTATTTCTATTATTGTTGTATGCTAAAATGTTATCCTTTCCCTCATCTATGACTTCAACTACCTCATCATCCAGGGGTTTAGACGTATATATGCTACTTAGAAGTGTGGACGTATCTGCTCGCCCTATGTAGTCATAATTTTTTAGATTAACCCCAAATGCAAAGAAGTCAAAAAATGAATCCCCCATGTCTAGAGGACTTAACTCCTTTATTTCTAGTTCACAATATCCTCTCGGGAATTCATCAAGAAGTTTTTTTTGCAAGGCATTCAAAGCAGGAAGCTCTTGTTTGTTAATTGATGATTCAATCATGACATATTTGCTTGGTGATGGATCTTCTATATCATCCTTAAAACTACATTGTGCCTTCTCTATTGCTATCCAAAAAATTTTTTGTGAGCAATACTTAACTAAACAACTAATTGGTTTAAGTTCATCAATTTTTGACACTCCTTCTGAAGCAATGACCAAAGACTATATATTGGGATTCTCTACTTGTTCTCTAATTTTCTCAACTGTTTCTTAGTAAATTGAGTATGCAAATTTTAAGTGCGCTAAACTATGTACCCTACACCAACTTGGTAACAACTCTTCCAAATTTATCCTATATTGTAAGCTTGACTAGTCCGTCATGAGTCTTGCAATGAATTCATCATGTTTATCCAATACTAAATCTTTATCAACACTTGTAAAGGAGACCTAATTAACAACGTTGTTCCCTTGTGAGTCATTTGAATGTTCTATTTCAAGTGGTTGATTCCTTCTTTCATCAAGAAAACATCTTCAAGTTTAATTTTTTTCTAAATATTCATCATCATTTTCTACTATCCTAACTGATTTAGCTTCTTCCTCCTTTTCTTCATCATTATTAGTATCTACTTTAGACCTTACTACTGCAATTTTTTCTAATTCAACCTTTATATGTTCCCCTTCAACTACCAATTGTTCTTCTACTTCAATGTACACACATTTTGTTGTAGATGATTCCTCCTTATTGGTGGTTTGTTGCTCCATCAAGTCCAAATAGCTTTTAACTTGATTGTTAACATATGCACATGTAGAGCAAGTGAGTTCTAAATGAGGTGCATTATGCATCCTACACCATTTAGACAACAATATGGCTTCCAAGCGCAACCCACTCTCACTACTTAGTTGATCTTTGACCAACCCCCTAAAGTCTTCCACTATAGTATGAGAAAGTTCTTTGTCCAAATCTATAGGAGCTAGTAGTTTATGCATGTTCTAGAAGAATATTCTCCCCTACAAAGCCATTTCCATTCTATCCATAAAGTCAAACATTCCAACTCATTGTGCCTACAAGTATTATGAATTCTACATTTGCTAGATAATGTAGGTTGATGCAAACTATTGTGATGTAATCACTTATTCAAAGACTCATGAAGTTGAGAAATATGAATATGAAATTGCTACCCTTCCATCTTAGCTCAGATTTTGTTTTACAAAATTTCTAATTTAGATTTTCTGAATATAAAGAGATTTGTGATAGATTTTTACATGAAGGATCATTTAGCTTCATGCTTTTTTGCTTATGCTTAGTCCTCCTTCTAGTTCCAATTCTATTGATGGGTGTTTTAGCACTATACAACACAGATACAACAAGAATTTTCTCTCTTGAGAGGTGACTTTCCTCAGACAAACTTCAAAACATAACCCCAAGGTTTATAAAGTTAGGTCTTGACAATGCAAGAAACAACTTAGTAGTGATGTGATTTGTTGGTAACCACAAGGGGAAATATGATTCAAAGAGGCTAGAAATGTTAAACTTAGATGAGGGTTTTGTAAAATCTAAAAATTTGCACAAACCTCAACTATAATTTCCAGATCAAAGATGTGAAAATGACATCATCAAATGTGGAAATGTAGTGATGCTTTTCAATTATAAACTAATCCAAAGAAATAGAAAAAGATAAAGGGTTAAGACAGATATCCTAATCTATCCCCTAAGGTCAATCATAATGATGGTTGATGTTACAAATAGACAAATCCCTATGAAACCAATTCTCGCCTGATCAAGGAGAAGCCTACAATTACACAAAAATGATGTAATCTTCAAAGGAAGCTGGAAGATTTTTAGACTATGAACATTCACACATATACCCAATTATTGGCACGACATGAACAAATATCCACAATTGAACTTGATGCAATTTTTGGCTCAAACTAACTTTACAAAGTAATCTACAATCAAAAAATTATAAAAGGTATGAGGATCAGATTCATCTAAACATCATTAACATTTCACCATTATTATGAAAGAACTAAAACTAACATTTGAGAATCAAATACATAATAACATGATAACATATCTGAAATGGAGCATGTGGGTAGGAAGAGGAGTAGAGATGGTCGTTTGAATTCTTCAAATGATGATGGAGAGGGAGGGGCAGATTTAGATGATGACGATGCAAAATTTTTTCCTTGGCGTTTGTTATAATTTTCCCCATTTGTGCTAGGCCAACTATGTTGTGAGGGTTGTGAGGTTTTCTTGGCTACATCTAAGGGTGATTATTTATCTTGTTGCACTCCAATTGGGGGAGATTTTCAGGGCCAGGGCTTTTGTCTTTTCCTACACCTGTTCTTGGTGCGGTCTAGTTCTTTCTTTTGGTAACATCGCTTCCCTATATTTCATTGCATGTTCCTGCATGGGGGAGGTGATCTTGCTTGTTCAATTTGTTGGCTGCTCATTTTCTTGTGGCAATTGGTGGGCTTTAGGCATCTTTCAATCCTCTTTTGGTATTGATTAGTTTATGCTAGTAAGATTTACTTTTCTTTTGGATACTCTCAATTGGTGGTTTTGTGAATGGATTTATTCTTGTTGGGAGTGTCTCTTTTGATTAGGAGATGGGCTTCTTCTCTCTGGTGCTTTGTTTTCATAGTTTCCTTGGTAGCTCTTGGTTGTCATGGGGTTGGTTGGCCTCAAGAGGTTGGGATTCAAAGTTCTATCTATTGTGGAGGTTGTGATGGAGTGGTCTTATTCCCTCCATCCTACAAGTGGAAATGTTTGTTTGGAGATCAAAAGTTGTCCCTTAAGAGATTGGGTGGTTTGGAGCTCCTTGTGCTTCTTAATGTTTCATTTGAGGAAGGGGTTTGTTGTTTTTTTGAAGGAAATTTTTTTGCTCTCTATGATGGTTCTTTTAATGAGGTTGTATACTAATATTTATGTCAAGCCTTAGATATTCATGGTTTGGAGGGGTGTTTCTGCTCCCTCTGTCTTTGAGGTGGAGTTCCTTGATTTGGTCTAGTTTGGTTTGGTGGTGTTCCTATTGCAGATTGTTGTGTTGCAGGTTGGGTGGCTTCTTGACTTATGTTTATTGGCCCTAACTTCTAAGCTTCTTCAAATGTTTATGGCTTTTTATTAGTAATTTCTCTTCTCCTAGTTTTTGGCTAAGATGTGTTCTCATGCTTCTTCCTTGCTCCTATTTGTTTCTCTACCAAAGGATGTTTTATCATGCTTTTCTTCAGGGGATGTTGCTTTCTTTCTGCTTCCATGACAATTTTCTTCTATGGAGGTGGAGACTACTCATTTTGAGGTAGAGACTGCTCCTATTGAGGTGGAGAGGGATGTTGTGGTCCTGGTGCGAAGTTCTTTCTCTAGTGGAAATGGTTTTCATTTCATCCTCTCCTATAGAGGGGAGCCTTCTCTTATTGAGGTGGAGGTTGGGATGGTGGTTCTGGAAGACGAGATCTAGGTGAAGAATATTTCTCTTTAGTGTTATGTTCTAATTTATAACCTCCCTATAGAGGTGGGGAGTGTTGATTTCGTGGGTTTTGTTGTTAAGTATTTTGCTGCAGTCTAGTTGTTATAGGCTAGTGGTTGTCTAGTTGTTCCAAATAGTTTTTGTGTCATGTTTTGTTTCATGACTAAATCAAGAGGTGATTTTGTTTTGATTGGGAGTTAAATCTTTGTCCTTGGTGGTTTGGGTCAAGGTTCCTTGCTTAAGCTTGTGTTTTTTATTTTTGGTTGGCTACTAGTTGTCTATGTGTATCTTTAAGCAATGTTGTTTCTTTGGCTGGGTTTTAAGTCACTATCAAAACTAGTTTTTTATTGGTTTCAGGTCCATTCAAAACCTATTTTTCCCTTAATTAGAACATTTTAGAATCAAAAAAGGAAACCATAGCACTTTCAAATTACTTAACACAAAAATTCACCAAATCAATGACCTATCTATATTAATTTTTCTAGCATATGCTTAACAATGTCCAGTTCTTCCTCTCCTAAACTAACTCCTATTGGCTCACTAACTTCCTCTACAATTCCTAAAATTATCTCTTACAAGTGAGTAGGCACCAAATTTTTATAGATATTACATTTCAAATCAAGGGCTAGGATTGAACCTGATTCAAGGGCCCATATTACATTAGTATTTAATATTTGAAGCAATTGAATTTTGGCAATACATGCCTCATTGACATCCAATAAGGTAATTCTATTGGAAATTTGGTCCAAGGAGAAACAAATATCCTCCTTCTTGATTTCGATGAACACCCCTCATTAGAGGAATAAAAACAACCTCCTTGGTTGTCCCCTTTAAACTACTTTTCCAGTTGGTAGGCATAGATTCTCATGCAGATTTGCATTAAATATTGACACTTGCCATTTTATTTTAGTTTAAAATTTCCTTGTTGGTGAATAAGGCCTTGAACGAATCCATATGCATATTCATCTTGACCATTTAATTAAACTATAGATCCCTCCAATACATAGCACAATTTCATATGTCGGTCCTTTAATAAATTGATTATTTATCCCTCCAAGCATATTGAGAAGCACCTATGCCATAAAATATCCCAATTTAAACCTCCAGAAATGATAAATTTCCCTTTCTTAAGTTTTAAAATTTATCAATTTGTAGTCTATTAAGAAAATTTCATTTTTCAAAAATACTTTCCATTTCGAGAAATTTTTCAATTTTGGGAAAATTTGCATTTCATGAAAAAATTTCATTTTGGGAAAATAAATTATTTCAAGAAAAATTTCCATTATGGGAAAATTTCCATTTAGAATGTTTTCCATCTTACAACAATTTCTTTTTCTGGAGAGTTTCCTTTTCAAGAAATTTTCCATTTCAAGAAAAGGAGTTTCGAGGGGATCTAACTTTTGAGGGCCAGAGCAATGTGGAAGTCAGAGGGTATGGCGTTAGTGAGTGAAATTTCCACCTTTAAGGGAATTGGACCACTACGGGCTAGAGCAATGCAGAAGCTGGACAAATCTACACCGTAAAATATGACATGGATAGAATGGAATCCCACACTCGGCTTTCTGCAACCAACTTTCCACAATGCCACAAAACATAGTCTTTTTGGATCCAACTTATTTAGGCATGTGGATACTTGGATATTAAAGGAACTAAATGTTCAATACTTAAAGTTTCCACCCATTTCTTGAGTTGTGGAAAACCTAACTATAGAAGCTAAAGGTTTGCAGGTTGGAGCAATGCAAAAGTTGGAGGTTACAATGTCGATTAATGACATGCCTGCATAGAATTCCCTCAAAGCCCAAATACTTAACAAATTTTGGGTTTATCCATTTCGACATGTGGGAAAATGCATAGGAATAGCACCTAAACCTAATACTTGATGATTTTACCCATTTCAAGAAATGCAGAAAATGCAACTGTAGAAGCTGGAGGCTATTGCACCAGTCAACAACATACCCACACAATTTTTTTGCAAAGCCTTAAGACTTAGTAAATTTTGGATTTTTCAATTCAAGCACATGGGAAAATGGGTAGGAAGAGTGTTAGGGCCTATTTCTTGATGATTTTTCCCATTTCAAGAACTGCAAAAAATGCGACTGTGGAAGTCAAAGGTTTGTGAGCCAGAGGCTGCGACACTGGTAGATGGAATACCCACACAAAATTTTTGTAAATCCTTAACACTTAGACTTTTTGAGCAAATTGACTTAGCATGCAGAGAAACCATTAGGAAAAGACCAAGGGTAAAGGATTATAAGTTAATTTTTTTGGAAAATCATCACACAAACAAGGAAAATGAACCTGAAACCAAAAATGCAAAACATAATGACTCTCCAAAGGGAAAACTCATATAGACCCAACAAGCACCAAATATGACCAAACCCCAAGTAGAAGCGAGCAGTTAGAGAGGGAAAAGAAAAATTAGGGGATCCCTACTTTCAGTGGGGTGTGTGTGCAAAATGCACAACAAAGCGGACCCTCAATGCTCTAGAAATAGAACTCTCTAGAAGGATCAAAAAAAGCAAAATTGTTCAAGTAGAAGGCTTTTTTCCTTACATGATTAGCCTTGATTTGATCAATGGGTGCAAAGAATTATATCACAAGGATTATCAAAGAATCGTTACAATAGAAGGAAGGGAGGTAGCATATTTTTTAGTTCCATCCACTGCTAGAGTCTTTGGGATCTCTTCATTTTTAGAGATGGAGGTGATTAGAAAGGTGTGTGCAACTAAGGTCTATGAGGAGGGTGTTGGTAGTTTCTTGCAAATTATTAACAAGAAATGGATGCACACTCCCTAATAAAGCATAAAAAATTACAAAAGAATTTGTATAGGAGTGATTTCATCAAGGAGGTCAATGACTTGGTCACTTTGTTGAGTAGGATTGTTAGTTTACCCATTGCCTCCACATTTGAGGAATGTATGTATTTCTTCATTGATGAGATCTCGAGGGATGAAATCAAATTTTATTAGGCCAAGATGATTAGTGGAAAAATTCATGAACAATACTCCTTATTGACGAAGACTTCTAAATTTTACATGATTTAATACGTCATCTACCTCTTGGCGGAAAACTTCCTATATAGAGATCTTACTTGCAAGGGGAATATGAGGATAAGCATCAATGATTACATCATCTATGAGTGTTATCCATACTTTTGGGAAAAAAAATTCAAGCACAATAACAAAAGGGTAAATGATGCCTTCATCATGCATATTGTTAGATCATTGTAAGGAGATTTCAGTACAATAATGTCGTATTTAGAAAAATGAATGGTAAAGAGGTTTGGGAATTAGTTCATCCAATCTCAAAAGTTCATATATTTTTGGATTGAGAGATTCTCCAGTGCTCCATATAGACTTTCAATGTACCCTTCAGACAAGATAGTGCTACTTGAGAAAACTAGATAGATAGGTGCTTCACACCAATTACTACCAATAGTACACAAACAAGAATATATGACTAAATAAACTACTAAAAATTGCATATAAATGACTAATTTTGGTCACGTGACCATTATTAGTTTATTGCCGGTCATTTATAATGCGACCAAATTTATGTCTAAACTATTTTAGTCATTTATTTAGTCATTGATTTGTGCTCATTGATTTAGTCATTAATTTGGTCATTGATTTAGTCATTAATTTAGTCATTGATTTAGTCATTAATTTACTCATTGATTTAGTCATTAATTTAGTCATTGATTGTTATTAATTGGTCATTTATTTAGTCATGGTAGTGATTTATTTAGTCATATATTTCGTCATTAATTTAGTCATTTATTTAATCATTAATTTAGTCATTAATTGTTGTTAACTGGTCATTTATTTAGTCATATATTTAGTCATTACTTTAGTCATATATTTAGTTATTTAATCATTTAGTCATATTTAGTCATTAATTTAATCATTACTTTAGTCATACAATTAGTCATTAATTTAGTCATTTTATTTACTAGTTTCCATTAATTGGTAGTAAATATAATCACAAAATAAATAATTTATTAAATACCATAAATTTTATAATGCAAAACTAACATAATATTAAATTTGAACTAAAACATAAAAGTAAATAAAAATATTACATATGCGTACAAGCTACAACATACTAAAATTAAAATATTGATTCAACATCATGATAAATAAAGGTAATCTACAATAAAAAAATTTAATGCAAATATATATCAATATATATATCAAGTTATAAGATGTCAAAGATGTCTAGGTGTATATATGTAAATATAATAAAAAATATCGAAGTTGTCTAAAGTTTTTCAAATACACCATGATAATTAAGATCCATGAACAACATATTCAAAATACTACATAAAGTAGTGAGCCAAAATGTCTAGCAACTAGTACATGATAAATATGTTCAACTATGTCATTTTTTGCAAATATTTTAGTGGCCACTATGTGAAGGTTCCCTCTTTCTCTTTCAGACAAACAACTCCATCTATTTTGTCTTTATAAACAAGGGGTATGTTACTTGTGACCTTTAAAATTTTTACATTTGCATCCATTGTTCCTTTCAAGTTGACTCCATGTACAATAGATAGGGAGTGAATCTGCCTAATGCCCACAACATCACCATCTAATGGATCCAACACCTTAATTTTATCTCCTTCTTTGAGTTTATAAATACATTCCTGCAAAAAGAAAAAAATAACACATTATAACATAAACTCATATAAAGGATTCCAACAAATAACACATTATCCATGTTCCTACTAAACTTGCATAAAAGCTTCCAACAAATTTTTATGCATGAATAACATAAACTAATAAACTTGTATAGTTTTCTCTTTAGATTACAATAGCTACATGCAACTCAATCAATATCTCATTTAGACAAATAAAAACTTGTAAGATTTAATATACAATACCATAGAATACAGAAAATACGATAAAATGTGTTCATTGAGGTCATCACAGAACTCACCGTGTTTGGAGAAGCAAGCTACTTTCTAGTCAACATACTAGCAGCTGATCTTTTTACAAACCCATTCTCATAAGCCTACTTGTGCATACACATCAGCAATTTAAATATCAACAAGCATTCCATATTAACTATTGTTCAGTAACCTTATTACAAACCTGCCTTATAACATAGAAAACAAGAGAAATTTACAAAACATACATTTCTACCAAGGTGTGAGGAGTCAAAAACTAGGAAAAAAATTTTTTTATCAAAAACCTGTGGATGATAGTTAATTTTTGTTCAAAATTTCAATTCAGCTTATAAAATCGAAGTTAACATTTTGACAAAATGATTTGACCAAGTATAGGGTTGGTTTCTATCCACACATAAGGAGATTCGTAAAAAAGGATGCACAAGGCAGCCAAAAATAAATCCAAAGCATGACATTCAACTTATATTATATTTGATCTATAACAATCCTTGGAAGATATGTTTAGTTTTTATTACGTTCAAAAGTTGCACTTCATCCATGTTCCTACTAAACTTGCATAAAGGCTTCCAAAAACTTTTTATGCATGAATAACATAAACTAATAAACTAATATAGTTTTCTCTTTAGATTACAACAACTACATGCAACTCAATCAATATCTCATTCAGACAAATAAAAAATTGTAATATTTAATATTCAATACCATAAAACATAGAAAGTACAATAAATTCTGTTCATTGAGGTCATCACAGAATTCACCGTGTTTGGAGAAGCAAGCTGCTTTCCACTTAACATACTAGCAGCTAATATTTTTACAAACCCATTCTCATTAGCCTGCTTGTGCATACACATCAACAATTTAAATATCAACAAGCATTCCATACTAACTATTGTTCAGTAACCTTATTACAAACTTGCATTATAACATATTAGAAAACAAGAGAAAATTACAAAATAGACATTTCTACAAGGGTGTGAGGAGTCAAAAACTAGGAAAAAATTCCTATCCAAAACCTATGGATGATAGCTAATTTTTGTTCAAAATTTCAATTCAGCTTATAAACTCAAAGTTAACATTTTGAAAAAATGATTTGACTAGGTATAGGGTTGGTTTCCATCCACACATAAGGAGATTCATAAAAAAGGATGCACAAGGCAGCCAAAAATAGACACAAAACATGACATTCAACTTATATTATATTTGATCTATAACAATCCTTGGAAGATATGTTGAGTTTTTATGATGTTCAAAAGTTGCACTTCATCCATGTTCTTACTAAACTTGCATAAAATTTTCCAAAAAAAATTTATGCATGATTAACATAAACTAATAAACTTGTACAATTTTCTCTTTAGATTACAGTAGCTACATGCAGCTCAATCAATATCTCATTTAGACAAATAAAAGATTGTAAGATTTAATATTCAATACCATAGAACACAAAAAATACGATAAAATGTGTTCACTGAGGTCATCACAAAACTCATCATGTTTGGAGAAGCAAGTTGCTTTCCACTCAACATACTAGTAGCTGATATTTTTGCAAACCCATTCTCATTAGCCTACCTATGAATACACATCAACAATTTAAATATCAACAAGCATTCCATATTAACTATTGTTCAGTAACCTTATCACAAACTTGCCTTATAACATATTAGAAAACAAGAGAAAATTACAAAACAAACATTTCTACCAACGTGTGAGGAGTCAAAAACTAGGAAAAATTAATTTCTTATCCAAAACCTATGTATGATAGTTAATTTTTGTTCAAAATTTCAATTCAGCTTATAAACTCAAAGTTAACATTATCACCTTTCAAACCAATATCACTTGGTTTATCCAGTTCAATCTCCAATTCACTTGTGAGTGCTTTGATCTTTTATCTTAGCACAAAATGCTAGGCATGTGATGGCCTTTTTACCTTTTCAAAAAAATCCCCTTTCTCCTAGTTGCTTGCATTTATTTGCTAAGAGTTTCTCTTAAAAAAGATTGATTTTGGAGCTACTTTTATTGTTTGGTGTTTAATACATTCAAATTAAGGAAAAATAGAAAGATATAAAAACTATTTTACTCCTTACAAGCAAGATCTACTTATTTGTTATATTCATGGGCTTATCAGTAGCTCGTTCCAAGATTTTCTAATTAGTTTATGTTACAATTTTTTAGATTGTATCTCAATAAAATCATATGGAAAGCCTTTGATATTGTAGCCATCTATTGGATCTCATATTGGCTTTTAAAGCCACAAAAGACTAGAGTCAATATTTATGCTATAAAAGTAGATGAAAGGGTTGCTTGTATCCCACTCATATGATGCATAAGGAAATAGAGAGAGCACTTCAATAATACAAAGGTTTTTCCTTCCTTCTTGCCCACATTTATATTGATTGTTTGATGATGTCAACTACCAAGAACATAATAAAGATGTGACACATATTTTTCTTCCATGCCTAGTGGCTAGAAAAGGATATGGCAACTTTCAATTTCCACTACTATCTCTATTCTTTTTAACTTGGAGATTTCTATTGTTTTCATACCAATTAAAGATCACCTGCTAATTTTGATGCCCACTTCTTTACAATATTGGCCAAGTCTCTTTATTTGTATATAATTGAAGAAAAATAAGATTGAGTGTTGTAAATTTAAAAAATTTCTCATCTTTTATAGAAATGCAGTTGTGAAATATCCTTGATAAGGTTCAAGATTATTTTATCTAGTAAGAAATTATAATGTTTCTTAACAGATGAAAAATTGCCAACTTTGGCCTTTGTGGCCCAATTGAGTACAATTTTTTATGTCAATGTCATGACAAGGATCAAGTTTGATGAGTTTCTTCCTTCCTTGTTGTCCCATGGAAATTGCTCAAATTAGTGGGAAAGAATGCAACTTTGGTTTGATCCTTGGAAGCTTCACACAAGGCATGTGGGCTAAACCTTCTGCAATAGAGAACTAAGAATAGTCCTATTGCTTATCATAGAGATAATAATCTCTTGTGATTGAGTTGAGGAAAAAGAGACCTCTAATTGATCATTTTAGTAGGTAGGAACTTAATTCTTAACCATGCCCATGTGTACTTTTGTAGCTGTTTAGAGAGGAAATTCCTTGCAATATGCAAATTTCCTACTATCACTAGTACAAAAACAACAATATATGACTAAATAAACTACTAAAAATTGCATATAAATGACTAATTTTGGTACGTGACCATTAGTAGTTTATTGCCGGTCATTTATAACGCGACCAAATTTATGACTAAACTATTTTAGTCATTTATCTAGTCATTGATTTAGTCATTGATTTAGTCATTAATTTAGTCATTGATTGTTGTTAACTGGTTATTTATTTAGTCATGGTAGTGATTTATTTAGTCATATATTTAGTCATTAATTTAATCATTGATTGTTGTTAACTAGTCATTTATTTAGTCATGGTAGTCATTTACTTAGTCATATATTTAGTCATTAATTTAATCATATATTTAGTCATTATTTTAGTCATGGTAATCATATATTTAGTCATTGTAGTCATATATTTGGTCATTTATTCATTTATTTTAGTCATAGTAGTTATTTATTTAGTCATTTATTTGAGTGAATCAATTATTCAAGTTATAAATCAAATCTAATTTAATTAATTCTCACAAATTTATGCATATAAAATTCAAATATCATAGATATTAAAATGTTTTTTATATTGGATTAACATGAAAAAAAATATACAATCAACAAACAACTTTATGCATATAAAGCTCAAATATCATAGATATTCAAATGTTTTTTTTATTGCATGAAAAAAAAGAATATACAAATAGCAAGCAGCTGCATAACCAAAGGAATTAAAAACATCATACAACTGTATAAACAAAGATCCAAGAAATACATCCTTCAGTGCACTCTTGGTTGCCATGGAAGACAAATCCAAGATACAATACAAATGCTACAAACATTGAAGGGAAAAAAGACATGAAAATATATAGTAAATGTAGTTATATTATTTGTGGTGCATATATTGTTTGATTCAGAGCAGTCTTTCCCTCCCATTCTAGTCAGACAACCCTTGAGAGAAGATTGGAAGGATTCGAATGAAAAGGGTGGCAACTTCCTATCTAGAAATCTCACTGGTCATGGTTGGATGAAAGTAAAGAGTGCATGCTCACCTCTCAAATTTGACAAATTGCAACCTGAAAATAAGATTTCAATGAGAGTTTTAGAACATGTTTATTAAAATGAAAATACAGTTCTTAAAATGAAAATACAATTCTTAAAATGAAAATACAGCTTCAAAACTTTGCCTTTATGTTGTTCAACAACTTACAAAAGAATAGGAACATGATTGTTCTTTATTATTGGTCATTAATGGAGTGCAACACAAAGCTTTATGTTGCTCATATACTAATGAAGATGTTAAACCTTTTCCTTGTTTGTGATCCCAAAACTCATGAGATGACAATAGCAATAGATGAAAAAAGAATGCAGCAATAAATGATAGTTAATATGAGCAAAAAATATAGACAAAATGAGTAGAAATGACAGTGAAATACAAGGAGTAATATACTGTCAATATGGGCAGCAATACAAATCATTCATGAACAACAAATATAGACAAAATGAGCAGAAATATGTTGTCATATGAGCAACAAATTAATGTACAAAAAAGAGCAGCAATAAGGAAATATTTTGGAGCAGAAATTTTAATCAAAAAGGTGCAGAAATTTTAGACCAAAAAAGTGCAATAAAGATGTCTTCATGAGTAGCAATTCTCATAGTTTTAGAGGAACAATTTCACTGTGATATTTATAAGAAAATTCATGAGAAAAGGTTACAATTTCATTGCCACATTAACATTAAGACAGTCATCAAAATGAAAGGACAACAATATTAATATATAAAAGATAGTCAAGGCATAAGAGGGTAGTTTTTAGACTATAAAGGAAGCCCACTTTGAAGTTGTCAAACCAAGTAAAGATCAGTGGGCAGTCATTTACAATGCATGAAGCACAACTAAAGGGAAACACTATCAAGAAGGACTATGAAAAAGGTTGAGCAAGGGTAGATTTCAAGAAACATGGCAATATAAGGCCATGTAGATAAAGTGAAGCCTCGAGGAGTCAAGTTCCAAATACCGAGAAATGAGAAAAAGGATGATAATGGATAGTCCTTATGAGGATCATGATGTTGCACTTGTAGACATGGCACTCTTGCTGCTAGTTTTGGGGTCACTCAAAAGAAGACAGTCATAACGAGTTTGTGAAGAAAATCACTCATGAATGATAATGAATTCAAATGAATGTCAGAGGTATAGATGTAGTTCGAGTTTCTGTTATAAAAGGACGGAAATGATCATGGTAGTGTTTCCTCATATTGACAGTGCCAAGCATCACAGTTGCATGATATGGTTGATAAAATAAGACAATGATTCTCAAGTGTTGATTTTCAAGTATCAAAGGACAACAAATTTGAATAAGGCTAGTCATCATAGAGAAGAAGCATATCACAATGATTATAAAGTTGAGGAGGTTTGATAGAATTGTTTTCAACTTTCCTCATTTCCTTTGCTAGAGATTTATCCTAATACAGAGAGTGGACAGTCATGTTGAAAGTGCAGATCGGAGATAGTGGTTATAGAAAAACTTAGATGAAAAGTCTACAGTTGTGACATTGAGATCATAGTTGAAATAAGAAAGTGATTGACCTGCATATTGGATACACACACTAATTGCAAGCCATAAAGAGCTCCCCATCTACTATTATGCCAACATCATCTAATCATATTCAAAAAATATGGTCACCCATGTTCTGAAGAGGCTTAGGCTACAAAGAACAAAGAGACATATCAGTAATTGTGAGAAAATGCATTTCATCAAATGAAAAAAAGGAAACAAATATTAGAAGTATTACTATAATTTATTTCTTCTTTTCTCAAGAAGAACATGTTTTCCTTGTTACCAATGATTAGAAGACAAACTAGAATGTTGGAGAAAGCACATCCTATCAAATAATAATTTATCAACAAAGGGAGAGAGAGAGAGTAGATTTCAACATGTAACTAGTAGCTAAAAGGATTGCACAGAGTGGTAATACCTCATAGCATTTGCATCCTCCTCAAAACAAATAAATGATTAATGAGGTTAAGAAAAGCATTTTACAAATATGAATGTAAATGTCTGGATAGCCATACTATACATTCCATAGACAGAGCACCATAAAATGACAAAAGGAAAGACATTAGCACATTTTCAAGCATATCAAAATGTTTTCTTGGTTGCCAATGATTTATCAACGATTATAAATAAAAACAAAACTATCCTACAACTAGGAGAAATTACCAGAAAATTTTATTTTGATAAAATAACATAGTCAATAAAGAAAAAATTGACACCAGACCCTTCTAAATATTTTATCGATAAGATGCAATATTGGCATGTACTTGCTTTTTGGTGATGCTCTCATTTCACAACTCAACAAACACTCATAATAGGAACTATTTATAAGTCATACAATATTACATCTTAAACAACTCAATCTATTAAAAAACTAGAAATAATATATAATGTGTAATCTTTATGCAATAAAGTAAACTCATAAATATTTTCTTACCATATAATATAATAAGGTTAAATTGACACCCTCTATGTGACAATCTATTGATAGAACTATAGGGTTAATTATGAAGAGAAAAAAGTATGCAATTAGTTCAATATACATAATAATTAATTAAATTTTCTCTTTAGAAATTTATAAGTTATCTAATCAAAATCAAAGATTTATTCTACAAAATACAAGTAGATAATTTCCATTGTTAACATGAACTAGTGAATATTTATATAAAAAATAATAATCGCAATTTATTATATTGAAAATGACTAATTTTATTTAAAGTTTATTTCATACTTGAAAACATTTTCTAATTTTTCCACAAAGGGTAATGGTTTAGTGGAATCCAATAATAAGAACTTGAAAATAATCTTATCAATCCAAGTTGACCCTTGCATCTATAAATCCTTTCAATGATCCTTATAACCATATTCTAAAAATAAAATTTTATAATTATGTTGCCTTATGTTTTAGTCTATGATATGGAGGTTAGATTTCCTACTAATATAGGAATCAACACTTACGATTTTTTTTGAGAGAGTAACATAAGTCATACCTATGATAGTTAGACAAGCAAATATCCATCAACCAAGGATTTAAGAAATAAAGGGGTTCGTTGATTTGTGAAATTTTGATAAATTGTGACAAAAAAAAATTGATTGGTGGGATACTTCCCAAATCTTATTAAGGAAATACTTGCTCTAAAAGTGGGATGAGAACTAAGATACACAAAGTTTCCATTCCAATTTGAAACATTATAGAGCCAATCTTATTTAATCACTACATCTATGAATGTGATATATTCAAATTTGGGCTGGAGGTACAGGACAACACACATGTAGGAGATGTTATATATATTTTTCAATCTAAGTTACTCGGTTCACACTTGGGAAGCCTGGGTACGATATGGGTTTGAAATTTGGGTCCGATTTGATCAAATTCATTGTGGGTTTGAAAAATTGACTGTGGGTTCGACCAGGGTTTGAAACCCTAATTGTGGGTTCGGCCAGGGTTCATTTTTTTTGAACTCGGGTAGAATTTGTGCCCAGGGAGACTTTTTCAATGTGTTTTTGCAATTTTTAATTAATTTTTTGACCTTTTGTTGACTTTTAAAAACTATTTTATTCCCTCTAACCCTAATATTTGCCTCTAACACAGGAAATAGATGTGTTGACTTTGTGTGTAGTTGTGTTGAGACAAATTTCAATTGAATACCATTAATATTTCATTTTTATAGCTGTGTGAATTGTGGTTAGACCAAAGTAAATCAATTTCTTGCATTTATTTACTTCATAAGTATTTTGTCAAACATTTATCAAAAATACAAAAAAATAGTTAGGGATATTTTACTGGTATCTAAGCTAGTTTTCCTACTAGCCAATTGGGTCTCTAACAAATTGATGTAGAAATACACTCCATATGCATCCAAGTGATAGAATAAACAAGTGCTATTAGATAGAACTCAAAAGGCCACAATTTCAATATTTGGAAAATACAGAAGGATTTTCATTTGCAGATTTGGAAGTACAAGAAATTATGGCAAACAAAGATAAAAGAAATTCACATGAGGACATTAATATAGAGCAACAACTAAATGCACCTATACAGGGACAACAACAGTTGACCAAGTTATTGACACAAATGTTGAAAATATGAACAACAATGTAATTAACTATGCAAACAACAACAACAATAATAATACCAGAACAATAATAGGATCAGTAACTAGACCCTTGATGCCTAAATTTTGGATAGAGTAGAAGACCTAGATGGTCAGAGGGATAGAAGAATTTAGGATAACTATTTGGACTACCTAAATGAGTATAGATCTCTTAGGAATAATCTCATGAAACAATGTCTCTTACCATTTTTTTCCAATTGAAGCTAAGAAACAGACCCAAGAAAGAGAGAGGAACCCACAACTAGGACTCACAATGAAGGTTAGGCAAGTTGTGCATACCTACTTTTGACAGCTCAAACAAATGCACAACACGTTCTTAGATCAAAATTTTGGATACATACTTCTCAAATCCTATGTTTGAAGAGGAAGCGATAAAATATGCCAAATGAATCTATATCATGACATTTGAGTATAAAGTGGTGGTGTATTTTTGCTATGTTATTTGACTATTAATATGGTGGTGTATTTTGAACTTAATTACTGCTGAAAATATGTATATGTTTCTTATTTTTATATTTTTTTGTATTACCAAACCCAAAACGAACCCAACCCCGAATTTTTTTTTACCGAACCGGCGAACTAGGTTCTCGAACCCGAACCCGAACCAAAAACCAAACCGGTAACTTAGTTTTAAATCAATAGAGATATATTTCCAATGACAATATTGTTTTTCTAAAGCATTATAAAATTTCCTTGATACAAAAAGCATCAAGTCATGACAATTGTGTGAACTAGAACATATTTTTTTATTCAGTGTAAAATACATGATATATAAATTATGTTAGGGAATGTAGGTTTTAGTGATCAGACATATAAGTGTGGCCATATAATTTTCTATGAATGGATGAAGATATAATCCATGCTAGTGGACAATTTATAATGTTGCAAGCACCTGCTAACATATAATAATCTTTAATCTAAGTTCTGATTATTCATACAGAGGCTATTATCTAGGCCTGCAAATGGAAGGCTAGAAACAAGCTATTGGACCCCAAGCTTTCTTAGAAAACAATACATGAATTAGATTGATTTCCCCCTAATATCTTATATAAATGGAGATGCTATCTACCATCTATTTAATCCATTCAAGGATAAAATTCCTTACTGCTTACCACTCAGAATGATTCTGTAGACATCTAAATTTAATCACTCCCATATGATTAAATTTACTCCCTTTTCGTCTATCATATTAAATATTAATTTATTAAATTAATATTACACCTTTTGTTTCATATCTGTAAAGTATTTATTTTAATAATTAAAAGCTTTATCTTTCACCTTCTTCCTCTCTAAATTAAATAAATACACCAATTTATTTAATTTAGTCATTTTTTTCCCCTTTTTATTTAAAATCAATTTAAAATTCTTCATTCTCTCTCTCCTTGTCACATCCTCCATGATCTTGCTCTAATATGAATTAATTTAATTAATTTATGATTATGATGTGCATCCTTTTATCAAAGATTAATGTCACATCCTCCTACATTTTCCACTTGCCTCTAATCTTCCATTAATTATTCTAATCCAATATTTTCACAACCTTAACTAAGGTCATTAGCCATATTTAGCACCACCTTTTTAGTCAACCTTTGAATTTACCTCTTTTTAGCATTGACCCTCTTTCCCATGTGAATTTTTAATTCACATTTATTTATCCTAAATTCTATGGCTTCTAGAACCTTAGACTTGTCACATCATCCACATGTGACCAAGTCCCACCTTTTTGGAGCTCACCTTTTACCCTTTAGACTCTCCTAAGAATGTGAATTTTTAATTCACATTTATATCCCCAACCACCTCTCTTTTTCCCATGGAAACTTTTGAGGAATTTCAAAATTCCTCAAATATCTCTTTCATTCTCACTTGGGGACAAGAAATCCCTTTTTGAGAAAATCTTCTCATTCCCCAAGGTACTTGGCAGGTACTTGTCCTTCCTCCACCTCATGTACCTTTTGGCCACCTCACCTACACCTCATCTCCCCTTAGCCACTTCACCATCCACATGTCAAGATGTGAGGGCTTGTGAGTTCTCAACTCACCATAGCCTTTCATCTTGACCTTGTTGGATGAATCTCAACCATTGAATTCTCTAGAGAATTCAAATTCTCCTATAAATACCCCCTCCTCAAGGGCATTTTCAACACTTTCATTTTGAGCAACCTTTAACTGTCAATTTACACTCTCAAACACACACCATCATTTAGCCATCCACTTTGATCATCTTGCATTATCAATCTTGCATATAGTGACATCAAAATCCATCTAAGGAGCACACAAAGTCATCCAAATCAAGGGCCAACCAAGGAGTCTACAACAACAAGGAAGGTATAATCATTTGCATCTCATTTCATCTGTTTTACTTCTTGTTTTATCACTCTTTAGGCTAATCATTGAAGTGTTCTTAGTGTTTTATCATTTACATTTTAAGTTATTTTGCACATTAGAATAGGGTAAAATTCTAAGGTACACATTTCTGGCATGCCCGGTGGGACCCACAAATGGGTTCTTGCATTTAACCTTCATTTTTGCTAAGTTATTTTGCAGAAAAAGGTCATAAAAAGGCGAAAGCGCCCTCTGTTTTACCGCAGAAAGGCAAAAGTGCCCTCTATTTTACTGAAAAAAGGTGGAAGCGCCCTTTATTTTACCACAGAAAGGTGGAAGCACCCTCTGTTTTACCGTAGAAAGGTAGAAGCGCCCTCTTGTCTGCTGCAAAAATGCAGAAGCGCCCTATATCTGAAAATTTGATTTTTTCTAACAGTTTGCTGCAGTTAGGTGTATACGTCATTTTTCTTAGAAGATCTATTCTAACACTTTCTTGCAGTAGCGCATACAACCTTTCTTTTTCAAAGTCTGATAACGTTTCCTGCAGAGGGGTGGATACACCCTTTCATTTTGAAAGGCTTTTTTCCTCTAACATTTTGCTACAGAAAGGCGGAAGCACCCCTGTTTTGCTGCAGAAAGGCGGAAGCGCCCCTATTTTGCTACAGAAAGGAGGAAGCTCCCCCTATTTTTCTGCAGAAAGGCGGAAGCACCCTCATTTTACTGTAGAAAGGTGGAAGTGCCCCAAAACAACACAATTTGGAAGGTAAAACATTCATTTAACTTCAATTTTGCTCTCGTTTTTTGCTATTTTCAAGTAGTAACCCTCTAACATTGTTTTGGCAAGCATATTGGGGTTTTTTGCTAATTTTTTGTAGCAAATTAAGGTGTAATTGACCAAGTACAAATAAAAAGACAACTAACATTTATTTGTAGGGCCATCTATTTGATTAGATTTTCAAAAATTATCCTTGTTGTTTTGGAACATAGTCTAATTAGGGGGAGTAAACTTTATTGCTTGTTGTGATTGTTTATTCTTGTGTTACCCAAGGGGGCATTAATTTGTTTTCACTTTCCCCTTGCACTTCATGTGAGCCTGGGGAGTAGTTGGGAATGGTTAGTATCTTCTTTTTAGTGGGACTTGCTTAGGGATTTCATCACCCCAAGGGACGATTCCAACCACGCATACCGATGGGGTATATAAAGGGGGGAGAATGGAAGTTGCACCCCAATCTAGTCATGTTGTAATTGGTAGAGTGTCGAAGATAGGTTGATACCTAGATAGATGTGAAGAGTTGGTCTGAGTCTTTCAGCATCTCGCTGGGGTTCCCGACTCACGCATGTGACGGGCTGGTGTTCACGGTTGTGCCTCATGTACTGAGAGTATATCGAGGACTCCCTAGAAACCTTGTGCACCCTAGATTAAGACCTTTATTGGCCATACCCTTAATATTAATCATAGGATTGTGCTTACTTGAAGTGTTTTCTTGTGAGAAACCCATGAAATCTTTGATACATTGGCCTTATTTTATCATTTTGAGTCCTTACCATAGCCATTTCCATCAAAACCAACCTCATTTTACTGTAGAAAGGTGGAAGCGCCCTTTGTTTTGTTGTAGAGAGGTAGAAGCACCCTCTGTTTTGCTGCAGAAAGGTGGAAGCACCCTCTATTTTTGCTGTAGAAAGGTGGAAGCACCCCTGATTCACTGTAGAAAGCTGTCAACGCCCCTAATTTTTAGTACAAAGGGGCAAATTTTCCCTCCTGAACACCTGAAATTGCCCCATTTGGACCCGTTTAGCCTCTAAACTATCATTTAATCATTCCCAACCATTATCTCATCATCCCAAGCCTCTGTTTCGTCACTCTAAGTCTCCCAAAACCTCCATTTGATTAGCTTAAACCTCCATCTTATCATTTCCAACCTCTATTTAACCATTCTAAATCCCCACTCATTATCCATAATCATCTTCAATCCACCCTTATTTTTAATTTCCCCATATTCCATTCAAATTTCCATACCACCACCTAGTGAACATCATAATTTTACCATTTACATCACCAAATACCACTCATAACCAAACTGCCATAACCTTGTATTACAAAGAGGTTACCCAAATTGACCATAGCACTTGAATTTGATTATTAGTCTTTAACTTTGACCCAAATCAATTTGCTTCCATCTTGAGGTAAATTCGGTGTCATAAGTTATCATCCTTGGCCCAATCAATCCATTCCTATCTTAGGGTGGATTCGGCACTGTGATCACCCTCTTAATCAATCAAAGCTCTAGGTCACTAAGGGTAACTTCCTTTTGGTTAAACTTAAGGTCTCTCCCACATCTTTCATCATCCAAATCTATCAAAACCAATCATTTGATCAAATTGTCCAACCAATCAAATCACATCCTTTCATCCAGTGCAATCCTATTGCTCTTAATAATCCAATCCAATTTAATCAAAATCCAATCTAGCCAATCAAAATCCAATCCAATCCAAACAAAATCAAATCCAAATCCAAACTCCATCCAAATCAGATCTCATCCAATTACAATCAAATCATTCGTCATAAAATCCACCCATAGCACATTTGCATGCCCGTTCAAACTAGGTCACAAGCTAAGAGACAAATGGAACAAGGTCAAAATTCCCAAGCAAACATATCTCAAGACCTTAATAACAATACAAATCCCACTGATGGTGCAAATGTCACTCAAGGTCCTACCAATGTCCTCCAAGATCCTCATAATGGTACTTCGTCACACTCCAACACTGAAAATTAGAACAACTCGCCACATGGTGAAGAGAGTATGGCTAATCAACCTGAACTCACGCTTGAGGAACATTTTAGCAATCCTGCCAATGTGCAAATGACTGATCGTCTGCTTGAAAAACATGGAGAAGAAATTTTGGCCCATCTAATTGAGAAAGGTTTCAAACCCCCCTCAGGTGTTGACTTGTCCAAATATAGGAATCCCCCATCTAACGTGCTCCAAGGTTCACAAAATGCACTAGAAGGTTCATACTTCCCCAATGTTCCTCCAGTTGAGGGTTGGCATCAACCTGAATTTGGTAATGTTGTTCTTTATCAGGTTAACCATCCCCCACACGCTCCAACCTCAGTTATGGGAGGTCCTCAAGTGCCTGATCCCGATAATCCTTTTTCCTATGGTATGCCACAAAATGTTCCACCACCCCCACCATTAACGCTAACAACACCCCCTCTTTCGAATCAACCTACAGTCAACATTGGGGGTGCACCCTTTACCACATCGCTTCCACCTCCTGGGGCCACAAATCTACCACCATCTTCATATACATCTCAATAGCTTCACCAATCCAACATTCCACCTCAATTACCTCCACAAGGCACAACTCAGCTGAATGTTCTGAGTGGTACCCAACAACCCCCTTTACAAAATGCTTCTACGCTGCCTCAACCATCTCATCAGCAACAACCCATACATAATGCTTTGGTCTCTTCACAACAACCACCCTACCGACCACAAGGAAATCCATCTCGACCTATTACTCAGACCATATCCCCCTTTCTCACATCCATTCTATGTCTGTAGGCTCAACCACAACACAATATCCCATCTCGGCCCATACAACAGTTGACATCACAACAACAACCCCCTCAACACTACTACTATCACAATCAGCAACAATTTCACCAACAAGCACAACAGTAGCTTCAACACCAACAAACCAATCCACAATATCCCATCCAAGCTTCTCAACAGCTTACCCCACATTTTTATCCAACAAATCCATACTATACCCTGCAACAACAACCCCCATATCAAAAAAATCCCCCATCTTACCAACAAGGCATGTCATCATCCAACCATCCAAATCTATATTTCAACAATCTGACGCTCTCTCAGCAAGATCCTTTATCATCCTATCATCAATTTCCCCCCAACCCGCCATTGGCCAACTCGGATCTATTGGAAATCAAAGCCACTTTGAAGGATCTTCAAGTCGGGGCTACCAAACAATCGTTCAAATTTGAAGACATATGCCCATATCCATTTGATCCCTCCATCTCATTAATCCCGTTTCCTAAACATTTTGAGATACCAAAGTTTAATAAATACAAGGGAAACAAAGACCCTAAGGCTCACTTGTAGGAGTTTTACTCCCAGTGTCAAGAAGTTATGTATAATGACAACTATCTTTTGTGCTTGTTCCCACAAAGCCTAGCAAGCCACGCCCTAGATTGGTTCATGACTCTCGAAAAAGGGTCTATAAAAACTTTTGCAAACCTGTCAGAAAAAAATGTGTCTTACTTCTCTTTCAATTTGGAGAAGGACACAGATACCTTAGATCTCCTCAAAGAGAAACAACGTGAGGGGAAAACCTTTACTAGTTACCTGCAAAGGTGGTGTGCATTAGCAAGCCACATGAAGACCCCTCTGAAAGAAAAAGACATGGTCACTCTTTTCGTGGAAAACTCTCATCCTGACATGGCTCATAATTTTAGGTTACATTGTGTCACCACTTTCACAGAGATAGTGGAAAAGGGACCCATCCTTGAACGTGCCCTTATTACCAAGGGGCACATCAAAATACATAGTCATGATAAAGAGAGGTCATTTGGTGATAAACCACGATTTTGGAACAAGAACAAGAATGCAGTGAATGATGGCATGATAGACACTAAACACGTCCAAGTGGCTAATGCATCCCAAAAACAACAATCGTCTATACCTAATGCCATCTCCGTACCATAGGGGACACCTCGCCCTCCTCAACAGTTGAACTAGAACAATCAGGGAAACACCAAGTGCTAGTATGCTCAATTAGGAGAACCTTTGAGTGTTGTCTTTAATAAGTTGTTACAAATCAACTATCCCATCACATATCCTATCGCCAAGCCACTTGACGAATCCAAACCCAAGCCTGCATGGTTTAAGGAAAATGAATATTGTGAGTTCCATAAAATCAAAGGACACTCTTTGAATAAATGTTAGGGTCTAAAAAACTATGTCTAAGATCTCATTGATCAAGGAGATAACAAGGTTGACCCCATTCAAGCTTCATCATCCAATGCTCAATTGTAGATATATCAAAACACCTTTCCAAACCATAATCAAGGCCCTAGCACCTCCAACAGTAATCCTCAAAACAATAGCACAAATAACGTGAGCTATAAGAATGTACCCCTCAATTACGAGGGTATTATTCATTACATTGAATAGGTAGAACCTCGTGTATCCATGATACATGTCAAAGCCAAGGATTCTTAGTGTGCTGTTACCACACGACGAGCTTGCATCACTGTTCCTACAATCTCTGCACCCGCCCAATCAACTCCTGTAAGCTCTTAGTACAACATCCTTGATCACTTAAGAAGGACCCTTGCACATATCTCCATTTTGGATTTACTCAAGTCTTCCCCTATACATCAAGAAATCCTCAACAGAGCCCTACAGGAAACCCATGTACCAAATGACATCGACCCCACACAATTCCAAGATTTGGTGTGACACTTGGCTCTATCTCATCAATTGCACTTCAGCCAAAATGATATGCCAAACATCGATGTCAATCATAATCGCCCTTTACATATCGAAGTCGTGGTTGCTCGTCATAAAATAAAAAGGGTCTTGGTAGATAATGGCTCTTCTCTCAATTTATGTACTCTAAAATTCATAAAACAGGTGGGGTATACTCAAGCGGATTTAAGTAACCAGATCATCACAATCAAAGCCTATGATAATGTAGAAAGAAATTCAGAGGGAATTATCAGTCTTCCCATCCAAGTGGGACTTGTGCTTCAGTACACTACCCGTCATGTCCTTGATCTGGACTTGCCATATAATCTCCTCCTTGGTCGTCCATGGCTCCATGCTATACAAGTCATCCCCTCCACATACCATCAATGCCTAAAATTCCCAGTCAACAGATAAGAAGTCACCATCTATGCTGATCCCCAACCATTTGAATATTGTCATGCTTTAGAAGCATCATTTCCACATTTACATTATTTCCATGAGGTTGAAATGGGGGCATCCCAGTCATCATCTGCTAATCCACCCTCCACTGTGATAACCACTCCATCCTCCACCACTGATCCTACAATCACCAAAGTCCATATCATTGACAAAGGGTGTGGTGAATACGAAATGCATACTTCTCTCAATGTAGCTATGTACCTTGAAATTTTACCCTACTCTAATGTGAAAAATAACTAAAAATGCAAGTGGAAAAATACTAAGAATACTTCAAGATTAGCTTAAAGAGTGATAAAACAAGAAGGAAAATAGATGAAACGAGATGCAAATGATTATACCTTCCTTGTTGTTGAATACTCCTTGGTTGGCCCTTGATTTTGATGGATTTGTGTGCTCCTTGGATGGCTTGTGATGTAGCTAGATGCGAGATTGAATGTGCAAAATTATCAAAGTGGATGGCTAAATGATAACAAGTGCTTGAGAATGCAAATTGGCAGCATAAGGTTACTCAAATCACAAGTGTTTTTTTTTTAAATGCCCATGAGGAGGGGGTATTTATAGGAGAATTTGAATTCTCTAGAGAATTCAATGGTGGAGATTCATCCAACAAGGTCAAAATGAAGGGCTATGGTGAGTTGAAAACTCACAAGCCCTCACATCTTGACATGTGGATGGTGAAGTGGCTAAGGGGAGATGAGGTGCAAGTGAGGTGGCCAAAAGGTACATGAGGTGGAGGAAGGACAAGTACCTTCCAAGTACATTGGGAGATGGGAAGAATCTTGGGTGAATAAAAGTGAATTTTAAATTCATAATGATTGGAAGAATCTAGTGGATATGACAATGTTCCCAAAAGGTGGGAGTTTGTTACATGTGACTTGATGTGACAAGTCAAAGGTTCTAGAAGATGCATGGGAAAAGAGGATTCTTGGAGGAATAAAAAGGAATTAAAAATTCCTCAGGGGATGGGAAGAGTTGACCAAAGTATTGATTAAGATTAATTAATTAGTAATTAGAAGATAAATGAGGATTAGAAGCCAACTTGCAAAATTTGGAGGATGTGACACATCCTAATCAAGGATTAGGCATGTGCACATCCCTAATGAAGAAATTAGGAGATGGATTAAGATTAGATGAAAATGACATTAAGATTAGATGAAAGGAGGATTAAAAGAGTAAAGTATTTAATTATTAATTAAATACCTTAGGGATTTGGAAGAATTAAAGATATTAATTAAATAATAGCAGTATTACTTAATTAACGAAAATAAGATGAAAGGGGATGAATTTGGATAAATTAAGTGTCCAAATTTGGATGTCTACATTTTTCCCCTCTTTGAGATGGTGCTATGAAGTAGCATCATTTCAAAGAATATTAAAATATAGAATGTAGAAGAAGATGGTTAGATTAGGAAAGATGCCCTAGTCATCAAAGGGATGACTAGGAAGAAAGATGATGGGGGTGAAGATGAACAGTAGGGATTGAGGATTCCCCCTCAAGAGGACATGTGAGTTGAACAGAACACGTGTGTGCTCTCGAAATAGATGAGATGAGGGAGATGATACGAAGTGATGGACAAGAGAGAAGGAGAAGCGATAGGAGATGGATGAAGCACAAATGGATTTTAGGACAAAAGGTGATGTTGCCCCAGTTAAGGTACAAGCCAAAATGGGTTGATGATGGATGGAGTGTTGTCACTGAGGGAATGAAGGATCCCGAAACAACACGAGGATAGGGAAGGATACATCCCAAAACACCACTAAAGGATAGGGAAGAATACCTCCCAATGATGATGATGAAAGTGTTGTTGATGAGGGAAGGATACATCCCAAAACAACACCAAAGGGATAGGGAAGGATACTAATGGATGATGATGAGGATGGGTCAAGGATGGTAACAAGACTGGGGACAAGCCCAAGGATTTGATTAGGTGATTTTTACGAGATTGAGTAGATGAGGAGAAGATTGAAATGTGAGATGGAGAGAAGGATCTTAAGATTTGGTTCGATATCCAAAGATTTGGACTACAGATGGACTAAAGCGCAAATTAGGGGTTTGGTTAAGCTCATATTGGGATAAGATTAAAGCTCGGATGAGGATTGGATTGAAGACTATAATGATTGAAGGATATGATTGGATTGATTCTAAACCGAGTTCCAGGGTTTAAAGGGCGTAAGGTGTTGACAATCAGATTTTTCCTGATTTGGCAATGTTCAAAAATTGTCAAATTTTTCCATTTTAGGAAACCTCACGGATATACTTTTGGGAGTCCAAATTTTTTCCAATAAATACCCAATATTGTGATAGGATGAATTTCCAACTAACATCCCAAATTTGAGATATGCATTTCGACTTATGAGTGAACAATTTTTCAAAATGCTAGAAAAAAATACTAAATTGGGATTTTGAGGGCCAAGATGAAAGTTTGAGGCCCCGAAAATGTGACAAAATGGATTCCAACAATTTTCAAAGAGCCCAGTAGGGAATCCACTTGTTATCTCATAACGCAACAACCCATCAAATTTCAGCTCAAACGGACACCTGAGTCAAAAGTTATGGCCTCCAGAAGTTTCGATGTAAAAATCAAAAATCAATTTTAAAAATTTCAACACATGGGTTTTGATGGCGTGGGGAAATTAGAAAATGGGTCGGGATTAGTTTTTTGAAAAAGACAATAAAAATGTGAATTTTGGGGGTCAAAGGTTGGTGGGGTAGGGGCCCTGCCACCCCGAGGAAGGGCGGAGCTGCCCCAGACAAGGGCGTAGCCGCCCTAGGCAAGGGTGGAGATGCCCTGGGGTGGAGGCACCCCAGATAGAGGTGGAGACGCCACGAGGGCGGAGCTGCCCTGGATGGGGACGAAGATGCCCCGGGCAAGGGCGGAGACGCCCCGGGGCGGAGCCGCCCTGGACGGGGGCGGAGACGCCCCAGGACGGACCCGCCTAGCCAAGGGCAGAGCCGCCCTAGCTGGGGGCGGAGCCACCCCTGCCGCAGGCGGAGACGCCCCGAGGGTGGACCCACCTTGCTAAGGGTGGAGCTGCCCCGAGGGCAAATCCTGGCAAAGGAAGAAGGGGAAAAAAATGGGGAAAAGAAGGATGAAGGGATGGGGGATACATGTAGGATGATGAAATGGAAAATGAAATGCAATTCTAAATGCAATTTGCCATCTTCGAAGCACTGATTTTTGCTATAGCATAAGACACGTTACACCAAGGTATGAAGGACCAAGGCAGATTAGTGTCTAATGCATAAAACAAACACAATAGACAAAAAGGCTATCCCAACACCCCAAAGTCACAATGACTTTGGTCGGGCCAGGTATTGAGATAACCACAAGCACAAAAGGATGTTCCAGTATAACACAAGACCTCAGGGATCTTGGTGGGTACTACGTGTGACAACTAAGAAGACACAATCAAACAAAAGATCAAGATATGCCTCTATGTGGACCAATCAAAATATGCCATAATATGATGGATCATGGCGGCCTTGACAAGTGATGATAGGGAGCTCAAATGATAAACAAAATCCAAAAGTATCAAAATATCATAATCAATTTCAAATGTCCTTTGCCATAGGATCAAGGGGATGGATGAGATTGATGAGGTATGTTAGGAAGGATGCATCCTGTTGAGACCAAAGATGATGGATACTAAACTAAGAGATCGTTATGACACGGGATGTTCAAAATTGATTGGATCTCATGATACAACTGGGTCTCATTTGTGAAGAACTGGCTAGATAAGGGCATAGCTTGATGACATGACACAAGGAAGACAAGACATGATACTAACACACCCTCAAGACTTAGGGGCTTGGGGGTCGATCAAAGATTATCCTTGCCTACGTGAAAGTACAGAGCCCTCATAGTTCGATAAAAGGCTGTCGACTAACCATGGATAAAAGTAGAAAGAGGATGATGAATGATGATGACAGACGACAAGGAACAGAGAGACAAAATCCAAGACTAATGATAGACGATATAGGAGTGGACAGAGAAAGTACAAAGACTGACGCTAGATGATAGAGGAGTGGATGGACAAAGCAGAATGACCGATGATAGATGATAGAAGAGAAAAGTGAACAATGAAGATCGATGATGGAACCCCGGGGGTGGATCAAATGATCGACCTTGCCTATGAGAAAGCATAGGGGCAACGTAGTTTGACAAGACCAAAGGAAAACAATGGATAAAGGATGATAAGATGATAGGATAAGTGGATAAAAAGATGGGACCAATACTACAAGGTAGGATAGACCTATTGGATTGGATAGGATGACGATGATCACATAAAGCTCAGGGATGGGATAGTTATCCAAAGCAGTAAAATGACTTGGGAGGATGATATGATAGATAGATGAGTGATGAAAAGTGATAGGAGATTGGAAAGATGTGCAAGAGAAGCAGGGGTGATGACGATGAGATAAATGGCATTGGGTTGCATGGGGGGAGGCCTATAGCCAGATACCAATGACAAGGGATTGTGAGATGGTATGAGGATAAATATGAAAGAATGGATAGAGATATAGGGATGGAGGATGGGGAAGGGGAAGGTACTTGGATGTGAAAAGATAATAGGAGTAAGGGAATGAGAATGTGGGGATAATGGAGGAGATGGAATGGTGAATTTCGGGACATAAGGACCCAAAACAAACTTAGGAGATGAAAGGGGTGTATGATTAGCTTTTGGATTGGCGACTTTGGATGTTCTTACAGATTTTTCATATGATGGCATTGCATCTTTTTTCTTTGGGATCCACATGGTTTTGATCTTTGCTTTGGTGGGTTTTTGTGGCCTATGGATTTGATGTAGATTTATATTTTTCTTCTCTTCACCATGTCTTTTGGAGGGGACATGGGGAGCCAGTACCTTCCCCTTCCCCATCCTCTGAGGGGTATCCAGTACCTTCCCCTTCCCCATCTACATCATCCTCTTATTCAACATCCACATCCTCTTATCCTCATCTTCCATCACAATATTCCTATTACAATTCCCCATACATGACCCCCTATCCTAATCCTCTTTCTCAGTCTGTCCATACTAATCTTACATCCACATATCCTCATCATAATCCACCATCCCAATACCCTTATTATAATCCATCCCCCACATCCTCTTGTCCCACTACACCACCTATATCCTCTTATCCTAATCCACAATCCATGTCCCCCTATCTTAATTCACCACCCCAATATCCTTACCTTAACCCTCCATCCAATCCTATTCCTCCATCTACTCCTAGTCCTCCATCCAATCCCATTCATCCATCTACTCCTAGTCCTCCATCCAATCCTAATCCCCCATCTACTCATGGTCCTACATTCAATCCCATTCCTCCATCTAACCCTAGTCCACCAATCCATAATCCCTCATCCATTTCTACCACCCTAGCAAAGCCAACCATACGCAAGCCTCTCATTTTAGAAGTTCTCCAAGGACTCATTCCAAAGAAGCCATCCCCAACTCCACATCTTGAAGTCATGGAACCATGCCATCTAGATCCATCATCCATGGTCACTAGTGATGAGACCCTTCTCCATACCACTCCTATTATTGATGTTACCACCCCTAGTACTGCTCAAACCATTGAAACCATTGAACCCACTAAATCCATTGAACCCCCACCTCCTACTCCAAGAACCACTGAATCCATCGAAGACACCCAATTCCAATCCACTCCCTCTACTCCTAGATCCACCCAAATCTAATCCACTCCTCCCACTCCTAGTAACACCAAAACCCATTCCAATGAACCTCATGAATCTTTCATCTCTCCATCTTCCCCACTTGAAGATTTCCAACAAGACTTCGTTACCATGCCTCCCGCACATGATGATTCATGCCAAGAGTCTAATCCAAAGCATGCCAACATATCCCCTTCTCCAGATCAAGATCCTACCATCCCATATAGTCCACCTCAAGATCACAGTCCCCCATCCATTCCATCCCATGATCCCCCTGTCATTCAAGCTTCCACTACTCCATCTCCATCTCTATCACATGAGCCTACTACCATGAATCCAAATCCTATCATGGCCCCTACTCCCTCTCCTGATGTTGCTATCCCATCATATCCTTCTCATGATCCCCCATCATCGCTTGCATATCCCCTTGGTCCTCTCACATTCCTCCATGGTGGTCTCCTCGTAGAAGAAAAACAAAGCATATACACCAACCCTCCTCTTCCACCTAATAATGAACTCGCATCATTCTTCCACAATAAAAAAAATATTGTCCTAGATCAAATGCTTAAGAGAATGAACTATCAAGGAAAAGGTTTAGGCCTTCATGAGCAAGGTATTATAGAGCCCATCCAAGCTAAAGAACATTTTTATCTGGAAGGTCTTGGATGTACTACTCATGACTCGCAATCTAAAAATGTTGGTACAACCTCTAGACATCCTCAACAAGCCTCTTCCAAAATAAATATAGGCTCTTTCCATCGCTCCACCAAATCATATGTTGCCATCCCTCCTCTATCGTATCACCTCAAAACCACCGTCCATATTCCTCCTTCATTTGCTCCATCCATTTTAGGTCCTTACATCCCTCCATCTACCGTGCCCATGTTTCCTCCAGGTCCTATGTCTATTTTGGGCTCCTATATCCTAAAATCACCTCCTCCATCTCATCCTATCCATCCCTTCATCCATTCAACACCTATCCATGTCATCTATCATAAAAATCCTAATCAGGATGAACAAAGGCACATACCTAAACATCCTCCATCTACACGTAATCCTCATAACCCTACCTCCATCACTCCACATCATCCATCTCCTCACACCCATCCCATTGCTACTAAAATCACTTTGGTTGTTAAAGAAAAAATGCATAAATCCCAGCATCCACGTGAATCTACGATTCCCCATGTCCCCTCAAAAAGACATGGTGAAGAGAAGAAAAATCTAAATCTACATCAAATCCGTAGGCCACAAAGACCCACCAAAGCAAAGATCAAAACCATGTGGATCCCAAAGGAAAAAGATGCAATGCCATCACATGTAAAATCTGTAAGAAACATCCAAAGTCGCCAATCCAAAAGCTAATCATACACCCCTTTCATCTCCTAAGTCTGTTTTGGTTCCTTATGTCCCGAAATTCACCATTCTATCTCCTCCATTATCCCCACATTATCCATCCCTTAATCCTATTATATTTTCACATCCACCACCACATGTGCCAATGTTGGTCTTGAACACATCTCCCCATCACATATCCACTCCATCATTCTATCCATACCCTTTCCAGCATCCCATCCATTATCCCATGTATCAACCCCATCAAATCCCTCTAGTTCATCCTCATGCATAATCCATTTATCCTAATAAGGTTGTACCAACATCCAACAGTCACTTCAAACATGAGCTCATAACACCTTGATCCTTGTCACATGTCTTCTAAATCTGCTTATCCACTTCCTTATCCTTACCCATCTCCTTCTGCATGACATCCAAAAATTCAAAAAATCCACAAAATCAAAAAAAAATCAAAAAAAAAAATAGTAAAGAGAAATAATTAGTCCAATGGTGAAAACTTAGAAAAAAAGCACCTTGGATAAGTACCATGATGAAAACCTGGCAAACAGGCGTCATGCGTAAATCCCCATCTACACTTGTGGGCAACTTCCTGATATGCATTCCCTCCATCTGCTATGTTGCCAACTATGCACCCATCTTCCTGTTATCTGTCCTCTTCATAAATCCCCCCATCCCACCTATCTTCCACATCCTACCATCATATCCCATTTATCTCTCATCCCTCCATCCTTCTTGTGATCTTGATCAAAATAGGGGCACCTATCTATGCATGCTTTGGACACCTTTTGGTATACATTCCCTTCATCTATGATCTGTTGTATTCCTTGGTCACCCATTGTATGCTCCTCTAGTTATCTCCTTTTCCCATCCACTCATCTTCCATCCCTCATGCCTCATCATATATGACATATCTAGAGTGGGGGCATCTACTTCCTTTGTGACATAGTCCTTGGAGACATCATCTATCATAACATCCCTTCATCTCCCTATCCATCTATCATAGCATCCCTTCCATCTCCCCATCCTTATCTTTGTATCCATCTATCCTAGCATCCCTTTCATCTCTCAATCCTTCTATCCCTATCCATCTATCATAGCATCCCTTCCATCTCCCCATCCTTATCTTCGTATCTATCTATCCTAGCATCCCTTTCATCTCCCAATCCTTCTGTCCCTATCAATCTATCACAGCATCCCTCCCATCTCCCCATCCTTATCTCCGTATCCATCTATCATAACATCCCTTTATCTCCCTATCCATCTATCATAGCATACCTTCCATCTCCCCATCCTTATCTTCGTATCCATCTATCCTAGCATCCCTTTCATCTCCCAATCCTTCTGTCCCTATCCATCAATCACAACATCCCTTCCATCTCCCCATCCTTATCTTTGTATCCATCTATCCCAACATCCCTTCCATCTCCCCATCCTTATCTTCGTATCCATCTATCCTAGCATCCCTTTCATCTCCCAATCCTTCTGTCCCTATCAATCTATCACAGCATCCCTCCCATCTCCCCATCCTTATCTTCGTATCCATTTATCCTAGCATCCCTTTCATCTCCCAATCCTTATATTCCTATCCATCCAAAAAATATCTCCCATCCCCCATCCCTATATCTCTATCCATTCTTCCATCTTTATCCTCATCCCATCTCATCCCATCTCACAATCTCTTGTCATTGGTATTTGGCTATAGGCCTCCCCCCATGCAACCCAATGCCATTTATCTCATCATCCTCATCCCTGCATCTCTTGCACATCTTTCCAATCTCCTATCACTTTTCATCTCTCATCTATCTATCATAGCATCCTCCCAAGTCATTTTAATGCTTTGGATAACTATCCCATCCCTGAGCTTTATCTGATCATCATCATCCTATCCAATCCAACAAGTCTATCATATCTTGTCGTATCGGTCCCACCTTTTTATCCACTTATCCTATCATCTTATCATCCTTTATCCATTGTTTGCCTTTGGTCTTGTCAAACTACGTTGCCCCTGTGCTTTCACATAGGAAAGGTCGATCATTTGATCTGCCCCTGGGGTTCCATCATCAATCTTCATTGTCCACTTTTCCCTTCTATCATCTATCATCAGTCTTTCTCCTTTTTTCCATCCTATCTTTACCATCCATCTTGGTCAGTCACCCACCTTTCACCAAACTATGAGGGATCTGCACTTTCACGTAGGCAAGGCTAATCTTTGATTAGCCACCAAGCCCCTAGGTCTTTAGGGTCTGTCAGTCCCATGTCTTGTCTTCCTTGTGTCATGCCATCAAGCTATGCCCTTATCTAGCCAGTTCTTCACAAACGAGATCCACTGGTATCATGAGATATAATTGAATTTGAACATCCCACATCATAATGATCTTTTAGTTTCGTATCCATCATCTTTGGTCTCAATAGGATGCATCCTTCCTAACAGACCTCATCAATCCCATCCATCCCCTTGATCCTATGGCAATGGACATGTGAAATTGATTGTGATATTTTGATACTTTTGGATTTTGTTTATCATTTGAGCTCCCTATAATCACTTGTCAAGGCCACCATGATCCATCATATTATGGTGTGTTTTGATTGGTCAACATAGGGGCATATCTTGCTCTTTTGTTTGATTGTGTCTTCTTGGTTGTCCCATGTAGTACCCACCAAGATCTCCAAGGTCTTGTGTTATGCTGGGGCATCCTTTTATTCTTGTGGTTATCTCAATACTTGGCCCGACCAAGGTCTTTGTGACTTTGGGGTGTTGGGATAGCCTTCTTGTCTGTTGTGTTTGTTTTATGCATTAGACACTAATTCGCCTTGGTTCTTCATACCCTGGCACTTGGTGTCTTATGCTATAGAAAAATTCAGTGCTCTAAAGATGGCAAATTGCATTAAGATTGCATTTCATTTTCCATTCTATCATCTTGCATGTATCCCCCCATCCATTCATCCTTCATCCTTATCTCACATCTCTATCCAATCACCATCCATTCCATTTAGCCTGAATCATCTAATTATATCCTTGGTCTTGTTCTCAATCTTGTTACAAGCATGGATCCAATCATCCTCATCCTCCTCATCATCATCATCCCATTTTATCCTTCCATATCCCTTTGGTGTTGTTTTGGGATGTATCCTTCCCTCATCAACCACACTTTTTTCATCATCATTGGGAGGCATCCTTCCCTATCCTTTAGTGGTGTTTTGGGATGTACCCTTCCCTCATCAATGCCACTCATTGGGATGTATCCTTCCCTATTCCCTCATTGACAACACTCCATCCATCATCAACCCATTTTGGCTTGTACCTTGACTAGGGCAACATCACCTTTTGAAATCCATTTGTGCTTCATCCATCTCCATATCACTTACTCTCTTACCCATCACCTTGCATCATCTTCCTCATCTCCCCTTGCATCACATCATCTATTTTGAGAGCACACCTATGTCCTCTTCAACCTGCATGTCCTCTCGTGGGGGAATCCTTAATCCCTCATCCTCATCTTCATCCCCATCATCTTTCTTCCTAGTCATCCCTTTGATGACTGGGGCATCTTTCCCAATCTAACCATCTTCTTCTAAGTTCTATATTTTAATATTCTTTGAAATGATGCTACTTCATAACACTATCTCAAAGAGGAGAAAAATGTATAAATCCAAATTTGGACACTTAATTTATCCAAATTTATCACTTTTCATCTAAACATCTTCTTATCTGAGTTAATTAAGTAATATTACTATTATTTAATTAATATATTTAATTCTACCAAATCCCTAAGGTATTTAATTAATAATTAAATACCTTACCCTCCTTAATCCTCTTTTCATCAAATAAATTAAATAAATATTACATTTATTTAATTCCTCACATGTCATTTTCATCTAATCCTAATCCATTTCCACATCTCTTTAAGGATGTGCACATGCCTAATCCTTGATTAGGATGTGTCACATCCTCCAACTTTTGCAAGTTGGCTTTTAATCCTAATTAACTCCTAATTATCCTCTAATTACTGATTAGTCAAATCTAATTAGTATCTTGGTCAACTCTCCCCACCCCCAAGGAATTTTTAATTCTTTTTTATTATTCCTAGAATCCCCTTTTTCCATGCATCTTCTAGAACCTTTGACTTGTCACATCAAGTCACATGTGAAAAACTCTCACCTTTTGGGAGCATTATCTTATCCACCAGATTCTTCCAATCATTGTGAATTTAAAATTCACTTTTATTCACCCAAGATTCTTCCCATCTCCCAATGTACTTGCAAGGTACTTGTACTTCCTCCACCTCATGTACCTTTTTGCCACCTCACTTACACCTCATCTCCTCTTAGCCACTTCACCATCCACATGTCAAGATGTGAGGGCTTGTGAGTTCTCAACTCACCATAGCCCTTCATCTTGACCTTGTTGGATGAATCTTGACCATTGAATTCTTTAGAGAATTCAAATTTTTCTATAAATACCCCCTCCTCAAGGGCATTTTCAACACTTTCATTTGGAGTAACATTATGCTGCCAATTTACATTCTCAATCATTCACTATCATTTAGCCACCCACTTTGATCATCTTGCACATTCAATCTTGCATCTAGCTACATCAAAAGCCATCCAAGGAGCACACAAATCCATCAAAATCAAGGGCCAACCAAGGAGTCTTCAACAACAAGGAAGGTATAAATCAATTTACATCTTATTTCATATATTTTCCTTATTTTATCACTCTTTAGGCTAATCTTTGAAGTGTTCTTAATATTTTTCCACTTGCATTTTTAGTTATTTTGCATATTAGAGTAGGGTAAAATTCCAAGGTACTGAATACCACCGAGCATGCCAGAAATGTGTACCTTGGAATTTTACCCTAATCTAATGTGCAAAATAACTAAAAATGCAAGTGGAAAAATACTAAGAACACTTCAAGATTAGTCTAAAGAGTGATAAAATAAGAAGGAAAATAGATGAAACGAGATGCAAATGATTATACCTTCCTTGTTGTTGAAGACTCCTTGGTTGGCCCTTAATTTTGATGGATTTGTGTGCTCCTTGGATGGCTTGTGATGTAGCTAGATGCGAGATTGAATGTGCAAAATGATAACAAGTGCTTGAGAATGAAAATTGGTAGCATAAGGTTACTCAAATCACAAGTGTTTTTTTTTTTAAATGCCCTTAAGGAGGGGGTATTTATAGGAGAATTTGAATTCTCTAGAGAATTCAATGGTGGAGATTAATCCAACAAGGTTAAGATGAAGGGCTATAGTGAGTTGAGAACTCACAAGCCCTCACATCTTGACATGTGGATGGTGAAGTGGCTAAGGGGAGATGAGGTGAAAGTGAGGTGGCCAAAAGGTACATGAGGTGGAGGAAGGACAAGTACCTTCCAAGTACATTGGGAGATGGGAAGAATCTTGGGTGAATAAAAGTGAATTTTAAATTCACAATGATTGGAAGAATCTAGTGGATAAGACAATATTCCCAAAAGGTGAGAGTTTGTCACATGTGACTTGATGTGACAAGTCAAAGGTTCTAGAAGATGCATGGGAAAAGGGGATTCTTGGAGGAACAAAAAGGAATTAAAAATTTCTTGGGGGATGGGAAGAGTTGACCAAAGTATTGATTAAGATTAATTAATCAGTAATTAGAAGATAAATGAAGATTAAAAGCCAACCTGCAAAAGTTGGAGGATGTGACACATCCTAATCAAAGATTAGGCATGTGCACATCCCTAATGAAGAAATTAGGAGATGGATTAGGATAAGATGAAAATGACATGTGAGGAATTAAATAAATGTATTATTTATTTAATTTATTTGATGAAGGGAGGATTAAAAGAGTAAAGTATTTAATTATTAATTAAATACCTTAGGGATTTGGTAGAATTAAAGATATTAATTAAATAATAGCAGTATTACTTAATTAACAAAAATAAGATGAAAGGGGATGAATTTGGATAAATTAAGTGTCCAAATTTGGATGTCTATAGTAGCAACCATGCCGCCATCACCACACGAGTATGGTCAACCTTCACATGCTACTCCAAAGGAAGACAAGACTGTCACCTTCAGTGGTAAAAACATCCCTACCACCACTTTCAGATCATCGAGTGTCAAGATAGATGCACCAGAAGAGGACATAAGCCAATGGGTCTACCAAGAAGAGCCTGAACCAGAAACTCCTCTAAAGAAATATTTTCAGGAAAAGTACCCCTAGGCAACAAAGTTCATGGAAAAATATAACTATCAAGGCAGGGGCCTAGGTAAAGAAGAACAAGGGTGGTTACAACCCATTGATACATGAAAGCTACCAAAAAATATAGGCATTGGGTATGACATAAATTAGAAAATCCCTACAACATCGTCTAATACTTCCAATAGTGTCTCTGTGGACAATGGCTCATTGGAAGACATACCCGAGGAGGAATCCATCATACATGCATACAATGATGTCGATCACACCAACCTATCATCCATGTTTGAATGCCTATCCATCTGCACTATTAGCCTATCCCTTTGTCACCCTGAGCTTATTGATTGGGACCTACGTAATAGCACACCTATCAGTATGTGTACAAATACATATGTCAACCTTATGGGATTGGCGGAGGATGAACACTCTAGTCACAAAAATAAGAATAAGAAAAGTAAAAAGTGGTCATCTAGTGAAAACCTCCCTGAGGCACTTTCTGACCTTGAAAAAGTAAAAATAAAGTACGCATCTGATAGTGAAAACCTCGAAGAGGCATTGGAAGATGGAGATGTTCATCTTCCCCTTATGGGAACTTAGTTATCTGCACGATCATCTATTCCGATTGAAGAGACTCAAGTAGTTAATCTGGGAATTGTTGAAAGTCCTAAAATCACCTATGTAGCCAAGTCACTCTCAGAGCAAGAGTATTCGATCATCGTATAGCTACTCGAAGAGGGAATCATTAACTTTGCTTGGTCATACTCAGACATGCTAGGCTTAGAACCCACCTTAGTAGTTCATCACTTAGACATTCGCCCAGATGACAAGCCTGTCAAAAAAAAGCTCTGCAAGATGCATCTGCAAGTCACATTATTAGTCAAGAAGGAATTAGAGAAGTTACTAGAGGCGGGTTTTATTAGACCAATTGACTACTTTGAGTGGATCTCTAATATAGTACTAATTGCCAAACCAAATGGAGACATTCGGGTCTACACTAACTTTGGATCTTAGCAAAGCCTGCCCAAGAGATGACTTCCCTCTACCTAATATTGACATGTTGGTCGACCTAACAGTAGGACATGAAATTTTATCCCTTATGGATGGCTTCTTCGATTATAACCAGATTCGAATCACACTAGAGGACCAACACAAGACCACTTTCACAACACCTTGGGGTACTTTTATTACAATGTTATGCCCTTTGGTTTCAAAAATTCAAGGGAAACATATCAGAGGGCAATGATGGTCATCTTCCATGACCTCATACATATCATCATGGAGGATTATGTCGATGACCTATTAGGGAAATCCGAAATACGAGCAAAACATCCTGCCATCCTGAAAAAAGATATTTGAGTTGTTAGAGCATTTTAAATTGTGGCTAAATCCCAAAAAGTGTGTCTTTGGAGTCACGTCAGGAAAGTTGTTGGGTTTCATAGTCTCTCGCAGGGGCATTGAGGTTGATCTTGCCAAGATAAAAGCTATTCTGGACATGCCACCTCCACGCAATCTGAAGCAGTTAAGAAGCCTCCAAGGGAAGATGCAGTCCATCTGTCGGTTCATAGCCTAGCTAGCAGATAAGTGTCAGCCATTCACTCATCTTCTAAAGAAAGTTCCACCTTTTGATGGAACTAGTAGTGTCAGATGGGTTTTGATAAAATTAAGGAATATTTAGCTCATCCACCGATCTTGATGCCACGTATTCCAGGAAAACCCCTCCTGCTCTATATCTCTGCTACTTCAGTCGCACTGGGGGCATTATTGGCACAACATGATGAGTCGTTCAAAGAGAGGGCAATCTACTACATCAGTCAAACATTGGTCGGCTATGAGTTAAATTACTCCCCCATGGAAAAGGCCTGCCTTGTGCTAGTCTTCAGCACACAGAAACTCTGTCATTACATGCTCAGCCATCGGTCAAATTAATCGCTAAAATTGATCCCTTGAAGTATTTGTTATCTAGAACCACTCTGACTGGCTGCATGGCCAAATGGGTCATGCTCCTAAGCGAATTTGACATAGAGTATGTAGAGTGAAATGCCATAAAGGGATAGGTTATAGCTGATCAATTGGCCGAGGCACCATTGGTAGATGCTTACCCTCTGGACACTAAATTTCTAGATGAAGAAGTCTACACAGTCACGGAAGCACCAGCTTGGACACTATTTTTTGATGGATCATACACGCATAATGGATTAGGCATAGGAATTTTATTAGTTACCCCTCAAGGACATTCCAAAATCATTCAGGATAGCATTTCCGTGTACCAACAATATGGCAGAGTACGAAGCTCTCCTCACCGGCCTCAGAATTGCAAAGCAGTGGCACATAACTCATTTGAAAGTCTTTGGTGATTCTTTGCTAGTCATTAGGCAGGTTAATGATGAGTTTCTAACCAAAGATGATAATTTATTACCCTACAAGTGCATGGTGGATTATTTCAAGAAATATTTCACCTCTATACAATTTGAACAAATTCCTAGGGTACAAAATAAAGCAACTGATGCAATGGCCACTATTGGTTCCCTGATTGACATGCCTAAAGACCAAACAAAGTGTGAGTTTCTCGTTGAACAACTTTTAATTCCCTGCATATGACATTCTTGAGACTAATATGGTGTGTGATATCGTAGGTCCTCCCTCCCCGTGGTACCAGGACATATACACCTATCTCCGTGATAATATCATACCCCCAAAACTTACACACAACCAATGCAAATCCTTTATTCATTGCTCTTCTTGATACATCATTGTCAGTGATATGCTACCAGGACATATACACCTATCTCCGTGATAATATCATACCCCCAGAACTTACATGCAACCAATGCAAATCCTTTATTCATTGCTCTTCCTGATACATCATTGTCGGTGATATGTTTTATCATCGCGGGTATGATGGAATCCTCCTTAGATGTCTGTATGAGACCAAAGCCCGCATGACACTAAAAAAAGTACATAGTGGTGTTTGTGGAGCTCACTCAAATGGTATGGCTCTAGCAAAAAGGATCCTACGAGCTAGATATTATTTTCCTACATTGGAACATGATGCTTGTGAATTTGTAAAGAAGTACCTTCCATGCCAACAACATGCAGATTTGATTCACGCTCTGGCACAAGATCTTCAACCCCTTCTAGCACCATGGCCCTTTTCTCAATGGGGTTTTGACTTGATTGGCAAGATTTACCCACCATCATCCAATGGCCATACATTCATAATTACTGCCACTAAATACTTCACTAAGTGGGTGGAAGTAATATCACTCTCACAAATCACCGGTATCCAAATCTCAAAATTTATCCTTTACCATATTCTCTGTAGATATGGTATCCCATCCACCATCCTCTCTGGTAACGAAAAACCCTTCAAAAACTAAGCCATGAAACACCTTTGTGACACCTTTCATATCCAACACGGTTGGTCAACACCTTATTACCCCTAGGGAAATGGTCAAGCAGAAGCAACCAACAAGACCCTCATCCGCATCCTCAAAAAGGTTGTCAATAACACTGGACGAGATTGGCACCTCCATATTCATCCTGCCCTCTGGGCATATCGCACATCCATCCACACCCCGACAGGCACCACCCCCTACTTTTTAGTATACGGTGTTGAAGCCATCTTGCCAATCAAAGTTGAGCTTCCATCATTGAGGATTTCTCTGGAGAATCTTATTAGCAAAGAAGATGCTTGTGTTGCATGGCTTGCATAGCTGGAATCATTGGATGAACAAAGAATAAAAGCCTATGATCATCTGCAAGCATACCAAAACTGCCTCAAATGTAATTACAATAAAAGGTCTATCCTCGACAATTCTAGGTTGGTGAACTTGTTCTTAAGGAGAACTAGCATACTCAACAGGATCGTGATAAAAAGGAAAAATTTGAGGCAAACTGGTTAGAATCTTATGTCATAGCCGCCAAATATGGATCTGGGGCCTATAGGTTGACTACTATTGAAGGAGATCCCCTTGATGAACCCATCAATATCATGCATTTGAAGAAATTCTACACCTAAATCTGCTCGATAATCCCACCTAATAAAAGAATAAATCAAAAATCAAAAAAGTAAAAGAATCCAAAAAAAATAGTAAAGAAAAAAAATTTGTCCTATGGTGAAAACCACCTCTTGGTGGCGCCTTGGATAAGTATGGATGGTGAAAACCTGGTAATAGGCGTCATCCATGGAGGGCTTAATCATTATCTATCTGACATCCTAGTTATTTTATGCTTTCATCCGCACTATCGTCCTCACCCACCTCCTCCTAGGCCACCTGGTATATATCAATTGAGCATTGGATGACCCATCTAATCTATCCCTCATCCTGAGCTTTTTAGTATCTGACTATGAGCTTGTGTCACACATTCCCCTTATCGGTCGGTTTGTGTCATCATATGGGATCATCCATCATGTCGGTCTCCATCTAGATCTCGTCCTTCCATATCACTAGTCGAACTACGTTTCCCCTGCACTTTCACGTAGGCAAGGCTGATCATTCGATCTGCCCCTAGGGCATTTTGGATCAACTTGTTTTGGTCCTCCATCACTTCATCTTCACTAGTCCCTTTTCACTTTTACCCATGGTCATTCATCTCCAAACTATGTTGCCCCTGCACTTTCACGTAGGAAAGGTTGGTCATTTGATCCTCCCCAGGGGCATTTGTCTGTCGTTTTTTGTGTCCTTCATGATCGGTTGCCATTGTCTCCTTTCCACTTTATCCATGGTCTTTTTCTGGAACTACGAGGGCTTTGCGCTTTCACGTAGGCAAGGCTAATCTATGATCAGCCCCTGAGCCCCTAGGTCTGTAGGTTGTGTCGTTTCTCTGCTTTGTGTCTTGTCTTCTTTGTGTCGTGTCATCAAGCCATGCCCTTACCTAGCTAAAACTTAGCAAACAAACTCCACTTGTATCATGAGAGTTAATTGATTTTGAAACATCTCACGTCATAATGATGGTTTAGTTTAGTTTATCCATCATCTATGGTCTTAACAGGATGCATCCTTCCTAATCGACCTCATCAACCCCATCCATCCCCTTGATCCTATGGCAAAGGACATTTGAAATTAATTGTGATCTTTTGATACTTTTGGCTTTTGTTTATCATTTGAGCTCCCTATCATCACTTGTCAATGTCGTCATGATCCATCATATTATGGTGTGTTTTGACTGGTCCACATAGGGGTGTATCTTGATCTATTGTTTGATTATGTCTTCTTGGCTTTCCCACATAGTACCCACCAAGATCCTTGTGGTTTTATATTACGTTGAGGCATCCTTTTGTGCTTGTGGTTATCTCAATACCTGGCCTGACCAAGGTCTTCATGACTTTGGGGTGTTGGGATAGCCTTCTTGTCTAGTGTGTTTGTTTCATGCATTAAACACTAATCTACCTCGGTCCTCCATACCTTGGTGTATCGTGTCTTATGCTATAGTAAAAACCAGTGCTCCAAAGATGGAAAATTGTATTAGGATTTCATTTCACAATCATGACCATTGCATTACATTCATCCTATGATTTTGGTTGTCCAAATATTTCTCCTCCATCCCCTATTCTTCTCAGGATACTAAAAGGTTTTTGATAGGTGCACACTCACACCATGTACGTTCATCTTCCACTATCACCTAGGACCTTATTGACACTTATCATGAAATAATTACATTTTAGATACATCTATTCACACACTATCTTAGGTTCATCCATAATATCGCCACCTGCAATATTAAGTGTTAGGTCCATCATCAATACCATCATAATACATCCATTACATCCTACATCACACATATTAGTCAAACATGCACAATAACCATCATAAGCATATAAAACATAAGCATTTGTCGCATCATCATAAGCATATCCACATCTACCTTAAACATATACATCATGTGCATTCATCATACATGAGAACAAAAATCACCATACATTACATCCTGCATCACACATATTAGTTGGCATGCATAAAAACCCCTCAAAAAACATAAAAATATATAAATAACAACACCCATACATGTAACATCCACAAAAGTCATCATAGATGATGGCCAACATATGACCATCCACATATGCATCAACACAATCATCTATAGATCTCAAATCCACCACATACATAAAACATGGGGTCAATAAGAGCTATCATATATATAAATATACCACAAGTCCACAGTACATCTCATAGTCAAGACTAACATATAATAATTCCGTCGATGTCATCACAATTTGTGACCATCGTATACAAAAATCATCCAATCAAAACACCAGTACATGGTCCTGTAAATATCCACTGCACCTCTCCACTATCCATCTACCCTGCACCTGTCAAAAAATTAGTAACCTATCACCTCCCAAATGAACTCCCCACATCTGATCTCTGTGGAGAATCAGGTACTACTCCCCTGCTTGGCCAAACCCCTAGTGAATCACAATAACCTCGAGTCCGTGTCCCTAATGACTGAGATGACGCTGGCATCTGAGGTGTCTGCCGGGTATAACGGAATATCTGCTATGCCAGATCAGGAATTGCATAATAATATGTAGCCATCCAAAATCCTGCCTCTCTCATGCTCTCCTCTCGCTCCGCAACTTGGACCAAAGCGGAATTCCACTCATGATGATACCTGTCTCAGTCCCTAGTAATGGCTCTCCTCTCCTGCTCCCATGCCTCCTGAGCCAACTAGCTCTGTGCCAGTTCTGCCTGTAATCGATCCCTCATCTCCTCTGCAGCCACTTCCCATGCCACTACTACCCATGCCACCACTGCATCTCTATCTCTCTCCACAACCTGCATATTTGCTCCTGGCATCCCACCCTCATCCTGACCTGTCGGTGCACGAGCCATCGTGGCATCCCTCTCTACCTATAAAGTCTGAATCTATATCTCTGTTGCATCTCTCTCCCTCTTAGCCCCCTATTCCTGAGTCACTGTTGCATCCCTATCTGTCTAAAGAGCCTATGTTCTCAGCTCTGCTAAATCCCGCTCTCTCTGGAGAGATGATACCTCTGCTACTGCCTCTTCTCTCCTCCTCTGTAGTGACTGTATCTCTGTCTTTTCCAATGCACTCTCACTCTGAATGCGCACCTATGCTACATTCCTTTCTACCTCCATCGCCTACACCTGCGCCTGTGCTACATCCCTCTCAGCCTGCATAATCTGTGCCTGCTCCCTAGCCTCATTCTCCCTCTCCTACATCAGCCCCATCTCTCCAACTATCTGCTCAAGGCAATGTACTATGTCCTAAAGCCCATCCCAATCTCGCTAGAGATCTCCCAACAGCTGACAAGTACATCCTATCCCCCAATCTGCCCCCTACTCCATCCCCACCTGTGGCTCCCCCTTGGCTTGTAAAATCACGACCTCTACCTGCAATCTATCGCGATTCCATGTCACACTGGTCAACTCACCTTGTATCCTCTGCAACTCTACCTGTGCCTTGTCTCTCTCCCTCACCACTCCCCCTAGCTCGAACACAATGGCATCATAATCTATCAGTGCCTCTCATTGTACTCTGGCTAGCTCAACCTCAAGAGACCTCACTCTCTGCTTCACTATCTATAATCTCACATTTGCTCCTCTCGCCTATACAGTGGGATCCTCCAGTACCACATAAGGAACCAATGCTAGTGATTCTACCTCCATAACATCCCCCTCTACCACATCCCTATCTATGTCCATCACATCATCCTCCCCATCCACCTGCTCTGTCTCATCCTCTCCACCCGCCTGATCTGTCTCATCCTCCCTGCCCTCCTGCTCCTATCGCTCCTCACGGTCCTCCACAATATGGCGAACCTAGAATTGTCCCACCTGTCCCTGTCTCTCCACCATGAACTGACGTCGTGTCGACCTCCTCTCCTCCTCTAACGCTACTCTAACATCCTCATCCTCCCTGTCCTCTTACTCCTGTCGAGCCTCATAACTCTCCACAGTAGGACGAACCTACAACTGCTGTAGCTGACCATGTCATCCTACCACAAACTATCTCCTCCCCTCCTCTGATGCCTCCCTCGCACCTACCACCTCCACATCCTCCACATCATCCTCCTCCTCATCCTCCACATCCCTCACCTCCTCTACTCTATGCCCCCCTGGGCTCTCTGTGGCTATCCCCTCCCTTGTGCTCTCTCCCACTGATGACCATCTCTCTGCCCCCGCCTCTGATGTCTCCTCCTCCCTGGTTTTCTCGCCTGCTCTGTCTCATCAGGCTCCTCCTATCCTCCCTGATCTATCACTGCCATAGCCTCTCGTCACTGCTGCACCTCCCCTCTCCTCTCTCTCTTTCGTCTTTGCTCATCCTCTAGTTCGACACCCCCTACCCTCAAAATAGGCTAAACAGGAGTAATCCTCTCCCATAACCTATTCTAGAACCACCTCTGGTATCACTTGGTCACAACTGGCACCTGCTCTCCTCCAACTCTCCCTAGATAAGGCACATGTCTTGCTGCCCTCCATGACGCCCTGGCTGTACCTAGTGCTATGCGGCCTCCCCACGGTATTTCTCTACTATACTATCAGAACATGATAGGTGCTACTGGAATATCCTGTATCACTCCAAACTGCCTCAACACTCTGTCTGGTTGATGCGACTCTACTATGCATAGCAAAGTCCCAATAATAAAACATCTACTCAGAAAGTAACCCTCCTGTCTCCTCGTATTAGTCCATCCCCGAAACTAGCATGACCTATATGGCTGCCACTCTATATCCCTTGGATGTAGATTATCAAACACTCTCCTCCACCCCTCCATATCTCCCTGCATCTCATAGCGCAGAACCCAACCTCTCGCCTCCCCATACTCCCACGCCACGGGCTCACGATCATCCACTGTCCCCACCCTCACCACTCTCGGCCTCGTCACTACAATATGCTCCCACACCCAAATCTGTATCAGTGTCATATGTGTCAAGCTCGATATCCTCCAGTAATAGATCCCGTGCATATCTCTATATAGATGAGTCAATACACATGAACCCCATGAAAATGGCCCCCCTCACCACTCGACAATGTGTCGAATCACCTCCATATACAGAAAGCTACATGTACGTCTACTTTGATCCGGAAAAAATATCCCACTAATCAAACCGCATAGGAACAATGGTAAGGTTGGCACCCCCACTGACAAACACTGGTCCAAATCCAACTACCCCTTCACTAGGGGCAACTCCCTGCGACTAAACAATACTCTAATGGTCTCCTGTAACTCCGCCCCTGTCGACACCACCTCGCTCACTAACTGTCTAGCTATCGGCAGCCTCAAGATGCGTCACACATCCTCCACAGTAACGGTCATCTCTCCTATAGGGAGATGAAATGTCGATGTCTCTGAGCTCCATCTCTCTATCAATGCTGTCAGCATCGCTGGATGTGCTCTAACTACTAGAAACTGAATGCAGTGTCCTAAACCCGCATGATCCAAGGTTTCCTGATTGTCCTTGTTCATCGCTGCTATCATCATTGCCATCACCTCTGATTGTCACTCATGTGCCCGTATCCGCTTGAAACTTTGCACACACAACAATCTTCTCATTATTTCATTTATTTTTTCTAACTTTTCATCTTTTTTTTCCTTCTATCTCCTTTCTTTCTATATTTTCTCATTTTCCTTCCCTCTTCTTCCTTTTTCTTCTTTCCATCCATCCTATGGGGGTGGCTCTTCCCCCGGTGCTTCCGCCTACCTGCGGGGGTAGCTCTGCCCCGGGCGGCTCCACCCCAGGCGGGCCCGCCCGCCTATGGGGGCGCTTCTGCCTCAGGCTGCTCCGCCCCAGGTGGGCCAGCTCGCTTGTGGGGGCGCTTCCACCCCAGGCACTTCTGCCCCGGGTGGCTCTAGCCCAGGCAGGTTCGCTTGCCTATGGGGGCACTTCTGCCTCGGGCGGCTCCGCCCGCCTGCGGCAGCGACACCACCCCGGGCGGGTTCACCCCCAGTGATTCCACCTTGGCCATGGCCGCTGGCTGTCGGGGCGGCTCTGCCTCGGGCGGGTCCGCCCGACTACAGAGGCGGCTCCGCTCGGGCTGCGGGCGCCTCCGCCCTTGGCCATGGTGGCAGCACCCTGGAGTGGGGCAACTCCGCCCCGCCCCCATTTCTTCTTCCCCCTTATTTTTTTTAACTTTTTTGACATTTAAAAAAAAATCTAATTCCAACCCATTTTTTTTAATTTTACTAACAAACAAAACCCATGTTTTCAAATTTTCAAAACCTATCAAAAAATCTGTTAAAAATGCATAAATTCAATATATAGGTTTTGTTCTCACTCACATGATGTGCACCGACGCCCTCATTGTATAATGCGCACACCTCGTCCGCCCGGTGCATAATCTCTGTATCGTTGTCTGTCGGCATCATCCCTCCTCAGTCACTTTCTCTTCTCTACTCTCCTCCTCTCAACTGCTACAATGAAAATGACTAAGGTAATTTTTAAAATTACCTTTTTAACCCCCTTCTTCTTAAAAGGTATTTTTACTTTTTATTTCTCTTTTTCTTCCTCCAACTAATCCCTAACTTCCCGAGGCTGCCATTTGCCAACCGTGCGTCGAATCACCTTCATTCAAAAACCAAAATTGTTTGGTTTTTCAAGCTCTATCCAATGGTGTCCTTTTCTTCCTATTGATATGTCATTTGAGGACCCCCTTTTTCCTCCCCTAACTGCCCTCTCGAGGGGGCATACCCTCTTACCATTCCTCCATTCCTTTGGCTTAGTCATTAGGGCATCATCAATCTTTTCCATGCTAGGGGCATCACCATCTATCATTTCCTCCCACATTTGCATTTTTTTTTTTTTCGAAACACTGTTATTCTAACAATATTTCGAAGAGGGGTAAAATGTAGACATCTAAATTTAATCACTCCTATATGATTAAATTTACTCATTTTTCGTCTATCATATTAAATATTAATTTATTAAATTAATATTACACCTTTTGTTTCATATCTGTAAAGTATTTATTTTAATAATTAAAAGCTTTATCTTTCACCTTCTTCCTCTCTAAATTAAATAAATACACCAATTTATTTAATTTAGTCATTTTTTCCCCCTTTTTATTTAAAATCAATTTAAAATTCTTCATTCTCTCTCTCCTTGTCACATCCTCCATGATCTTGCTCTAATTTGAATTAATTTAATTAATTCATGATTATGATGTGCATCCTCTTAATCAAATATTAATGTCACATCCTCCTACATTTGCCACTTGCCTCTAATCTTCCATTAATTATTCCAATTCAATATTTGCACAACTTTAACCAAAGTCATTAGCCATATTTAGCACCACCTTTTTAGTCAACCTTTGCATTTACCTCTTTTTAGCATTGACCCTCTTTCCCATGTGAATTTTTAATTCACATTTATTTATCCTAGATTCTATGGCTTCTAGAACCTTGGACTTGTCACATCATCCACATGTGACCAAGTCCCACCTTTTTGGAGCTCACCTTTTACCCTTTAGACTCTCCTAAGAATGTGAATTTTTAATTCACATTTATATCCCCAACCACCTCTCCTTTTCCTATAGAGATTTTTGAGGAATTCCAAAATTTCTCAAATGTATCTTTCATTCTCACTTGGAGACAAGAAATTCCTTTTTGACAAAATCTTCTCATTCCCCAAGGTACTTGGAAGGTACTTGTCCTTCCTCCACCTCATGTACCTTTTGGCCACCTCACCTACACCTCATCTCCTCTTAGCCACTTCACCATCCACATGTCAAGATGTGAGGGCTTGTGAGTTCTCAACTCACCATAGTCCTTCATCTTGACCTTGTTGGATGAATCTCAACTGTTGAATTCTCTAGAGAATTCAAATTTTCCTATAAATACCCCCTCCTCAAGGGCATTTTCAACACTTTCATTTTGAGCAACCTTTAACTGTCAATTTACACTCTTAGACACACACCATTATTTAGCCATCCAATTTGATCATCTTGCATTATCAATCTTGCATCTAGTGACATCAAAAGCCATCTAAGGAGCACACAAAGTCATCCAAATCAAGGGCCAACCAAGGAGTCTTCAACAGCAAGGAAGGTATAATCATTTGCATCTCGTTTCATGTATTTTCCTTCTTGTTTTATCACTCTTTAGGCTAATCATTGAAGTGTTCTTAGTGTTTTATCATTTGCATTTTAAGTTATTTTGCACATTAGAATAGGGTAAAATTCCAAGGGACACAAATTCTTTAATTAAGTCTTCAATAATGAGTAAAGGAATAGAAAAATGTGAGCTATATAAACTTGATCAATATATCTAAAAAATAGCAAGCATTTTAAAATTATAACAACTTCTCATGGAAGGAGATAAAATCCACACTTGGTATCACTTCTTCTAGGAACTCCAATCCAAAATGGAATCCTTGAAATAGGATATGGACACCCATTAAAGCATGCGCGATGGAGATGTTCTGTCATATACTGCAGGCGCAACTATCTGGATAGATATGTGTGAAAAAAAATGGATGCAAAGACAAGGCGTGTGAACTATTAGGAAAAATCCTTCAAGGAAATGTCATCTCATGGAATGCATTCTAGGATATGCACTAAATGGATATGTTGAAAGGGCCATGGAACATTTGAGCAAATAACCTTTTGTAGGTGCAACACTAGAATGGGAGCTTGGGATTAATGTGGACGCATATACAAAGCATGTGAACTATTTTTCATACTACCTCAAAGAAACGTGGTCTCATGGAGCATGATAATTGCAGGCTATGCACAAAATGGACTACATGAATATGGATTTGAAAGGGAAAAAAAAAATTCCAACACCATGAATATACATACTAGCCATGAATATGAATACGCCGATAGTTTTATATAATTTTCTAAACATTATTGACCCTGTGTTTGCAGATGATTTTCTCTTGGGGAGACATTATCTTAACTGCACATTTTGATGAAGTACCTATTCTATGGTGCCCTTCTAGATTTGAGGTGACTCTCACCATTCATTATCCTCACTTTCTTTTATGAGTTCTACCATACTATTAATCCTTCAACTCTAACATTACTATTACCACCAATATGCAGGGGTAATCTATCATACTTACTAATAAGACTACTTTTAACTTTATGACCTTGAAAAAGCAACATGATGAGTGTCCACTTGGTCCTTGATTAGGACTATTTTGTGATGTTTATTCATGACTTTGACTGCATTCATTTGTGGTTGTCTTCAATAAATGGCCTTACTGAGCTTTCCCAGTTTCCAAAACAGTGTATTATGGATTGTCCTTTATTGCATGGTCACTGCTCATTGTTATTGCCAGCTAGGGACTGTCTTTCATCCTTCTCTATTCCATGGTCATTGAAACCCCTCATTTAATGTCTTGTATTTCCTTCCTTGCAAGTAGAGGACTATCTTCCATTGTTGATTGTACAACTACTATGATCATCTCAGGTTTTTCCTCATTTGATGGTGATTCTTGCGTAGAAATTCAAAATGACTACCCTCCATCGTTGATCCTTTTCATGATAAAAAATATCTTTAGTGACAAGTTCATAGACACATTTGAAACATTTGTGAGTAATGACTGTAAAGCTTTTGGTAAGCTAACCTCCATGGCACAATATAAGTACATGTGGATTTACTTTCAGTGCAGCATTAGCTATTGCTTGGACCCGATTTATACTATTAGCCAAAGAGAGGGTTGTTTTGGCTGCAATAGACCCTGAAGTTATCAAACCCATGTGTGCTACAATTATATCAGCACCTACATCTACCATGGTAGAAGCTTCTACTTCATTGAATGCATATGGAGTAGTTAGAAGACCCAATTTGTGTGCTTTATGGATCATTTCCACCTCCAACCTATGAATGCAATACGATTCAGAAGGATTTTTTATAAATTGTAGATGTAACATTACCACTTTGATTTCCTGACAATCTGCAACACTTAACAGGACTGGAATATAATAGTTGACCTAGTAAAATACAAAGAGCAAATGTCTTAGGCTTGTAATTTAAAGGGCTTGTCTTGCATTGAAGGTCATAATAAATAATGGTAGAATTTTAGGTCATCGTGCATTTTATTAGAACTAACTAAATATGGTGGTAATATAGAATATGATCCAATGCATGTCTTAAAATTTCTAAAGTTCAACCAATATCACTTGTAATTCTCATTGCCCAGAAGCCTGAAAATGCTATTTTAAGATTGGGTTTTCTTGTCAATTGGATTCAAATTTTCTTAAACATGTATGGATTTTTTTGTACAGTTCTTGCATTAATTTGAAACCTTGTGATAGAAAACTAGAGCAAAAACTTCATTTTTGCACCAATTTTATGCAACTAAAGATAACATTTACTGACCTGGGTCCCTCTTGATATGGCATTTTTAGTTTTACCATCATAAGATTCCAAATTTAGTTTATTGTTTGTTTTCCACTATGATTGGTGGCTATGAAAAAATTTAACCTGCCCTTTACTATGGTCATCAACCTTTCCCCTTGGACACTTGCACACCAAAGAGAAGACAATGAAGCCTGTAATCTGAAATCTCAACCAGTAACAAGTAAGAACATCACACCATAATTCTCCCAAGACAGGAAGGAAAGCTGAAAGAATAAGACCTAGATGTCATGATATTTAATTTTGTGTCATCTCAGATTATTTCAAAGTCCAAAGTTCTGGAAAGCATCAAGTTTTTCATAATAGCCATTTTATCCTATAGCTAATAAAGGAAAGGAAACAAAATAAATTATGATCTCCCTTGTACATCTGTAAGAGAGTTTCTTTATAGGACTATCAAACCAAATTTAAGTTGATTACCTCAAATCTTAAGATTTTGATTCATGAATAAAATTGACTTTAGGCCAGATTCCATGTGAAACAAGCTTGATCTGCAAGCTCTCAGGAGATGATGAAAGGGATAGGTTTGGAATGTGTCCTAACCTTTCCATAAACTAACTTCCAAAGTCCATCAATAGTTGTAGAAAATAAGAAAAATAGGGACAGTATCCTAAAAGTTTAGAAGAAGAAATTTGCAAGGATCGCCTTATAGACAAAGATGCTCAATTTTGATTAGTCTTTAATGCATTCTGGGCTAGTTCCAAGAACCAAACAAGAAGCAATTGGCATTGAACTACCAATAGCTTATTGGCAGTCAAGCTAAAAGCATCGTCCACACCTTCTGCCAACATCCTAATACTAAAGAATTGTAGAAATGGGTGGTTGATGTTACAAAGTGTAAAAGAATGGTTGCTTTGGTTAGGATTATGCTTTGATTGTACAAAAGTTGATAGCACGTGCTAAAATCCTAAAAGTAGAGGTATTATTTCATCTATGGAAATTAAAAGATCATGCAATTCAAGAAATAATATTAGTCCATGACACATGCATGTAATTTCCTTGCTACAACATAATTGACAATATTTTGTAGATTCAAATAATCTTTAAGGTTGTCCTTAAGCTGAAGCACCTCTTAAAACTTGTGGCTCATTTAAGTAATTTCTAAAATCAACTTGCAATATTAGCAAAGAACCTTCAACAAGTGAGCAATGGAACACTATAGCCTTAGATCAAGAACAAGGTTAAGATCTAATAAGTGCAATAATAACAAATACAGTATTCATGGCCACCACACTCAATTCCTAGAAACTCACTGCTCCCCCATAGGGATGACAGAATCTGCATCTTTACATGTTAGTAAAGTGGATAAATATGCTAACTATACTTGAAAAGTGGCTTTGACTCCCAAATTTTGACTTTCCAGCTACCAGGTGAGAAAACAAAGACCCTTGGCCAAGATGGAAATAATGCTTGTTCCTTGTGACACCTTGTTTATGGTTTCTTTGTCTTTGATACTAATAGCTCTATTATATATTGTAACCAAAAGTGGAAATTATCTTTCATTTATATCATCTTAACTCAGATAATTGCCCAACATGATATCTTGATTTGACAATCTATGTTGTTTTACCATGTAACAAACTTTTATTCAGACGGTATGTGAAAATTTTCAAAAATTGATAATTGAGAAGGACAATTATCAATGATTTGGTTATGGACATCTTGAAAAATATATGTATCCATGCATTTACATAGATGCTTCATAATCCAGCCCAATTTGTTTCAAAAGATACAACCACATTATCAATATTGTTCAATACCTTCTAAGCTCTCATTAAACTTTCTTGACATTATTAACAAGCTATGATACATGTTTAGTTTGCACTCAATATATCATTACCAAGAAATAGGAAGTAGCAAAAAGAATTGATAAAAACTTCTTACATGAAAAATGCCATACTAGTTGAGCATAAAGGAACTGAATGTGTAACAAAGCCACCAGCTGCAATAACCTAGCGAGTATGAAGATGGAGAACAAGAAGTTGTGCAGTCTCAGGTGTGTCAGCTACCTGACCATTTGCATTTTTAACAAGGGAAAACTCTTCTTCTCGTAGAATTTGTTTGTTAAGAATGAGTGCAATGTCATCAACATTTTGAATACATAATGGTAAACAGAGCATTATGGCATATGATTTTTAATGTATTTGAACCAGATGAGAACAAATTATGATTTGAAAAGAAAGACTAGCATGAACTAACCTCAAAGAGAGCCATTGAAGGAGCATAAGAAAAAGTATCAAATATAAATTGTTCCAACTTTATTCCCGTTATAGGTCTCTCAACGCAACTCATTTTTTTCTCTACTAGATGATAACTAAAAACCCAATAACACATGAGAATCACAATATGATAGTGAGAGAAAAATGTGATCATTTTATTATTTTCAGTGTTCATTATTACCTTAAGAAATAAAAGCAATTATAGTTGCATAACAAAGTGAGACAACTGTTTGTGTGAAACATTCCAACGAAAAACCGATCCAATTACAATGAAGTTTACATCAAATATCATATGAAAATTTAACAGGAAAACAAGAAAAGAATATGTGACCCTTCCATGCTTACCATCACAAATTACTTACCATCCCAAATTAAAACTCTCTAACTTATGAGCAATAGAGATACAAAAAATAGTTCAGCATAAGTTCATACCAGTAACAAAAACACAACATTTAAATTAGTTTGTTTATGTCATGCTAATATACATGACAATAAATGTCAAGCAACTTTCACTACACTTACCCACAAAGTGCAATGTTTGGTTACACCATAGAATCATCTTGATTTATGTAAAAGAACAAAATAAAAAATTAATCAACCTACATAAAAGACTAGCTGAAATCTTTAAATAAGAGAGTATAAGTTAAAAACAAGGAAGAAAAAACATAAGGTGTAGAATGAAAACTTCTTTTCTATTTTGATTAAAACTTTGCTACCAATTGGAGTTTTAAGACTACTAAACTCAAGCTCCACCAGTGTTATGAGAAATGAGAAAGAATACCCTCAAAATATTATCTCCCAATGTTATGATAGAACATGACCTTCCTTTACTAGGACCATTTCAAAGTTCTAAAAATCAATGCTAACAACATTGCAAACATCACTTATTCAAAAAGGGTCTGAAAGCATTGAAATCAAGATAAACAAATAATTGGAAAATTGAAAAATGCTTAAAATGTTATGATTCCTGCAAAAAAATGAAATATAGTTTATAATTAATGTTGTTCTAATGCCTGCAACTTTATTGTGTTTATTTTTGCAATTAATGGGAAGCATTCAAAAAGGTGATTTAGCAATTGTTTTGAAAAATATTAGCTCGGATATTACTTGGTAAAAAGGAAATTACCCATATCGCATGCTAGTCTCTTCTAAATTTTGGCAAAAGTTTCCATCAAATAAACCAACTGTTGGAGAATCATATCACTTAACCCAATCAGTGCCTTCCCAAACTAGTCTACTCATCTATGAGGTAGAACATTTGTTGCAAATTTGGCTTTGTGCAAGCTGCAATTGTAAATATGCAAGCTGTAGGAGAACATCAAAAACTCAACATTTGGAGCATAAAAAATGAGGGCGTATTATTACAGTGATTAAGTGATTGATAGGTTTACAAGGTTCATTCTACTAAAAAATGAACATATATAACTTCAACAACCAACAATAAATGTAGGTGCTTCCCTCCAAGACCTAAAGATCTGCATTTAAAATAAAAAACAAGATTTCCTTTCACCTATAAAATCAAAAGTTTTGTTCCCTTTGTTGGAATCCTTACAGCAAATGCATATCAAGATCAAGTGGCATCTACTTTTTCTTTGAAAAATAATCAAAAACCTCAAACAAGTAGTAGAATGGTTTTATAGAAGGAGATACCTAGATGATAATGAGGAATCTTGAAAATCTCCATCATAGGAGTCTGTATGAAGTGATGAATGGGTTGACATTAGTCTGAAAGAAAATATGATAGCTAAATCACCAAGGGTAACTGCATCCAATGCAATACTACTCAACATATAACACAATAGCCACACAATCTTAAAGCCGTGGAATGATTGAAAAGACCTAGAGGCATCAACCTACAAGTGAAAGTCTAGCAAAGAACAAACACTATCAATATTTACAACTTATAAATTACATGTGAATGTACAGAAATAGATTTTGAGCAAAGCAGATGCCCATTTATTTAATTCATTCAGCAACTACAAGCAACACAAGAACCTAAAAAATTACCCTAAACAATTAGATGAATTGCATTGCTCTCATTAGCGGTAGAGAAAATATAGCATTTCCTATTTTACATAAAATTCATGATTACTACAGATCTATAAATGCCTTAATACAGGATAATTACATTCACAAAGAACTTGAAAAAAGTGATATACTTCTAGAACATCATTGCATTCTTGGTGTTTGCAGTTTTGTATGGTCCTCCCATTAAAACAAAAAAGTATATTTGAGCACCTAGTTGATTACCATGAAAAACTTAACTTACTCATTGCTTGCTCTAGGATAGTAGCATCCCATCTCAAGATTCTATATGTTTTTATTCATAGTCACCTGGAGACAGGAGATGTTAGACATACAAGGGATGGAGATGGCCAATGTATATACATTATCTTAAACATAATATATATATTTCAGATTTTAGCACTATCAGAGGGCAGAAAATGATTTATTTTTGAAGCCATTTTAAAGTTCTATTACAAGAGAAAGTAGGAAACTTTGGACAACTCCTGATGTCTGGAGACATCCTAGTCCTAGTTCTTTGGGCCCAAAACATGTACCCATTTCTCCCAGTTTGTATGATGTCATTCAATGGAAAATTTTAGTTCATGCCACATCTCATAACAATTTCATGAGTCAAGCATGCTTGCATGCTATTCCTTTCACGTCCTTAAGTATATATTATTTGAGAAATCTTAATTTCTACACAGTATAAATTCTAAAAGTCTAAAATTTTGTTTCGACTTTTAGGTAAATCTAACAGCTGGATAAAGAAGCTAATCAATTTGTAGGGTAAGTTTTTGGGAAAACAATTCATACTCCAGGCTACAAAAGGCCCTACCGCTTAGTGATAGAGCACCCCAAGATACCAATGGGAAGTCTAACATTAAATTCGTAGCTGAGCCATGGAAACTAATACCTACAGCACTAGCAAATGAGGGACCACAAGAGATCAAATTTACCCACTCCCTCATCTACACTTTCAGTAATACTAGCAATAAATCAAGACAAGAACACAACATTCCAGGAGATGATTCTTATATGTATATACGCAAACAATTGGTGGACCTACACTGATGAAATTTATCAATAAGGATAAATTTCCAAATCTGTTGTGAAATTAAGAATTTGAGAGATTTAAACTAAGGAATTCAGATCAACTAGTCTAATTTTTAGCATATAGCATCTCAGCCGCTCTCAAACACTTATCAATGAGCTCTAATATGTCTAGACTACATGTATTTGAAACAAATCATTGTTCACTAAATTTTTTAGCCAACATGAAAATATTCAAAAATACCCATGAACAAGAGGAGGTGGGCATTCATGATGCAGAAATGAGAGACCTTTTGCTACTCCAATGGCTATTTTGAGACGGGTTATCCAATCCAACGAATGTAATGTATCTTCTAGTGAACTGGCTTTTTTATAAAGTGCATAAGAAAGATCTATATTTGGCATGTATTTGTTAACAAGAAGCTTCTCATCATCGCACTCCAAATAGTGGCCTAAAAGAGGTACAAGCCTTGTGTGTGAGGCCCTTCCCAATATATCTAACTCTAAAAGATATCCATCTTTTTTGAATGTGTTTAAAGTAATTCTCTTGAAAACAATAGGAACACCACCTTCCAAGAGGCCTTGATACAGATCACCTGAGTTCCCATTCTTTAAGAGATTAGAGGCACTAAACTCTCCAGTTGCTCTAGACAACTGATTATAACCAAAATATTCTCCAAGTCGTGACAAGTTATCTATAATTCCAACCATTGGTTGGCCTGCTCTCCAGACAGAAGGATTTACATCCCTTTCTCTATGATCAACAATTCTCTCATGTTTTAGATATAAGTAAACTACCACAATCACGAGTAGGACAAGGCCCAAACCACCAAATGCACCTCCTAAAATTGCTCCTAAATGTTTGTTATTTCCACCAGAGGATTCAACTATTGTTTGAGGTGGAGGAGAGGGGCTTACCCCAAAACCAGAAAATGATAGCTTCCTTGCAGAATAGAACGATTCACATTCTCTAAGCAACCACTGCTTTTCTACTCCCCACAAACAGTTTTGCTCATCAAGCAATATTGCAATCAAAAGACCATTTGGTAATTTATTCTCAAAGAAATTATTTGAAAAATTGATAGCAACTAATTGACGAAGACCTATAACTTTAGGTGGAAAGGTACCATAGAACTGATTATGAGATAGACTTGCATTCCTAATGTTCACCAATTTCCTGATGGAACTTGGCAGTGCATTTGTCAAATTGTTTTGATCCAAGCGAATTATTTGGAGTGCAGTACAGTTGAAAACTTCCTCAAGAATTGAGCCTTGTAAATTGTTGTTTGAAAGAACCAAATTTGTCAATCTAAATGTAAGCAAAGAAAGTGCATCCATGGTTAGTGTAAACAATAACCTTAAATTTGAAATAATTCAATGAGTCTATACTAAAGTACAAAAGCATTAAGGAGATTTTAGATTTTCTACCATGTTCATATCCTAGAAAGATTAATGACTCACGTCAAGATAATGACTTCCATGGGTCGTTATTAGTTAAAATTGCTTGAATTTGTTAAATATCTATCATGAACATAACATCTTAAAAACATATTTCCTTGCTATTAAATCAAAAGTGATCAAAGTATCAACTCTAATAAAGAAACTTCCATCAATCTAATCCAACATAAATATAAGAAAGAGTGGTGTTTACAACCAAATAATCACATTAGTTGTTGCTATGTAAGCAAAATATAACAAAACATGCCAAGAGATTGTAGACCAATATCAATGATTGTTTTATTCATTAGGAGTAGTGCTTGTTTACAAAATATAGACCAGGAAACATCTATCAAGATTGGAATACTTTCCCAAACTAGGAAAAACATGTATAAAATTAATACTGTTTAAAAAATTTGAAGTAGCTCACATTTAGAGATTAAAAACCATGCACAAGTATTTACATGAGAAGCAAATCAAATATTAAAAAAGTTGAAGTAGCTCACATTTAGAGATTAAAAACCAGATTAGGAAATGAGCTACAATTAGCACAAATATGAAGAACCAGTAAAGTAAGAACAAATACTGTCTGGTTACAGGAAACAATTGCAAAAATAGAGCTCATGACAAACGCCAATGAGAAATCACAAGGAGAAATCCAATAAGTTAAACCTATGCTAGAATGTGTCTCATTCTGACTGTGAATCATCCTCTCTAATGCCATCATCAATGTTCTTGCAATAAGTAATACATAGGTCAACTATAGAGATGAATACTACTAACTAAGACAGTCTACATTCTCAGTATGCCCTAAATAAGGAAAAATTGCTACTCATCCAAATACCAGGTTATTAATACAATAAAAATTGACTTGTAGAAAGTAAAGAAAATAAAGATTAACTAATAGCTTGGAGAAAAGAACTTTTGAGGTAAAAATTCTTCTCAACTGAATGATCAAATGAAAAAACTTGTTGTCCTCTACACTCAAACATTAAGTTCTATAACATGTGGAACCCAAATACAAGCATAGTATGCTTTTCACTACAACCTATATCTCAATTGACATATTCTGTGGAGAATACCAACAACAAAACTACAACCACAAAATCTACGTCCATAAACAAACTAAGCAAAGAAAAAGGATATTAAAATGCTCATAATGAGGAAAATCATTAGTTGGATACTTCTACAATGGTTACAAAAGATTAACAGATCCAAAAATGACTAAACCAGAGAGCACTAATCGGTTCACATCACAAGCATTATGTCACAAAGAAAATAATCATTTTTAAAGATTTGTTGCTAGATCAAAGATTATAACTAAACTAGTTACTATACCAAAGAGCACTAATCAGTTCACTTCACAAACATTAAGTCATAGAGAAAATAATGCATTTTAAAGATTTCTCACACAACTAAAGTAATTTGACACTAACCTGATAGATTTAAGCTTATAGACCTTACCTCCAAGAACTAGTTAAACTGCGAGCTTTTCTATCTAGCTAGATGTTTTCCATGGCATTGGATGCTCTAATTATATCATCTGAATGTTTATCATCACCATATCTCCAACCATTGTCTTCTTTTCTCATAGCTAGAAAAGAACCATTTTCTCTTGAAGTTCCAGCAAAATGAATGCTCAAAATGTTTTTACGATTGGTCCCCAAATCAAATAAATTTGCAGTAAAAAAAATTACATTACTGGAGCAAACCAACAAGATCTAAAGAGTAAATATAATTGATACATAGAGTCCCTTGAAAGTATAAAGGTATAAGCAAAACAAATAATAAGTAGTGACCTATCAATTGACATGATTCTACATAATCCAAAAAGTATCGTGGCAGGTATAGACCAGTCGAATTAACATCGCTCATTCGATCTGAGACATTCCCAAGACTTGAATTTTGTAAAGAACCGGCAAAAAATTGTGCAACTGGTGTGTGCCTACCAAAATCAGTATGGAAACTTATCAGACCTTTTATGAAGAACTTGTGTGATGGAACATTTAATAAGTTCTTCACTAAATTATCCCAACATATTACCACATTTACCTTCCAAGTGGAGGTAAACCATCAACAAGTGATGTCGGATACTTGCGCATATGCCTTTCAATGTTGGATAAAGAATCATCAGGACTGGATGTTGAGGCACCTTCTGTAGCAAATCTCCTTGCATTTCTCTTAGGCAAGTTACTAGAAGCATAGTAAAATATCATAATCTAGTGAACCATACCAAAATAATATCATTCATAATTGTATCCAAACTGATGCAAGTTCGTGAATTTTATGACTTTATCCATGTAAAAAGCTCAAATTACTTTAGCTGTGTGAGAAATCTTTACAATGGATTAATTTTCTCTATGACTTAATGTTCATGACGTGATCAACTGATTAGTGCTTTCTGGTATAGTAACTAGTTTGGTTATACTCTTTGATCTAGCAACAAATCTTTAAAATTGATTATTTTCTTTGTGACATAATACACTGGAGATTGCATAACTGACACGAAGAGTATGGTTTGATATTAGAAATAATATGTTTCATAAGTTCTACAAGAATATAGAGTTTAATAGACAAAATGAAAAGCTACATAGTCCAAACTAGATGATAATTATTTCAAATACTATAGATGCACATTACCCAGTTCTTCATAATTAGTGACAAAAAGGAACCTTGTTTCGATGAAACACTTAAATGAGTATGGTATATCAATTGAAAAGGATCTTTCTAAGGTTCTCTTACATTTTTTTCTTGAAACTTAATTTTGATTGTCTATCCAAAGCAGATGAACTAGTGCACTTGCATTTTTACTAAAAAATTTACCACCATACCTGAATCCTATACCTACACACATCCTCATACCAAGACCATAAACTTAGATAAAAATCATAAATATATACATTTTGTAGCCTAAGCCAGCACACTCAAGAGTAAGATCCCAATTCCTCATCACCCCCTCATTGTAATGAAGTTTCTTGTTTGACAAGAGATGCAAGTTGGAGTGCACAAAGACCAAATCCTCAACCCCTTTTGCAACCCATTGATTCCACTAAACTAACGGAACCAAGGGCCTAATCTTTAGGATGACAACTAGTGGGGGTTTGGGAATGGAGACCCAATGGGGTTGAGGGGCAACACCTCTCATGGGGGTCTAGGGGTAGTGACCCTGAAAAGCTCAACAAGTAATTCCCATCATGGGGGTCTGGGGTTTTGAAACTAGACAAACCTTCATGGCATACACTATTTTCACAATTTTATCACTTAAGGGAAAAATTAGGTATTTGACACATTTTTGTTTATAAAAGTTTTTTAGAAACATTTTTTTCTTCAAGGCAACCCACAACTACCTAGTTTCACCTAAGATTAGCCAGATTTCACCCAAGCTACCCAAGCAGGACCCTAGGTGAACCTAGTGGCATATTGACTTGGATTGGACCCATATGGGTCTAGGTATAGGAAGGTTCTGAGAGAACTTGGTAACACAAAAAATAACTACTGACATACATAGAATGTACACAATCCCCAAAAGAAATTTGGGGTTCCAGTGTACCATCCACACATACCCATACCTAATTTGGTAACTTAGACACTCTGAAAGTAATTTTATCTACATTTGTAAAACAAAATCCAACATTCTAAAATTTCTATCCATAGAAAAACATCTACATCATCCAAGGAATAACTTTGCTACCTAGATTTGGATAGAAGCATGTAATTCCCACATTCACAATCCTTCAAAAACAATTTTATCTAGATTTAGAATAGTAAACTATAAACACAAAAATATAACAATCTATTTTTAACTTTTTGGAATAACTGGCCTCCAAAAACTCAGAAATACCACAAACTTAAGATGGAACAAGGGAAACACAACTTCACCAAATAGCAGTGGACTTGGCTAATAAGTTTTGGATAGACGCATGTAACGCCCATATTTACAATCCCTTTAAAGCAACTTTAGTTGGATTTGCAGCACAAAACTAAACATAAAAAAATATATTAAATTAAGTAGTTCTAGCTACCCCCAAATGCTTGAACATACAACCAATGATGGGCATTCGAAAAACTATGTTTATTCAAAATAAAGGATGGAAACAACTTTTATTGAAACTAAATGTAGAACAAACCACATTATATTTGACTTTAGCAAGCTATCAATCAAAAATACCTCATAGTTCAAATAAGTTTACAGGACTTCCATCAGCAATGGCCCACTATCACCATCATTATTAGACTTTGCATCAACTTTTGAGCCAAATTTCTCTTTGAGATTAGATTTCTAGAGGCCCTTAGGCTAAGAAACACAAGAATGATAACTCATGTGTTGGTCAAATAATAATTAGATTCTACTAAAACCATGTGATTAAACATGAATTTGATTAATGCTTATTAATACTTACTAAATTACACAGTTTAGGAAAATATACTTTCAATGTATGCCCCAACTTCGCCCATTCCAAATATTCACAAATTAGTGCAGTCAACAACTTGCCTACAAATTAACACAAAAATTAATATTAAATTGAATACACCATAGAATACATTCCCTCAAGTCTCAAATTGCAATTTAACATTTTCAAAAGAAATTTAATGAACAGTCAAGTGTATGATAAACAATAAATTATAAATATGTGGGAATGAACAGTTAAGGAATTCTCTTAGATCATCTACATTGGCTAGCATACAAACCAGTTGGATGTTATTTAATAATTGATCAAAAAATTTAGGCAAAACCTACAAAGGTGAAAAGCTTCATTTCCATTCAATCTACCCCACAAGATTAGGTTCAGAAGCAAAATCTCACATCTTATTGTAAAAAAAGGGATCCCAAAAAGAACTAAACTACACTTGTGAGGATTTGAAGAAGGTAACTATGAATCTCACTGCAAGGAAAAGTACAGGAAACTAATGGTATAAAATGGTACCCATACTTGGCTATTATGATACAAAAAAGGGAAAGGTTTATACAATTAAAATTGAACCAAAAGGTAAACATAACTCACTCTTAAAATCCAACAAAAAAGGCATATCCAATGATTATTGCATAATGAATTATGGCTATAACACAAAGTAGGAGGATCTATACTAAGAATTTTTCAAATCCCACTTATACATAGAAATGATAGATGAAGGATTTAAACTGAAATTTGTCACAATGTTTCCTATTTTTATTTCCTGTTTGTGGCATGTGATATTTTTGAAATTTCACTGCAAGATTTTCCTAGAAAATGATAACTGCACTTGATCCTTAGAGTACAATAAAAGGGAAGGATTATACAATCATATTTGAACTAAAAGGTAAATTAATTCACTCTTCAAATACAACAAAAGAAAAAGGCTATCCAATTATTATTGCACTATGATTTTTGGACTTAACAAAGAGTAGAGAAGGATCTATACTAGAATAATTCTGCAAAGCAATGTCACTTGTACATAGAAATAAAAGATGGAAGGATTTAAACTCAAATTTTACACAATGCTTCTTATTTCATTTTCCATTTGTGGCATGTGTTATTTTTAGATTGCCCTAAAAGATTTGCCACAAGTCATGCAGAAATGACAAGTTGCATCATAGTATCAAACCCAAAGTAGCATGACTCGATATCATTCTTGGAAGTAGATCCTAGTTGAAACCTCCAAGAACTCAAGGATTTTAAATAATCTTCAACCCCTCACAAAAGAAATATCACAGTAGAATTGTAATGGATTGTAACAATTACATTGATCACAGATTGGAATACTTCAAAGAAAATTCTATTTAAACAACTACTTAGCAAGTCATGTCAACATTAATCTTTCAACATTTTGAGCTTAGTGAACTTACTCTCATCCATTATTGCATATCATGTTATTCTAGCTTGTTTATAACATCTAGTCAAAATGTTGGCAATAATTCACCTTCTTTGGACTATATGATATATCATGATCTTGTCACCAACAATGATTAATCATTGATCAAAATAACACCTTGTATGGTATTTTTAATCTCAAGTACAGTGGAATGTCCTAGAGAAGTCTATTGAATATGAGAAAAAGTAGAGTTATCTAGGCTAGAATTAAAAATTCAAAGGAATTGATAAAAGAATAAAACAAATAAGCTGAATTGTAGTAAAAGGAAATAGGAACAACTTCAGTACAAGCTTACACATTCTTTTCAAGGAATTGAAGAACACACAAATTTGAAGGAACAAGAGTGGAAATCTAAACAACACCACCGCAAAAACAAGATACTACTACTAAAAAGTACAAGAAAATATGTTAAAGAAAACATCTATTGAATGGATGTAATCAAGACAATTCAGAGACCACTGTCAACATTTGAAATTGAGAGAATCAGTGTGAGGAGCACCCTGCTTCAGACTGAGCATTAGATTTTCCATGGAAAACAATGGTGAAGCAATTATTTTTGCTCCTGACTGTGACTCAAAGCATGTTATAAATAAATAACAGAGTCGGCGAGAAGTCAGCTTGAAGGTTGTACAAATTTCAGAGGACATAAGCAAAGTATGGATAATGAAAACCTTTGCCAAACCATCTCCTAACAAGAGAGGAAAGCCAAGTCAGCCCCAACATGGAAATAGCTAGTCTGTGTAGGCCGGTTCAGAACTATGTTTCCCCAAGTCCCCTTTTTGGGAAGAGGTAGTGAGGATTGGGGAGAAATGCAGGAATAAAAAAAGGGGATGTCTAAAAGTACCTCTAGAAATGATATTTGAAAAAAAAAAACATAGGAAAATGGAGGACAAGAACTGGGACACATTCCTACAGAAAATAGGTTCAGACCAATTTTTAAATCTTCTAAAGCATTCACAAAAAGCTTGCTAGTTTAGTTGACCTCCCACATTATAGATTAAAGCGAAGAAGGACAAACTACCTCAAAGAGATGTGTCCGACTGTAGGAAATGTGCAAAATAGATTTCTTGAAAAGAATTTAGAAGCATTGAAGCAAATGTAATTCATAGGTGTAAAGCCATACTCAACAACCTTTTCTAGCATCTTGCTTGCATGTGCTAAAATTAGAGCTTTGGAATAGGGTATGGCAATTCATCGAAGCATAATGGAAGGGGGAAATTTGTTATATGTTATAGTTACAACCAGACGTGTATGTAAAATGAGTATTGCCATGATTGCAGGATATGCACTTGGATTCATTAAAAATACATGTAAAACCATGTTACAAAGATGAGAAACATATGAACTATGCTTGGAATTTTTAATTTACGAAAGGAAAAGAAATAATAATAATCTAACCTAGGATGTGCTCATCAAAGGTGAAAGCAACTCCAGTAAAACAATTTCATAAGCATACAGGTAGTCTCCTTCATCGGGCACATCTTTGCGTCTTTGGGGAATAGCACAACAAGGAGTCATGGCTCTTCTCACTGAATTCTTGTTTGATGTAGGACAAGGTTTTTCCATTTGATTTGTTTTCTTGATTTTTTTCCCTCTTTCCAAACTTCAAATGTGTTTTTCGTTTAATTTTTTTCTGAACTTCTTCCCTCTTTTTTTTTATTTGAAAGCACAAAATTTCACTCTTTCAAAACATTTGATCTACAAAATGAAAGATATTTTTTTAAATTTTTTACATTTAGTTTTAGGGGCGTCATTAAAACCCTAAGATGTCCTCTATCAATGGGTTGCAAGATGGTGAAATATATTTAGATTTTTTTTTAAATTATTATATGTTCTATAAACTAGAAATCACACCTTAGTGTGCAATGGGTATGTCAAAGAAGTCGAGAAGGTCAATTAGGCAATATTTTGGTCCATTTTTTGCATACATTTGTGTAGTACATGAAGTCAATTGGTAAAACCTTTGAATCAAGAATATAACTAGGCTCTATAGAAGATCATATGACTCAATATAGTGTTGGAGATATTTTGGCAATATATTTGTACCTATAAAATATTATGATAATATCTCCAACCCTAGCACTCAATATATATGAGTGTGCAAAAAAAACCATGTGTTGTAAACTAATATATAATCTAGACATCCATCTCCATACATAAATTTCAACACCCAAATCAGCCTTAGTTAGCTAAGTATTGTTATCCTGACATTTTCATAACTACTCCATGATTCTCTCCAAATCCCCATGCTCTTTCCTTTTTGACTACTTGCACCTTACAAGTTATCATAGTTGTAAATAGAAACTATAATGACACCTAGCGCCACTCCAAATAGAACACCCCAAATATGGTAAGCATAAGTAATGAAAAATTAATCAAACAAAATATATCTAATAGCAAGTTTGCAAGATGTATGGTACCTACCCCAAATGGCCCACTTAGGTAGGGGTCCCATGAGGGGGGTTAAGCTCTATGGATTATGATCAAAAGAAAAAAGAAAAAAGAATAGAGGAGTAACCGTGATTTATTTAGTCATTTTTATTTGTCTGATATTAGTCATTTATTTATTCATTTTTATTTGTCTGATATTAGTCATTTATTTAGTCAATTAGTTGTGATTTTACCTGATGACCAAATTAGTCACTTATAAATGACCAAATTAGTCATTTATTTTCCAAATTCTACAAGTGTTAGTCATGTGACTAGAAGTTTTAGTCACATGACTAAATTTTTTAGTCACATAGTCATTTATTTTCTAAATTCTACTAGTGTATACTAGCCATTGTTATTCTTAGCTTAGGGAGCAATAATTTGAAGGTGGAATTATTTGATGCTAGAATATCCAATATAATTAATTAAAATACAGAAGGGAACACAATCATGTGAGAAAATCGACAAGGTGGGTGCTCATTGATATACAATTTTATATGGTTGACTGTTGGTATACTGTCTGTTTTGTTTCCCATCACTTTAATTTTGTTGGTCAGTGACTCAGTAATGAATTATAACTTAATTTCGTTCTTCTTTTATACCTCTAGGGATCTAATTTTAAATCCATCCTCTTATAGTGAATTCAACTGGTACTCATTATGGACCCTACACATTGAGTTATGTGTTTGTATAATTTTCTTTGTAGAGATCATTTGAGGACTAACAATGTAGGAACAATAGGTCACAAGGAAAATATAGAGGTAAAGGAGGTAAGGATGGTGAAGTTGTATGACAGTATTGTTGTAGGTACTATTGAGTGTCCTGTGGCTATGAATAAGGATTAGAAACAAGTTGAGTTTGTAGGTACAACGGTACATAAGCCTACTATAATAGTGATGGAGCTAATTGATGGAGTAAACAATAAAGGACAAAAAAAATAGGGTATTAAGGACAATTGCAGGCATGTGCATAGCAAAGAAAAGGAAAAAAGTCAAAGAGTTGTTAACAACAAATTGTTTACATGTGTAGAACATGGTAAACAGTCAAATGTTGGGCAGAGGAAAGATAAAGGACTGATGACAGGGGTAGAAATACAAAGTGCACAACAAGGCAGACCTAAGCAAGGATATGAGATTGAGTTGAAGGCAGTTCATGGTGTTGGTTTTGCTAATACTTGTTTATGTGCAGGTATAGGTGAAAGGAAGCAAGTAAATGTTGAGCCAAAAATGGATAAAGAGCATACCTTAGGACTAAAAATACAAACACAATCATATGCAAATGTCAACACATTTTCCAATACAGGACAGTTTGGTATGGTAAAATGTAATAGGTTGATTTTAAGAGGGTCATGAGTAATTTAAAGTGTTTTGAGTCTTTTTATTCTAAATAAGGTCAGTTAAGACCATTTATGTTGAAATTAGGTGAGTTGGAGTTTTAGGGAGTCAATTTGTTCAAGATTGCACAAAATAGATGCAATTATTTGTTTGAATCAAATAATGGTGATATATGTTTGGTTGTTCTTAGGCAGATAAAGTTTTCACTTGTAATCATCTTATGCCATTATGAAAGGTTGGGAGAAGTTGTAAAGGAAGTTGATCCTGATTAATGATGTTGATTGAGTGTTTTGAAGAATTTGAATGAGATTGGAACTCTTATTTCAAATGTTTGCATTGGATAATGTTATAATGAGGCATATATTTTAATAAGTGCCAAGGTTTTTATTTATCTCTTGTCTTTGCATCATCTCCATGTATGCAAAAATGTAGCTTATTTCATCTTTCTAATGGCTTTATTGACTTGATTGTTTATAACAAACATGTCTGATGCAAAGCTAAGAGAGAAAACAACACCTTGGCACACTTATTCAACTATATGCCTCTTTGTAATAGTTTCCAAATTAACATTTGAATTAAAAGTCCCAAACTCAATTAAGTTCTTCAAAACACTCAGTCAACACCATTAATCAAGATTAGCTTCCTTGCCATTCTTGGACTATACTTTTTCCTTAGAATGATATTTTTGACAGTTTCTTTCCACATGCATTCATCTTGACTGTCCAAACTTTACAATCTCTTATCAATATTATTGAATATTTTGCAATGTGACTGTCATCCTCTATCTCTTGATCACTAGCCTCATTATGCTTGATTTCCTGTGTGTACAGTCTCCCTAGATTTGTCTCCATTGCATAGTGAACTATTATTCTTCCTTATACCATCTATAAATCTACCTCTTATGCTTTCAACCTCTTATATGTTGTCTATTTCAATAGGTTGTCTTCCTTAATGATTGTTAAGACTATCACTTGTTTGATGATTTCTTTTGTATGTATCTATAAATGATGACTTGTGGCTATCAAGGTGGGATAGAGTCTTAAAAGGGCATTAGGTCTCAAAGGTGTTTTCCATCACAGAATCAAAGTGTCTAGAAACTATTTTGTGAAAACTATCTAAGGTGACTCAAAGGTTAGAAGTAGTCTTAAAGGTAAGGTTACTATTGTTGATGTTTGAGCAAGGTGGTTCCTATGTTCTCATAACAGTATAGTAAAATGCCCCTCAATCTATGGACATTCCACTTCATATCAATTTTAAAGGAATGTCCCTTCACACACAGTCTATTAATGACTGTCATAAACTTACTCATTTATAACTAATCTTTTGCATTTATGACTGTATACACCTAAAAATGGTCACATCACAATAGTCTGGTAATTAATTAAATCTCTAAATTCAATATGCATATAAATAAATCTAAATAATTTATTTATATTGTTTATTCTTTTATCTCGATTAAATAAATAAGTTTATTTAATCACTTTTCTTATCCATTTCTTAATTAATTAAATAGACATTATGATTTATTTATATTAATTATCATATATAATCTTGGCTTGAATATTTTATTCAAATAAAGATTAAAGATTCTTCTCTTCTAAAATTCTTCTAAAGTCCATTCACAATTCCATATTTCAAATATTTGATTAAATTCTTCTAAATTCCATTCACGATTAAATATTCCAAATATTTAATTAATTCTTCTAAAGTCTATTCACAATTAAATATTTCAAATATTTAATTGAATCTTCTATAGTCCTAAAATCAAAAATAAAACTCACATGAAATTAAATAAATTTATTTATTTAATTTGGATTATCTTCAACAACCGTGAAACAAACTTCAAAACAAAAAATTAATTTCTCTGTTCTTGTGCAAAGTTGTTCCCATGGGTTGAAGACAAGCCTCCATTCCTCTCTCCAACCTCCCAACATCTTCCATCTTCCTCTCAACCTCTCCATCTCTCACCATTCAAAATTACCAGACAATCTCACAGCCATTGATATTTTCCAACCAGGCTCTTTCCTGTAAAAATCTATAAAAAGGATTGTTGGGTCTTTGAAAAACATAGAAGATTTCATACAGGAAAACTATAGTCAATTAGATTTCTAGCATCCATAGCCTTTAGAATCATAGCATAGCACAGTTTAGCATATTAGCATTCCATATCATGGCCTATCATCCTAATATCATAGTTTCAGAAGCATCCATAATCCACAGCCCCTATGCATATCTATATCAGCATTTCACTCCACCAACATATAGGATAGAGAAGTATTCTCCTTTTTCATACTCGTTCTATAGGTTACCATTCTAAGAAGCTTTGCTTATACAATCTGACAACAACAGCTTTAAGATAATCACTTGAGATAGAGAATAATGGAACAACTCTGAAGAAGCTCTGTTTGATTTCATTTCAATTTATCTTGCTTTCTTTAGTTTAATGTTGCATTGGTCTATTTATATTATCTCATTTTGATACTAACATTTCCTACACACTTTTTTGGCACCCACCGTGGGGCTTTTGCCCCAATTTTAACATCTTTTCATAGGTTTTTCTGACAGGTTATGACTAAAAGAGCATATTAGTGCATTAAACATGCTTCAGTGTAGTTCACACCTAGTTTAGCATGCTTTAATTTTCTTTCAGTGCCCATCAAGAATTCTTCAGCGTCCATCAGGCATACTGCAACGCCCATCAGGCATCCTTCAACGCCCATCAAGCATACTACAACGCCCATAAGGCATCCTATAGCGCCCATAAGGCATTATGCAATGCTCATAAGGCATCCTTTAGCACCCATAAGGAATCTTGCAGCACCCATCAGCCATCCTGCAGTGCCCATCAACCATCCTGTAGCATCCATCAGTCATCCTACAATGCCTATTAACTCTGTTTTAGCACCCTTAATGTCTGTTTTAGCACATTTTTTAGAAGTCTACAATTGTAATCTATAACTTAAGGTTTGATTGGATTCAACACGACCATGGCTAGTAACGGATTTAAAAGAATGAAGCAATCCTAGGATAGTCACTTAAAAGAATGAAACAATCCTAGGATACTCACTTAATTGGAAAGAATGAATCAATCCTAGGATAGTCACTTCATCTTTTATTTTGGACTAAAAATAACACCATGTATTTGTGAAGAAAAATCTTCATTTAGATTAGAACATTGTGATTTGGGTTTTAAAAAGAACATTTGTTTGCTTTGTTTGTGGCAATAGGTCTATGCTCTCCCCTTAACTGGGTGATCAAAATACCAGACTTTCCTTTTTAATTTCATGCAAATTTACTGTTTTAATTACAACCTTTTAGAAGGCCTACTGTAGTGGAAAAAAGTACTCACCCTATGGGAACAACCTAAGTGGGAACAACTAAAGCCAAGTTTTCCAACCCACTTTAATTAAATGTGAATGGTTGATGAAAATCTTATTTGATGGTAGTGTGCATTGATAACCATCCCCAAAGCCTTTGTTTTAAAGGTTGGGAGGTCTCTTGAGGGAGTCTATCATTTTCCACACCGAATGGAAACCCTTACTATGAACTTAGTATAGTATCCAACCGAAGTCAGTTTCTGAACATCATAATAATCACAGTGCAGGGGAGGGAAGAATCTACCCCCAAGATACTCACCATATAACTACCAAGGATCGTATGCTCAGGGGATCCGGTATCCACTTCTGTCACTCTGAGTACGTGCCTGGAAAAGACAAAAACACGGGCACCCTTTTGGGGGTGACATGGCTGTGTGAGTCGCTGCAGTTCTAAGATGTGGGTTGTTGATTATTATGATGACCTACTTGAGTACTAAGAGTGAGTCTGTTTGATCTATCGATCATGTGTAAAACCTGTGAAAATAATTTTTGAAAAACATTTTGATCATTCACTTGATGTTTAGTATAGGACTTAAACACAACTATTCTACAACTTGCTTGATGTGTTTTCAATACATTAATTCAGTAAAGATCATCCAAAACTCACAATTACATTGATTAATCTCATGTTAAGAGATTGGAAATCCCCAACCTTTGTTAAGAAATCCATTCTCAAACGAATCAAAAAAATCAAAGAAACCACTTAGCTACAAGAAACTATTGAAGAAAAGACGATTCTTGTACTAAAGCTGAAAGGTTTTACTAAAACATAGAACCTTTCTCCATCAATATCATGATTATGTTAGAGGTTTTACTGATGATTATGTTGTAGAACCATTATACTCATGAGCTTTCTTTCAAAGAAGAGCCCTTTCTCAAAGGCACAACCATAGTCAGCATATTCATTTTTGTTATATTCCCCAACCCACAATTGAATATTCTACTCATCCAAATCAATTTCTGCAATAGAGAACTCAATCACATTAGGCATTTATCACAAATCCATCCTCTTACAAAGCTACGATCAAACTTCATAAAGTGCAAAATCATCATTTTCTTGATCTTTTGCTTAAATTCTTGCTGTAGACATCCAAATTTGGACACTTAATCCAAATTTATCACTTTTCATCTAAACTTCCTCTTATCTGAGTTAATTAAGTGATATTACTATTATTTAATTAATATCTTTAATTTTGCCAAGTCCCTAAGGTATTTAATTATTAAATACCTTACCCTCCTTAATCCCCTTTTTATCAAATGAATTAAATAAATATTACATTTATTTAATTCCTCACATGTCATTTTCATATAATCCTAATCCATTTCCTAATCTCTTCATTAAGGATGTGCATATGCCTAATCCTTGATTAGGATGTGTCACATCCTCCAACTTTTGCAAGTTGGCTTTTAATCCTCATTAACCCCTAATTATCCTCTAATTACTAATTAGTTAAACCTAATTAGTACTTTGGTCAACTATTTCCCATCTCCCAAGGAATTTTTAATTCTTTTTTATTCACCCTAGGCTCCTCTCTTCTCCATGTGAATTTTTAATTCACATTTTATTCCTCCTAGAATCCCCTTTTCCCATGCACCTTCTAGAACCTTTGACTTGTCACATCAAGTCATATGTGACAAATTCCCACATTTTGGGAACCTTGTCTTATCCACCAGATTCTTCCAATCATTGTGAATTTTTAATTCACTTTTATTCACCCAAAATTCTTCCCATTTCCCAATATACTTGCAAGGTACTTGTACTTCCTCCACATCATGTACCTCTCTTCCACATCACTTACACATCATCTCACCCTTAGCCATCTCATATTCCACATGTCAAAATGTGAGGGCTTGTGGGTTCTCAACCCACCATAACCCTTCATCTTGATCTTATTGGATCAATCTCAACCATTGAATTCTCTAGAGAATTCAAGTTTTCGTATAAATACCCCCTCCTCAAGGGCATTTTCAACACTTTGTATTTTCATAACTACATGCTGCCAATTTGCATTCTCAATCCTTTGCCATCATTTAGTCATCTCTTTTAATCATCTTGCACATTGAATCTTGGATTTAGTCACTCAAGCAATCATCTAAGGAGCACACAAATCATTCCAAGCAAGGGCCAATCAAAGAGATATCAACAACAAGGAAGGTGAAATTGTTTGTATTTTATTTTATTCATTTTCTTTTTTGTTATATCACTCTTTTGGCTAATCTTGAGGTGTCTTTGGGTTTTTTATCATTTGTATTTTGAGTTATTTTATGCACTAGAATAGGATAAATTCTAAGGTATACATTTCTGGCACGCCCGGTGGGACCCACAAATGGGTTCCCATACTTCACGTTTGTTGTTGTTGAGGTTTTTGCAGGAACACATCGCAGAAAGGCGACTACGCCCCTGTTTTACTGCAGAAGGGCGACTACGCCCCTGTTTTTACTGCAGAAAGGCGATTATGCCCCTATTCTTTTCTGCAAAAGGGTGTGTGTGCCCACTTTGACTGAAATTTCATTTTTTTTACTAACACTTTTCTATAGAAGGGCGTGTGCGCCCTCTTGGGCTGAAAAATCACTTTTTTTTCCTAACACTTTTCTGCAGAAGGGCGTGTGTGCCCTCTTGGGCTGAAAATCACTTTCTTTTTTTTCCTAACACTTTTCTGCAGAAGGGCGTGTGCGCCCTCTTGGGTTGAAAATCGCTTTTTTCTTAACACTTTTTTGTAGAAGGGCGTGTGCGCCCTCTTGGGCTGAAAATCACTTTTTTTTCCTAACACTTTTCTGCAGAAGGGCATGTGCGCCCTCTTGGGCTGAAAATCATTTTTTTCCCAACACTTTTCTGCAGAAGGGCGTGTGCGCCCACTTTGGCTGAAACTTATCTTTTTTACTAACACTTTTCTGCAGAAGGGCGTGTGCGCCCACTTTGGCTGAAACTTCACTTTTTTTACGAACGCTTTTCTACAGAAGGGCGTGTGCGTCCACTTTGGCTGAAACTTCACTTTTTTTACTAACACTTTTCTGCAGAAGGGCGTGTGCGCCCACTTTGGCTGAAACTTATATTTTTTACTAACACTTTTCTGCAGAAGGGCGTGTGCGCCCACTTTGGCTGAAACTTCACTTTTTTTACTAACATTTTTTTGCAGAAGGGCGTGTGCGCCCACTTTGGCTAAAACTTATCCTTTTTGCTAACACTTTTTTGCAGAAGGGCGACTGTGCCCACTTTGGCTGAAACTTGTCTTTTTTGCTAACACCTTTCTGCAGAAGGGCGACTGTGCCCACTTTGGCTGAAACTTGTTTTTTTGCTAACACTTTTCTGCAAAAAGGCAATTACGCCCCCTGGGCTGAAATTTGTGCTCATTTTTTCGCAGAAGGGCGACTATGCCCCTGTTTTTATTGCAGAAAGGTGATTACGCCCCTGTTTTGCTGCAGAAGGGCGACTGCGCCCCCTAGAAGGTAAAATTATTATCTTGGCTTCAGATTTATTTGCTATTTTTTTGTTAACATTGTTCTTACCAGGATACATGTGTTTTGTGCTAACTTTTTTGCAGCATATTCTTGTGAAGTTGATGGAGAAAGTGAGATAAAATATCTAATATTTGCTTGCAGGACTATTCATTTTGCTCAAATTTTTCTTTAAAAATTATCCTTGTTGTTTGCATTAATCTAAGAACATAGTTTAATTAGAGGGAGTAACATTCGTTACTTGCTATGCTTGTCTTTTTGTGTTACCCGAAGGGAGCATTAGCTTGTTTATGCTTTCCCCTTGCACTTCGTGTGAGCCTGGGGAGTAGTTGGAAGCAGTTAGCACTTTCTTTATAGTGAGACCTGCTTGCAGATTTCATCACCCCAAGAGACGATTCCAACCACGTGTAACAGCGGGGTATACAAAGGGAGGAGAGCGAAAGTTGTACCCCAATCCAGTCATGTCGTAATTGGTGGAGTGTCAAAGCTAGGGTGATACCTAGATAGACGTGAAGAGTTGGTCCGAGCCCTTCAATATCTCGCTAGGGTTCCTGACTCACACTTGTGACGGGCTGATGTTCATGGTTGTGCCTCACGTACTGAGAGTATATCAATGACTCCCTAGATACCTTATGCATCCTAGATTAAGACCACTTTGGCCATACCCTTAACACTAATCATAGGGTTGTATTTGCTTGAGAGTGCTTTTTTATGAGAAACCAGTGAACTTTTGATGATTTGGCCTTATCATTGTTATTTTAAAGTCCTTGCCATAGTCATTTGCATCAAACCAAGCCTCTGTTTTACCCCAGAAAGGTGATTACGCCCCTATTTTTACCGTAAAAAGGTGATTACGCCCCTGTTTTACCACATAAAGGTGATTACGCCCCTATTTTTACCACAAAAAGGTGATTACACCCCTATTTTACCGCAGAAAGGTGATTATGCTCTTGGTTTGCTGCAAAGGGGTGAATTTGCCCTCCTGAACACCCGAAATTGCCCCATTTGGATCCATTTAGCCTCTAAACCATCATTCAACCATTCCCAACCATTACCTCATCATCCCAAACCTTCGTTTTGTCACTTTAAACCTTCAAAAAACCCCTGTTCGACCATTTTAAACCTTCATTCTATTGTTCCAAACTACCGTTTAACCATTCTAAATCCTCATTCATTCTCCAAAATTATCTTCAATCCACCTGTTAATTTTAATTTCTCCCTAATCCATTCAAAAATCCATACCCTCACCTAACAAACACCATAATTTTACCATTTACATCACCAAACACCACTCATAATCAGCGCAGAAAGGCGGAAGCGCCCTTTGTTTTGCTGCAGAAAGGCGGAAGCATCCCTGTTTTGCTGTAAAAAGGCAAAAGCGCCCCTGTTTTGTTGCAGAAAGGTGGAAGCACCTCTATTATTTCTGTAGAAAGGCAAAAGCGCCCCTGTTTTGCTGCAGAAAGGTAGAAGCGGCCCTCATTTACTATAGAAAGTTGACTACGCCCCCTAACTTCCTAGGGCCATCATTTACAAACCGTGCATCGGATTAACTTCGTTCAAAAACCAAAGTTGCTTAGTTTTTCAAGCTCTATATAGTGGTACCTTCTATTTACTCCTATCAAGAATTTGACTATCCTAGGGCGACCACGCCCCGCATCGCGGGGTGGATACGCCCCTAACTTCCTGGGGCTGTCATTTACAAACCGTGCATCGGATCGACCTCATTCAAAAACCAAAATTGCTTATTTTTTTGAGATCTATCTAGTGGTACCTTTTATTTCTCCCTATCTAATCAAACCAATATATTCATTTAATCAAATTCATCCATTCATCTACCTAATCCAACCATTCGTCTACTCAATCTAATCAATCATTTCCCCCATCCAAATCCCTTGAACTTCATCTTAGGTTATTATCCAAATTGACCTAAGTGTTTGATCTGATCATCCTCATCAACATTTGCTTAGGATTGTCATCCATCCTAAGTTAATCATCATCGTTGGCCTAATCAATTCACCTTCAATCTCAAGGTGGGTTCGTTGCTACAATCATCCATTTATCCTTTTATCTAATCAATTAGTATCCTAAGTCATTTAAGATAATCTCTGAATAGGATTTGTAGCCTCTTTCGTCATCTTATCCTATCCATTAGTCGATCTTATCAATCATCGATCGATCCAATCCAATCACATCACCTTCAACTTAATCAATCTACTTCCATCTCGAAGCAGATTCAGTGTCGATCATCCAAATCAATCCCATAACATCATATAATCATCATAATCTAAGCTTCAATCCAATCTAAATCTGAGCTTAACCTAAATCCCAAATTTTTGACCCATCCTCTTTATCCTTTCACCATCATGAATCCTTATCCTCCATCAATAGTGGTCAAGGGAAACCCTAATTACATTGACAACGATAACAAAAGTCTTGTTGATCAAGAGGAATATGACATAGACCCCCTTGACACTATCATTGCTAGTAAGCTTTCTCCACCCACTTTCCTAAATCCAATCACCCCCTTGAGTTATCTTGTTATGTCTTCATCCATGCCTAATCATATTGCTTCTGCTACCTTTGACAAGGGATATCTATCATATCCATCATACCCTTCATCTACATCATCCTCTTATCCAACACTCACATTCTCTTATCCTAGTCTACCATCTCAATACCCCTATCCTAATCCCCCATCCACATCCTCCTATCTAAATCCTTCATCCACATATACCCACTACCCTAATCTTCCATGCCAATCTGCTCACTCTAATCCTACCTTCATACCTTTGTATCCTAATCCAACATCCACATCAACTTATCCTAATCCCACATCCGCAGTTCAATATCTCCATCCACCACCCACATCCTTGTGTCCTAATTCACCATGCCAATACCCCTATCTTAACCCTTCACCTAATCCCCCATCTATTCCCAGTCCTGCATCCAATCCCATTCCTCTATCTAATCCTAGCCCACCAATCCCTAGTCCTAATTCCCCACTAATCCATAAACCTTCATCCACTCCTACCACACCATCTCATCCTAGAGTATGCAAGACTCTCATTTCAGAAGTTCTCCAAGGACTTGTAACAAAGAAGACATCTCCCACTCCACACATTGTAGTCATGGAACCATGCCATCCCAACCCATCATCCATTGTCGTTAGTGACGAGACCCTTCTCCATCCAACACCTATCATTGATGATACCATCACATCTACCAAATCCATTGAACCCCCATCCCCTACCATCACATCCTCAGAATCCACTGAGTCCCCACCTCCTACCATCACATCTACCAAATCCATTGAACCCACATCTCCTACTATGAGAACCACTGAATCCATCGAAGACACCCAATTCCAATCCACTCCCTCTACTCCTAGATCTACCCGATCCATCGAAGATACCCAAATCCAATCCACTCCTCCCACTCCTAGTAGCACCAAAACCCATTCCAATGAACCTCATGGATCTTCCGTCCCTCCATCTTCCCCACTTGAAGAGTCCCAACAAGAATCCATCATCATGCCATCCACACAAGATGAGTCATGCCAAGAGTCTAATCCAAAGCATGCCGATATATCCCCTTCTCTAGATCAAGATCCTACCATCCCATCTAGTCCAGCTCAAGATCACAGTCTCCCATCCATTCCATCCCGTGATCCCCTTGTCATTCAAGCTTCCACTACTCCATCTCCATCTCCATTGCATGAGCCTACTACCAAAAATCTTGATCCTATCATGGCCCATACTCCCTCTCCTGATGTTTCTATCCCATCATCTCCTTCTCATGATCCCCCATCATCGCCTAAAAATGCTATCCCTACACCACTTGCATATCCCTTTGGTCCTCTTACATTCCTCCATGGTGGTCTCCTCGCAGAAGAAAAACAAAGCATATACACCAACCCTCCTCTTCCACCTCATAATGAACTCGCATCATTCTTCCAGAATAACAAAAATCCTATGCTAGATCGAATACTCAAGAGAATGAACTATCAAGGAAAAGGTTTAGGAATGCATGAGCAAGGTATTATAGAGCCCATCCAAGCTAAAGAACATTTGTATTCACAACTCATGACTCGCAATCCAAAAATGTTGGTACAACCTCTAGACGTCCTCAATGAGCCTTTTCCAAAAGCAATATCAGCTCTTCCCATTGCCCCACCAGATCATATGTGGCCATTCCTCCTCCTCTATCATATCACCTCAAAACAGCCATCCATCTTCCTCCTTCCTCTGCTCCATCCATTTTGGGTCCTTACATCCCTCCATCTACCATCTCCAATCCTCCATCTACCATGCCCTTGTTTCCTCTAGGTCCTACATCTATTTTGGGCCCCTATATCCCAAAATCACCTCCTCCATCTTGTCCTATCCATCATTTCATCCATTCATCACCTATCCATCTCATCCATCATAAACATCTTAATCAGGATCGACAAAGGCACATACCTAAACATCCTCCATCTACGCATAATCCCCATACTCCTACCCCCATCACTCCACATCATCCATCTTCTCACACCCATCCCATTGCTACTAAAAGCACTTTGGTTGTTAAAGAAAAAATGCATCAATCTAAACATCCACATGAATCTAAAGCTCCCCATGTCCTCTCTATATGACATGTTGAAGAAAAGCAAAATCAAATCCAAAATCCAAATCAAATCTGTAGCCCACAAAGGCCCACCAAAGCAAAGATCAAAACCATGTGGATCCCAAAGAAAAAAGATGCAATGCCATCACATGAAAAATCCATAAGAACATCCAAAGTCGCTAATCCAAAAGCTAATCATACACCCCTTTCATCTCCTAAGTCTGTTTTGGGTCCTTATGTCCCGAAATTCACCATTCCATCTCCTCCATTATCCCCACATTCTCCATCCCTTAATCCTATTATCTTTTCACATCCACCACCACATGTGCCAATGTTGGTCCTAAACACATCTCTCCATCACATCTTCACCCCATTATTCTATCCATACCCTTTCCAGCATCCCATCTACTCTCCTATGTATCAACCCCATCAAATCCATCTAATTCATCCTCATGCATAATCCACTTATCCTAATAAGGTTGTACCACCATCCAAAAGTCACTTCAAACATGGGCTCATAACACCTTGATCATTATCACATGTCTTCTAAATCTGCTTATCCACTTCCTTATCCTTACCCATCTCCTTTTGAATGACATCCAAAAAGTCAAAAAATTAAAATTAAAATTAAAAAAAAAAAGTAAAGAGAAATAATCCTTCCAATGGTGAAAACTTGGCAAACAAGCACCTTGGATAAGTACCATGATGAAAACCTAGCAAACAGGCATCATGCATAAATCCCCATTTGCACTTAGGGGCAACTTCCTGATATGCATTCCCACTATGCTTCCCGCTATGCACCCGTCCTCTTCATAAAACCCCTCCATCCCACCTATCTTCTGCATCCTACCATCATATCCCATTTATCTCCCATCCCTCCATCCTTCTTGTGATCTTGATCAAAACAAGGGCACCTATCTATACATGCTTTGGCCACCTCTTGGTTTGCATTCCCTTCATCCATGCTCTATCATATTCCTTGGTTACTCATCCTATCCACCTATGGTCATCTCCTTTATCTTCCCATCCACTTGTCCCCCATCCCTCATGCCTCATCATATATGACATATCTAGAGTGGGGGAATCTGCTTCCTTTGTGACATAGTCCTTAGAGACATTATCTATCATAACATCCCTTCCATCTCCCCATCCTTATCTCCGTATCCATCTATCCTAGCATCTCGTTCATCTCCCAATCCTTATATCCTTGTCCATATATCATAGCATCCCTTCCATCTCCCCATCCTTATCTTCATATCTATTTATACTAGCATCCCTTTCCTCTCCCAATCCTTATATTCCTATCCATCCAAACAATCCCTCCCATCCTTCATCCATTCTTTCATCTTTATTCTCATCCCATCTCACAATCCCTTGTCATTGGTATCTGGCTATAGGCCTCCCCCCATGCAACCCAATGCCGTTTATCTCATCGTCATCACCCTTGCTTCTCTTGCAGATCTTTCCAATATCCTATCACTTTTCATCACTCATCTATCTATCATATCATCCTCCTAAGTCATTTTAATGCTTTGGATAACTATCCCATCCCTGAGCTTTATCTGATCATCATCATCCTATCCAATCCAATAGGTCTATCCTATCTTGTCATATCGGTCCCACCTTTTTATCCACTTATCCTATCATCTTATCATCCTTTATCCATTGTTTTCCTTTGGTCTTGTCAAACTATGTTGCCTCTGCGCTTTCACGTAGGAAAGGTCGATCATTTGATCCACCCCCAGGGCTCCATCATCAGTCTTCATTGTCCACTTTGTCCCTTTATCGCCTATCATCAATCTTTCTACTTTGTCCATCTGATCCTTTATCATCTATCATCAATCTTCATATCTTGTTCCTATTTGGCTGTCTCGTCTGTACCATCCATCTAGGTCTCCATCATGGTCAGTCGTCAGCCTTTTACTGAACTACGAGGGCTTCGCACTTTCATGTAGGCAAGGCTAATCTTTGATCGGCCCCTGAGCCCCTAGGTCTTTAGGATGTGTCAATCTCATGTCTTGTCTCCCTTGTGTTGTGTCATCCAGCTATGCCCTTATCTAGCTGGTTCTTAACCAACAAGATCCACTTGTATCATCAAATCCAATCAGTTTCGAATATCCTACGTCATATCAATTTTTTCAGCTTAGTATCCATCATCAATCTCAACAGGATGCATCCTTCCTAACAGACCTCATCAATCCCATCCATCCCCTTGATCCTATGGTAAAGGACATTTGAAATTGATTGTGATCTTTTGATGCTTTTGGCTTTTGTTTATCATTTGAGCTCCCTATCATCACTTGTCAAGGCCGCCATGATCCATCATATTATGGCGTGTTTTGATTGGTCCACCTAGGTGCATATTTTGATCTTTTGTTTGATTGTGTCTTCTTGGTTGTCCCACATAGTACCCATCAAGATCCCCGAGGTCTTGTGTTATACTGGGGCATCCTTTTGTGCTTGTGGTTATCTCAATACCTAGCCTGACCAAGGTCTTTCTGACCTTGGGGTGTTGGGATAGCCTTCTTGTCTGTTGTGTTTATTTCATGCATTAGACACTATTACACCTTGGTTCCACATACCCTGACACTTGGTGTCTTATGCTATAGCAAAAATCAGTGATCCAAAGATGGAAAATTGCATTAGGATTTCATTTCATTCTCCATTCCATCATTTTGCATATATCCCCCATCCTCTTATATATCACAATCCCCCCATCCATTCATCCTTCATCCTTATCTCACCTCTCTATCCAACCACCATCCATTCCATTTCGCCTGAATCATCTACTCGTATCCTTGGTTTTGTTCCCAGTCTTGTTACCAACTTTGACCCATCATCATCATCATCCATTAGTATCCTTCCTTATCACTTTGGTGATTGTTTTGGGATGTATCCTTCCCTCATCAACAACACTTTCATCACCATCATTGGGAGGTATTCTTCCCTATCCTTTAATAGTGTTTTGGGATGTATCCTTCCCTCATCAATACCACTTAGTGGATGTATCCTTCCCTATCCTCGTGTTGTCTTGGGATCCTTCATTCCCTCATTAACAACACTCCATCTATCATCAACCTATTTTGGGTTGTACCTTGACTGGGGCAACATCATCTTTTGTCCTCAAATCCATTTGTGCTTCATCCATCTTCATATCACCTACTCTCTTACCCATCACCTTGCAGCATCTTCCTCATCTCCCTTGGCATCACATCATCTATTTCGAGAGCACACACATGTTCTCTTTAACCTGCATGTCCTCTCGAGAGGGCATCTTCAATCCCTACTCTTCATCTTGACCCCGTCATCTTTCTTCCTACTCATCCCTTTGATGACTGGGGCATCTTTTCCAATCTAACCATCTCCTTTTGGGCTCTATATTTTAATATTCTTTGAAATGATGCTACTTCGTAACACCATCTCAAAGAGGGGAAAAATGTAAACATACAAATTTGGACTCTTAATCCAAATTTATCACTTTTCATCTAAAGATCCTCTGATCTGAGTTAATTAAGTAATATTACTATTATTTAATTAATATCTTTAATTCTGCCAAATCCCTAAGGTATTTAATTAATAATTAAATACCTTACCCTCCTTAATCCCCTTTTCATCAAATGAATTAAATAAATATTACATTTATTTAATTTCCTCACGTCATTTTCATCTAATCCTAATCCATCTCTAATCTCTTCATTAAGGATGTGCACATGCCTAATCCTTGATTAGGATGTGTCACATCCTCCAACTTTTGCAAGTTGGCTTTTAATCCTCATTAACCCCTAATTATCCTCTAATTACTAATTAGTTAAACCTAATTAGTACCTTGGTTCAACTCTCCCTATCTCGAGGAGGAATTTTTAATTTGTTTTTATTCACCCTAGGCTCCTCTCTTTCCCATGTGAATTTTTTAATTCACATTTTATCCTCCTAGAATCCCCTTTTCCCATGCACCTTCTAGAACCTTTGACTTGTCACATCAAGTCACATGTGACAAATTCCCACCTTTTGGGAACCTTGTCTTATCCACTAGATTCTTCCAATCATTGTGAATTTTTAATTCACTTTTATTCACCCAAGATTCTTCCCATCTCCCAATGTACTTGCAAGGTACTTGTACTTCCTCCACATCATGTGCCTCTCTTCCACATCACCTACACATCATCTCACCCTTAGCCATCTCATATTCCACATGTCAAAATGTGAGGGCTTGTGGGTTCTCAACCCACCATAGCCCTTCATATTGATCCTGTTGGATCAATCTCAACCATTGAATTCTCTAGAGAATTCAAGTTTTCGTATAAATACCCCCTCCTCAAGGGAATTTTCAACACTTTGTATTTTTATAACTACATGGTGCCAATTTACATCCTCAATTCTTTGCCATCATTTAGCCATCTCTTTTAATCATCTTGCACATTGAATCTTGCATTTAGTCACTCAAGCAATTATCTAAGGAGCACACAAATCATTCCAAGCAAGGGCCAATCAAAGAGATATCAATAGCAAGGAGCGTGAAACTGTTTATATTTCATTTTATTCATTTTCTTTTTCGTTATATCACTCTTTTGGCTAATCTTGAGGTGTCCTTGGGTTTTTTATCATTCGTATTTTGAGTTATTTTATGCAATAGAATAGGCTAATCCAGTCAGGTCGTAATTGGCAGAGCGTCGAAGCTAGGGTGATACCTAGATAGACGTGAAGAGTTGGTCTGAGCCCTTTAGTATCTCGCTGGGGTTCCTGATTCACGCTTGTGGTGGGCTGGTGTTCACGGTTGTGCCTCATGTACCGAGAGTATATCGAGGACTCCCTAAATACCTTGTGCATCCTAGATTAAGACCACTTTGGCCATACCCTTAACACTAATCATAGGGTTGTATTTGCTTGAGAGTGCTTTCTTTTGAGAAACCAGTGAACTTTTGACAATTTGGCCTTATCATTGTCATTTTAAAGTCCTTGCCATAGTCATTTGCATCAAACCAAGCCTTTGTTTTACCGCAAAAAGACGATTACGCCCTTGTTTTCACCGCAAAAAGGCGATTATGCCCCTGTTTTACCGCAGGAAGGCGATTACGCTCCTATTTTGCCGCAGAAAGGTGATTACGCCCCTGGTTTGCTGCAGAGGGGAAAATTTTCCCTCTTGAACACCCGAAATTGCCCCATTTGGATCCATTTAGCCTCTAAACCATCATTCAACCATTCCCAACCATTACCTCATCATCCCAAACCTTCGTTTTGTCACTTTAAACCTTCAAAAAACCCCCATTCAACCATTTTAAACCTTCATTCTATCATTCCAAACTTTCGTTTAACCATTCTAAATCCCCATTCATTCTCGACAATTATCTTCAATCCACCCATTCATTGTAATTTCTCCCTAATCCATTCAAAAGTGCATACCCTCACCTAACAAACACCATAATTTTACCATTTACATCACCAAAAACCACTCATAATCAGTGCAGAAAGGCGGAAGTGCCCTCTATTTTGCTGCAAAAAGGCGGAAGCGCCTCTGTTTTTGCTGCAGAAAGGCAGAAGTGCCCCTATTTTGCTGCAGAAAGGCAGAAGCACCCTTGATTTACTGTACAAAGTTGACTACGCCCCTTAACTTCCCAGGGCCATCATTTACAAACCGTGCATCGGATCGACTTCGTTCAAAAACCAAAGTTGCTTATTTTTTTAAGCTCTATCCAGTGGTACCTTCCATTCCTCCTATCAATAATTTGACTATCCTAGGGCGGCCACGCCCCGCATCACGGGGTGGATATGCCCCTAACTTCCCGGGGCTGTCATTTACAAACCGTGCATCGGATCGACCTCATTCAAAAACCAAAATTGCTTATTTTTTTGAGCTCTACCTAGTGTTACCTTTTGTTTCTCACTATCTAATCAAACCAGTCCATTCCTTTAATCAAATTCATCCAATCATCTGCCTAATCTAACCATTCGTCTACTCAATCCAATCAATCATTTCCCCCATCCAAATCCCTTGAAATTCATCTAAGTTATTATCCACATTGACCTAAGTGTCTGATCTAATCAACCTCATCAACATTTGCTTAGGATTGTCATCTGTCCTAAGTTAATCATCATCGTTGGCCTAATCAATTCACCTTCAATCTCAAGGTGGGTTCAGTGCTACAATCATCCATTTATCCTTTTATCTGATCAATCAGTATCCTAAGTCATTTAAGGTAATATTCAAATAGGATTTGTAGCCTCTTTCATCATCTTATCCTATCCCTCAGTCGATCTTATCAATCATCAATCGATCCAATCCAATCACATCACCTTCGACCTAATCAATCTGCTTCCATCTCGAAGCAAATTCAGTGTCGATCATCCAAATCAATCCCATCACATCATATAATCATCCTAATCTGAGCTTCAATCCAATCCAAATCTGAGCTTAACCTAAATCCCAATTTGAGCTTTAGTCCACTTCCATCCCAAATCGTTGACCCATCCTCTTTATCCTTTCACCATAAAGAATCCTTATCCTCCATCAATAGTGGTCAAGGGAAACCCTAATTACATTGACAACGATAACGAAAGTCTTGTCGATCAAGAGGAATATGACATAGATTCCCTTGACACTATCATTTCTAGTAAGCTTTCTCCACCCACTTTCCAAAATCCAATCACCCTTTTGAGTTATCTCGTTATGTCTTCGTCCATGCCTAATCATGTTGCTTCTACTACCTTTGACAAGGGATATCTGTCATATCCATCATACCCTTCATCTACATCATCCTCTTATCCTAGTCTACCATCTTAATACCCCTATCCTAATCCCCCATCCACATCTTCCTATCTAAATCCTTCATCCGCATATACCCACTACCCTAATCTTCCATGCCAATCTGCTCTCTCTAATCCTACCTTCATACCTTCGTATCCTAATCCAACATCCACATCAACTTATCCTAATCCCACATCCACAACTCAATATCTCCATCCACCACCCACATCCTTGTGTCCTAATTCGCCATGCCAATACCCCTATCTTAACCCTTCACCTAATCCCTCATCTATTCCCAGTCCTGCATCCAATCCCATTCCCCTATCTAATCCTAGCCCACCAATCCCTAGTCCTAATCCCCCACTAATCCATAAACTTTCATCCACTCCTACCACACCATCTCATCCTAGAGTATGTAAGTCTCTAATTTCAGAAGTTCTCTAAGGACTTGTAACAAAGAAGACATCTCCCACTCCACACATTGCAGTCATGGAACCATGCCATCCCAACCCATCATCCATGGTCGTTAGTGATGAGACCCTTCTCCATCCAACACCTATCATTGATGATACCATCACATCTACCAAATCCATTGAACCCCCATCCCCTACCATCACATCCTCAGAATCCATTGAGTCCCCATCTCCTACCATCACATCCTCTGAATCTACTGAGTCCCCATCTCCTACCATCACATCTACCAAATCCATTGAACCCACATCTCTGACTATGAGAACCACCAAATCCATCGAAGAAACCCAATTCCAATCCACTCCCTCTACTCCTAGATCTACCCAAATCCAATCCACTCCTCCCACTCCTAGTAGCACCAAAACCCATTCCAATGAACCTCATGGATCTTCTGTCCCTCCATCTTCCCCACTTGAAGAGTCCCAACAAGAATCTATCATCATGCCATCCACACAAGATGAGTCATGCCAAGAGTCTAATCCAAAGCATGCCAACATATCCCCTTCTCCATATCAAGATCCTACCATCCTATCTAGTCCACCTCAAGATCACAGTCCCCCATCCATTCCATCCCATGATCCCCTTGTCATTCAAGCTTCCATTGCTCCATCTCCATCTCCATCACATGAGCCTACTACCACAAATCCATATCCTATCATGACCCCTACTCCCTCTCCTGATGTTGCTATCCCATCATCTCCTTCTCGTGATCCCCCATCATTGCCTAAAAATGCTATCCCCACACCACTTGCATATCCCCTTGGTCCTCTCACATTCCTCCATGGTGGTCTCCTCACAGAAGAAAAACAAAGCATATACACCAACCCTCCTCTTCCACCTCATAATGAACTCGCATC